>JAFIDM010002131.1:21442148-21530318 GCA_023159025.1 Thereuonema tuberculata | reverse complement strand
TCCTGCAATCGCTAGGCACAAAAGGAATTAAATGAAGGCATTAAAGAAAGCATCGAAGCCATGTGTTTAAAATGAAAAGAGATTTAACGTGCCTGAATAATTCAATAAAAGGTAACAAATGAAGGCACAAAGCTAAAAGAAGGAATTCGCACCCTGAGCTGTCACCGGGAAGAGGCTGGGATGGACCGCTTCGTCCTTTTTAGGACTCGTCAGCCAGCCAAACTCCACCGATGACAGACTCAGATTGTGCGAGAGGTTAAGGATTCTTCGGGGGGAGGTCTCATTCTCGGGAGCGAGACCCGGGATCTTTAATCTTTAATCAAATCCCTGATTTAGCGGGACAAAACTCATTTTTGTGACTTCCCAAAAAATGGATGTTTTAACTGTAATAATATCGTAAACACATTGCTTCGTCATGATTCAGACTTTAAATAAGTGAAGTTTAAGATATGACAAAGTTACAGACCTATAAAGTAGGAATTCGTCATCTGCATCATTGCTTCTGGCACCACACGGTTTATGACACTGCGAGAGGAAGAAGAACTTATGACTCAATGTAATAAAAGAAAGCTTTGATTCAAACTAGAAACTTGAAGGTATCAATATTAACCTTTTGGCATAATATTTGTATAAATATTCAGAATTGTCTGCCATTAGTATAAAGTTGTACAATTTAAGATAAAATTACGAGTGCTTAAGTTTTCATATTTTCTATGATAAATTTTCAAAGTGATTGATAAAAAAAAAATTGAGATAAAACGCTAAAAACTTCTATAAAACGTACATAAATGCTTTAAAATGTATCAAGAGCCCAGCACAGACTAAACAACAAACAAATTGTCTTTTTCTGATTCATGTATCGCGGAGGAACAGGTAACAGCTGTTTCGCTATTCAACTAGCTCTTCAGACCTGCCCCGCCTCTCCCGATAAAGAACCAGAAAAGGCGCAAACCTATGGTAAATGAATCAGAAAAAGGCAATTTGTTTGTTGTTTAGTCTGGGCTCTTGATACATTTTAAAGAATTTAATCAGCACATATTCTTTTTTATTACGTACATAAATGATTGACTTAAATGAGCTTAAAAGCAGATCTTGCGTCTTTTTACTAAATCTGCTTTCATGAGAAGATGGTTAAGAACCGAAGAGCCTTGGAGTGAACTCTTCCTAAGCAGTTATAAGTGTTGAAATCGATTCGAAGCAAATACATTTAATAAGATTGATACCAAATGATTAAAGGAAGTTATAAGTTAAATAAAACGTAATTTTTTATTTTCATCTGGAAAAGAAACACATGGTAACAATAACTCAGATGTATTTGTCATTTCTTTGGTCCCATTACGTATTCGTTCTGTAAACGAAATCTTACCCAGACAATCCTCTACCAGATATTGCAGGGCTACAAAATTATTACTTGGAATAACTGTAAGAGAAGTGAAAAGTGTAGAGAAACAGATAAATGAACTCACTCTCATGGAAATCGAAATTTGTGGCAAGAAAACTGAACATCAAATCAGAATTTTTATTAACAATGGTTGACAAGAAAGTCTGTAACGCTTTATCTGACACCTCTTACCAAACATGTTATAACTGTGACGCAACTCCTAAACTGACGAATGTTGATAAGTTAGTGATATTATTAATGATATAGTTGATATTATGAGCTTGAAATTTGGGCTTCTTATTTTGAATGCCTGGATTTTTCGAATGCCTGCGCCATATTTCCTACAGGCTGGAATTTAAGAAGTGACAAATTAGAGGAAAAGAAGAAAGAAACATCAGTGATAAAAAGGAAAGAAAATACATGTGATAAATTCAAAAAAGAAATGGCTGATAGTGGATCAGCCGACAACCGGAGGAAGTGCAGTATAGCCCTCCGTTTTTTTTCAAAACCCTAAACTCTCAGCATCAATTACTGGCGTTGACCAAGAATTAATCCATAGATTTGGAACTATTCTAAGAACACTGTCATGTGGCTATCCCATAAATGCCAAAAAGTTGGATCTGCACAAGAGACAAAAAACCTCCACCCAAAAGTTATATTCCTGGTGTTATATGTCTGTCACTTTGTATAAGATTCTTATTCGTGGTGCACGAGTGATTGAATATGCACAACTAGAATGTTTTCAGAAGAAGCCCAAAAGGCAAGAAACAAACATCGAAGAAAAAGTTCGTGAAAGACATTCTCGAAAATGTTCGAGAATTGAAACAATGCAGGATGTTTTAAATCTGCTCTTAGTCACCTCAGATCCTTTTATCACAAGTATTCGTTCTTTGCCTCAGAAAATTAAAATAAGTCTATCTTTGTAAATTCGACAGCTTTGAGAACTGGACATACCAGAACCAAAAGAAGACGAGAAGGAAGAAGCAGATGATGATGATAATGATGAAGACGACGTTGTTCCTACTTACAATGATGATGAGGACGAAGACAATGACAGCGATGCTGATAGTGACTAGAATTAATAATATTTTAGTGATTTCAACTTTAATTATAAAATTAATCAGTATAATTTAAAAGCTTTTAAGTGATGTAATTTAGTAATTTAGTATGTTAGAATTTTTTTGTCAAATCCTTCCTCTGATTATAAATAAATAAATACTTCATAATTAACGTAAATTATTTATTACCACAAACTTCTTTAACTACATCATCCTCCTATGCAATATTTCGAATAGCCTGATCGGCCTATTCTTTTTCAAGCTATCTCGGGAAAAGGAACATCCTCCTTCTTCCAAACTCCAAAATAAAATAAAATTAGTTACAGTCAAGAATTTAAACAAACAAAACGTGATAGATGAACTGTATTGCATAGGAGGATGATGCAGTTAAAGAAGTTTGTGGTAATAAATAATTTACGTTAATTATGAAGTATTTATTTATTTATAATTAGGACTTTTAAGTCATAGTTGTGAAGCTTTAATTTTAGTATATTCAAGATTTTTGGCTCTGAAATTTTCTTCAAAGATAATTCTTCAAATTAAAAAGTGATTTGGACTTTACTCAACGATTATTAATAGTGAATTGGACTTTATTCAAAAAAAGGACTTTTCAATTCAAAAAAAATTGTCTTCAATAAAAAAGAACGTTTTATTAGTGATTTTCTTATAAAAAAGACGTTTTTGTTAGTGATTTTCATGTAAAAAAGACGTTTTTATTAGTGATTTTCATGTAAAAAAGACATTTTATTAGTGATTTTCATGTAAAAAAGAACGTTTTATTAGTGATTTTCTTATAAAAAGACGTTTTTATTAGTGATTTTCATGTAAAAAAGACGTTTTTATTAGTGATTTTTTATAAAAAAGACGTTTTTATTAGTGATTTTTTATAAAAAAGACATTTGGGTCCGAGATTTGAACATTATTTTGTAAGAATGCTTTGAGCATTACAGTTCATCTATCACGTTTTGTTTGTTTAAATTCTTGACTATAACTAATTTTATTTTATTTTGGAGTTGGGAAGAAGGAGGATGTTCCTTTTCCCGAGGTAGCTTGAAAAAGAATAGGCCGATTAGGCTATTCGAAAAATTGCATAGGAGGATGAAAGAAGTTTGTGGTAATAAATAATTTACCTTCCTCTGATTGTTTGCAATAGTAGAAAAGAAATAAAAATAGAGAAAGCCAATAAGGAATAAGATCAGGTGAAATCAGAATATTATTAAACAGAAGAGGAACACCATATCACCCGGGAAGTGATTATTGTTAATGTAGAGAAACTAAAGAAAGCGTGCCAATACATTCGATTTCGGTGTTACAGCATTTTCAGCAACTGAAACAGAAGACACTCTGATTCCAGCAAGCTCCTAAGGGATGTTAATATTCAAAGTGAGAGTACAATTCAAAAAAATTAAAAATTTACTTTGAAGAAAAAGAAGGGTTATAATTCAACGGATGTTTGTAATGAAATATACATATGTATAGTCAATCTGTAACCGTTATGAAAATTGGAAAAAATAAAAGTTTAAAAAATTTTTTAACAGTAATCTCAAAGCATCTCATTAACTGTTATTCCGATGATAAAATGATCGTATAAGTAACAATTTGACAGACAAAATCTTTAAGAACAGCTTTCCTAAAATAGGAAATCCTTGCTATAGAAAAAAAAAAAATCTTCCAAATAAACATCTTGAACATTAAATTTCTCCAAATGTACCACAAATACAAGGAATTTTGTGGAGGAAAATGGAATAATACCAGCAAATGAAAACTGTACCTAAATGTCTTCAATATAGAATCTAACATAATCTTTCTCAAACAAAAAAAATAAAAGATTTCTGCAATTTCAGTCCAAAGTTGAGTTTTGAAAGTACTTTGTTGGAATATGTTTCGATTTACGAGTCTACACAGAATGATTGAAAATTCCCTGTATAAGCTTTAAAGATAGGTCAGGTATACAAAAACAAACCGTAATACGGTATTCATAGTGGAACGAATGTCCGCAAATTCCACCGAATATGCTAGAAGGTACACTAAGGTACACTTCAGAAATAAAAGACAACAAATAAAGTAGACAACATGTTTATTAGCCCTATGGAAGGTGTTCGAATCATGCCTGTTTCCGTCGAATGATCAAGTTTCACACAAACTTTGGTGCAAACGCGGAAACGTTTGATGATTGGGCACATGTCTGTTGGGAACCCTTCACGATGCATCATACAGCGGCTCATCCGTTTCCGTTCTCTGCCCCGTAGGCTAGGTGCATATCTGCCCTCTCAGCAATAGTGAAGCGATATACATCCTACATGTGCAAAGTCAATGTCTCAAAGGACGATGACTCACACTGCCCAAATGATGTGCTGCCAAACAGCGCCCTCTAGCACATTCGGGTGGCATTTGCGGCCATACACTATGAATAATGTTTATTATTGTATTCCTGACCTACCTTTAAAGTTTGTACAGGGTATTTTGAATCACCCTGTAATCATCAAAAGATGTCTCCAGTTTTTTTTGTTTTTTTTTTAAATGAAAATTAGCAAACCAAAGTTTAAGAGTATGTAGATTGAATACAGTAAGAGGCTACAATTTTCTGTGGTTTCACTGTACAGAAAAATGTCGACAAAGCATTATTATTAGAAGCTCTATCGGTTTCTTTGCACAAAATAGAAAAGAAAAAAATATTTTCTGTTCTGTTCAGACACCTGTACTAAACTGAACAAAACATATATAACATCTTTCCAAAAGTTATAGTGGATGTTGATTTGTCATTAAAAAACAAAGGTGATTCATTCATGCATGAAAGAGGCAACAGACAAGGCTTACCAACTCGCTAGTATGCTATTGGTAAGGTAAATCTAACTCTTCCTGATATTATATTCATGAAATGCATTTCGAAATATCATCTATAGCAACTTTCGGGCAAACTTTGGGCTGGCAACCCATTCTCAATTAGTCCCAATTGATCGTCGGAGCCTATACTTTGTGCATCCATAGCTAGCAAAAGTTCGAAAGAGAAACAACTATACAGTCATACCCCGGACTTACGAACTTGCGTACACTTTGATTCGGAACCATACCCCGAAGTTTCGTACACTTGATGTACACTGCGGCCCACGTAGCACATTACTACTATTTACGTATGTTAACTATGTTTCATAAGATTTTTTTTTAAAGACAGTTCGCTTCGTATCTCTGTGCTTGACTGCTTCTCTTTGTAATGACATTGATATTAAAATGCTTACAACTTTTATTTTAATGTTTTCTTGTGAATAATTTAGAAACTAAGTTTAATGAAATAGGCCTAGCTTATTGAATTTAAGACAAAAGTAGTACGACTGTTATGTCGTATTCTCGATTACCTAGGTTTGGATTTGACGATGCAGTGCAGTTAGGCATGCATACGACGATCGCAGTGCATTGATAGGTAAAAAAAAATACACTACTTTAATTTACGGACACATTCTGCAACCTAATCTGTCAATAAGTCCTGGGTAGGACGGTTCTTGTCTGTAGCAACTTTAAAAAAAAAGGATTGAAAATTGGGGACAGAAAATAGATAATAAAGACTGAATAAGAACAACCAGGAAAAACAAGTCCGCTTTTGTTGAGCTTCAATAAAATTTAAGATCTAACAGGTTGAAACATTCAAAAACTTACATCTGAAGAAGATAAAAAAATAGATATCTGAATAAGATAAGATAACACTAAAAATTAAAAAATTGATGTATATTAAAACATAAAGAAATACAGTTTCGAGACTATTAAGGGCTCATCATCAGATTACAATAAAAATATGTTCACGTTTCTTAAATCTGAATCTTTCAACTCGCTTTACTTGTCTTCACTGAGCAACTACAAAATAAATGAGGAAAAGAAACAGAAGATAATAGGAAACGTTGCAAGGAAGAGCAAACCCAGAAAAAGAGGAAATAAACAGGACCAAATAAACAATCGGTAGAAAGATGCAGCAATAGCTAATTTCAAACAAGTTCGGCAAACAGAAAACTTCATGTAAAACTATCTATTAAAACCCCATCAGTTTACACTACAGGTTTAAGGAGTATTTACTTCATTTAAGTAATGTCGTTGTATTTAATTACTAGCAGAAATACCCATTATTCGTACGGGTTACAAAAAAACAGATGTGGATGAAAAAGAAATTGTGAGATCACTTCCATAATTTCCCAGTTGGTACAAAAACCACGTGATAGGTACAAAGTAATGTTATATTGGAATTTTTCTAACTAAATATGAAATTAATATCGAGATCGGAGAATATAAGATTTCCCACCCTTTCTCCCCTTCTTCACACCTCTATCACTTCAAACCTTCCACAGTGGGTAAAAACATCCTGTGATCATTACAAATTAATGTTATATTCTTATTTTGTAACCCGAAAACCCCATAGAAGTATCCTTCAACAAAGTTTTGCCCATCTCGCACCCCCTCCTCTGTTTTTATCCCTTAGGAAGAGGTGTTCCAAATGGCCTCCACCAGCAGCAACATATGTCTCACACCGTAGGACCGTGAGGATTGTCGGACACGCTCAAACATGCCAGAGGTACCCTAATCGCTGTTCGCCCATCCATAATGCCATCACGCAATGTTTATACTTTTGGAACCGGTGTAGGGTACACTAGCGTTTTTAGATAGCTCCAGAGAAAAAAGCCCAGAGGATTTAGATCAGGGTAGCCTGCAGGCCAAGTTGAGGGAACGTGCAAGCTAAGTATAAAAAATAATATGTCGATAGTACTTTTTTATTGCTGCTTACAAATGGTAAGAACAGTTTGTTAAACGTAGCTCGAATAACAATTACTGAAATAACCTGCCACCTCCCTGACCTGGAATGGCGTGACCCAGAACATAACGTTCGCATCTAACAGCTATATCCTTGGCATGTTGAAGCTTGTTCGGCAATCTTCACAACGACGGCGTGAGGCATGTGTTGCTGCTGTTGCAGGCCATTTCGAACATCTCATTTAACAACCATAGCCTAGATACGTATTAATCATTCTGAAACATCTGAATAAAGCATCTCTGCACTCATGTTCATATGGACTTTTTTCGGTTTTTTTTTTTTTTTGCTACTTTGCATCGGGTCTTCAAGTTTAGCCAACCCTTTCAGGACCATCCTGAGTATATATACGTATATATAAATAGGGAAACTAGGGATCTAACGGACTTTGAACGTGGCATGGTAGTAGGCGCAAAACGTGCTGGACGAAGCATATCCATAACGGGAATTCTCCTGAACTTTACACGTAACACAGTTTCAAGGGTGTATCACGAATGGTGCAACAGCAGAAAACACGAGTCAGCAGCAGTCCTATGGATGAAAATCGCTTGTTAATGGGGGGGGGGGGGGGGTCAGAGGAGGATGTCTAGAATTTTAAGGAAACAGAGCAAACAGACGGACCGCAGTGTCACATATCACGTCAAAATCCAACCTCGGCGACCAGAACATCTTATCACAACGGACTACTAGATGCATCTTGTTGCGAATGGGCTACAACAGCCGACGGCCATGTTGGGTACCATTTTTATCAAGGACGAACAAGAGAGCCCGCTTCCTGTGGGAAAAGCAACACAAGCAGTGGACCATCAATGATTGAGAAACGTTGCTTGGTCTCAGGAGTCAAAGTTCTTGTTGCAGCACAATGATGGAAGACTCAGAATTTGGCGGAAACAACATGAATCCATGGATCTTGCGGAGAAATGCGACAACTGTGCAAGCTGGTGCAGGTAATGTAATGGGCTGAGGAATGTTCTGGCACGTGTTGGGTTCCTTGATACCCATAGATTCACAGTGTACCTAAACATCGCTGATGACCAAGTGCATCCATTCATGTTTACAGTGTTTCCTCAGTCAGATGGATACTTCCAGCAGAATAATGTGCCAGCAACCAAAGCCCGAATCACTATGGAGTGGTTCACGAAAATGACAATGACTTTCACTTGCTACATTGGCCCTCTCAGTCTCCGGATCTCATTCCTATTGAACATGTTTGGAATGAGCTGGAAAGGGCTGTTCGCTGCACGTCTCCGTTACGATGCATGCGCTATGCAGATGACGTTTTATTAATACGAATAGGCTCTGATAGTCAATTCGAAGTGTTTTTCAACTATATAAATTCTATAGATAAAAGGATTCAATTTATATCAGAAAAGGAAAAAGAAGGAAAACTAATTTTTCTTGACATATTATTAATTAACAAATCACAATATAGAGAGTACGAACATCATATTAAAGAGTACCCGAGCAATATTATGATGAATTTTCACTCAACTCATAGTATTAAAAAGAAAGTAGGTATAATTTATAACTGTTTAGAAAAAATTGTCAATAATACAATGGACAAAAACAAATGAAAACCAAAAATTAATGATTTTAAACATAAACTATTCATTAATGAGTAACCAAAAGATTTTATTAATAACATTTGTGGAAATTACTTTAAGAAGAAGAATAATACTAACGTCCCTAAGAAAGATTTTTACCAATGCAATAAATATACCTTATGCAATATAACTAAAAGAAACAAAATGAAATGTGAGAGTAGGACATAAGAAATTAGGTTCTATAATAAAAAAATCTAAAGTTAAAACTATAATGAACAGGATGGGAATTGTATATGAACTAAAGTGTAGAACATACTGTAAAGTACATTTTGGTAATACAGGAAGAACGCCAAACGAGAGAGTCAAAGAACATGTTAGTGCATTCAGAAATGATCACCCCAATATTTCTGAGCGGGCGGAACATTGTTTGGTTAATAATCATAACCCAGACCCGGAAGTCAAATATCTTTTCTAAGAAACAGACACTATCTCCAGATTCATTCTGGAAGCATTTGTCATTAATAACTTGACTGTATTAATAAACAGTAAGGAATTGAAAAATTTGTAATAGAAAATTTCAAAAAATATTATAAAACTGCATAATCATTTTTTTGTATTTTTATCAGGAAAATTGTTGAATAATGAGTCTATTTTTTAAATTTATTTTTATAATTGTATAGAAACTTATTCTTTCTAATAATTTGATACTCTTATGTTTTAATTGCGTTGAATAATAATTTGATACCTTACTTTTTGTTGTAATTGTATAAACTTTTTCTTTGTAATAATAATTGTATAGAACTTACAATATGAACCTTATTCTTTGTTTTACTGCCTTAGTTAATTTTTTTTTTATCAAAATGTAGCCTGAAGAAGCATGGAACGATTATTATCCTGCGAAATAATAAACAAGTTTTGTAATAAAGAGCAGTGAATTAGATTATTTGTTTTTATTTTCCAATTTCAATTGGAAAATTTTTATTTGTTTATCTGACTCTTAATCTAACTGTCTTTATAACCAATAACTACTTTTTTTATTTTCTATTTTTTTTTTTTTCTGGTATATAACAGCAAGTTTACCAACCAAAAATAGTCAAAAGTGAACCCTTGTTTTAGAGCCCACCCTTCATCCTGTCATTAATTGAGGATGTGTTAATTAATAACTAGGGAGGGTCTAATAATTCCGTATTTCTTGGAGTGCTAATAGAAAGCAAAAAAATATGGAGAAGGAATTATAAATAAATAAGTAACTAGCTAACTAAATAACTAAATAAATAAATCCTTTGGTTTCGAAGCAACTCGGAGTAGGAATATATTGTAATTCAAGTATTTGAGATAAAATTCTAAAACCTTGGCTTATTTTGTTTTAGCACAGTGGTTCTTAAACTGTAGCACTAGAAAAATTTACAATATTTATGAAATCAAACTAAATATCGCAATACAGTATCATCCACAAAGTTCGTATAATCATTGAAACCATTCTCATTGAATTACAACCTTATTGTAGACTTTAATTTAAGGTACAGTCCGCAATGGGCAGTGATAAAACATTCTTTGAAATAAAATAAAATATGCGGAGCGAAATTGGTTTTTTTAATCGTTTGATTTTAAAAGGTTCTGCTCGCTTTGGCAAAAATTCCTTAAACTGACGATACCTTCAATTCAGTAATAAAATTATACAATTATATACACTCTGTTGCAAAAAAATCGAAGCACCACGAAGGAAGTTAATGTGTTTATTGAAATTAAATATGTGTAAAGCTCATTCACAGGTAATGAAATGATTACAATTGCAAGGCCGTAGGACCCATAACTGGCGAGCAATTGCACTTTGAATGTTCAAATCAGTAATTGGTGAGACACCCCCTGGCGACGATACATGCTTGTATACGTCGAGGTAAGGAGAGCATTTCGCACTTGTTGCTCCAGATCTGCGACAATTTTGGGGTATTCGAATCTGGTGGCCTACTATGTCCCATACATATTCGATTGGCGAAAGGTCTGGTGACCTTGCTGGCCAAGGAAGACTATCAACAGCACGGAGGCACCAGAGATATGCGAGCCGTATGGGGCCTGGCATTATCTTATTGGAAAATGGCCCCAAAAGGACCCGCCATGAAGGGTAACGCAAACGGTCGCAGGATGTCATCAACATATCGTTGAGCTGTTACAGTTGTACGAAGGATGACTAGAGGCGACCTACTGTCCTAAGAGATAGCAACCCACACTATCACACCAGGGGTAATGGCAGTGTGTTTCTGTAAATCAAAGGGTTCTAGGGACTGCTGGTCCCGGCACCTCCAAACATGGATCCGATTGTCATCTGCTCCAAGACTGAAGCGGGATTCATCACTGAACACTAGGCGCTGCCAGTCTGCTGGCAGCCATGCTGATCGGCTTCCACACTACTCCAGACGACCCTGTAGCTGTTGTGGGGTTAAATGCAGGCGTCGTAAAGGTCACTGCGCGCGTAACCCAACCTAAGCCAAGCACCATGTGATGTTGGAACATACCTCGGGTGGTATGGAAGAGGCTGTAGCACGTCGGATGGCGGACAATGATACCGTTGGGACAGTTTAGGCGTGTCGCACAAACATCCGATCTTGCCTTGCAGTCGTGCACCTTGGCCTTCCAGAGCCTTCATTCCGGCGATGAGTTCCTTGCAGCAACCATTGCTGCCAGTACCTTTGCACAGTAGTGTCCATACGGTGCAGGTGGCGGCCAATTGCTCTGTAGGACCATCCAACTTCACGCATCCCGGCTATGCGACAACGTTCGAAGTCGTCCAATTGGCGATAACGTCTTCGATAACATCGTAACGGCATTTTTGGTTGTGTCTGCAAGGAACTGCAACGCCGACAACGAGAAAAGATAACCCGTCCGCAAATTGTTACCTGTTTTTACGTTGCTATTTGCGCAGCAGAAACGTGCGAAATGAGCGTCGTTAACACTCATTGGTCTTGCAAATTTAATCATTTGCGTATGTGGTATAAAGGAATATTCATGCGCAATTTCGGGGTGATTGGATTATTGTTTAGGGTTCTTCGATTTTTTTGCAACAGAGTGTATATTATCAGAGTTTAATATTTATTTTTCATTTTTTAAAAAACTAGTTTCCCATACCTATATGCGTATATATACGGCTACATCGAATTTTTCATATCGAAAGAGTTGACTGATCTCAATAAAGATGGTTTCATTGGAAATGTTTCACAGATAGTTTTAGATGATTTTTAAGTTTCCCATAAATAAACTAAGTTAGAGATATCGTCTGTCAAAATAAATAAATAAATAAAAAGTTTACGGGATCACCCTTGCAATCGCTCATAAAGTTTTCTCCTGTTTTTCATTAAAATTGTAATTATAACTGCCAATTAATCATAATTTTTAATGTAATTAATTCGTATTGCAGAATACGAAAATACACCGAACATTTTAAAAACCAAAGTTTAATTATGAACATTTATTCGATCTTCCCAATCTTTACGAATAAAATAAAATCAGCATTAAAATGTCCTTGCGTTATTATTTGAAGAAAACAAGATCAAGTTATTGTCTAAGCCAATGAGTCATTTTACATAAAATTGAATACTTTTTAACTTTCATGTCTCCGATTTCCTTCAAGACTTTTCCTGCAATTCAGAACAAAAAAGAGAACAGGTATGTGTTATTCCAACTTTACTATTATGTCTATTATTAAGAAAGTTTTTAAAAAATGAACGCGTGTCATTACGTTTAACCGCATACATCGCTGGTTCGCAAACAAATTATTATTTAGCTCAATTGAAATCTTAAAAAAACCATACTGTTTCAAAATTTACTTTAATTAATTTAAATGTATTTTATTTTAAAAAATGAAATTTCTTCGTTTTCCCGGTTACTTAAATCCTACAAAAATTATGGCTTATTCTTGACACTTTTTCTACGAACTTACTAAATATGAAGATGGAATTCGACTTATTTAGCTTAAAATTAAATCATTTACTAATAAGTGCTCTGATTTAATTGTATTGCTGCAACAATGGTAGTTGAACAGAAAATTCACAATTCTTCCATGTGTACAATGGTTTGCTTCCCTTGCCCGAATTCATAACCACACTTTAAAGGAAATGTTTTTTTAAAAGTATTTCTGAAGAAATCCCACTCTGAAAATTTGAAAAATACATTGATGAATATCGTTATATTTTATTTAATCTTAAATAATCGTGTTCATAGTGTAAGTAAAATTCTATGAAACTTAAAGCTTTTATTGAATACACAATTTAATGTGTGTGAATTATATTAAAATTGTAGAAGTAAAGAGGTCAACACACATATTAAAATAATTAAAAAAATTAATACATTAAAATGTAAGTTGCAATTTTTTCAACTCGCCTGCGAACTTGTTACTCGTCAACGGCTCGCAGGCGAGCTGAAACCGTTATAACTTAAATTTTAATTAAATTAAAATTGTTAAATTAAAATTATTAAAAGATGTGTGTTGGTCTCTTTACTTCTATAATTGTATTAAAGCTTTTATATTTGAAAGAAATTATAGAACATATGGGTGATAACACATTTTCCTGTTTGCTATACAAAAATTTGATGTTTAGATCAAGTTCTTGAGGTTTAACGTGATCTAAACATCTAATTTTTGTAGTATAGCAAACAGGAAAATAAATAATTTCCATGAGCCACTCTACATCAAATCGGACACTCATACAACATTAAAGTTTTGTTATTTTTTGAAGCAACAGATAAAAAAAAATCTATTTTCATAATTCTCATTTTCTCATTCTCATATTTTTATCATTCTCACTCTCATGGAATTTATTCAATATACAAATTTTAGAAACCATAAATTATAAATTAGTTATTTATAATTTTTTTTAATTTTTTTTTTAAATTATCGTAAATAATTTTAAATTCTTTCCCAATTGTTAACAAGAAATACGATTTCTATTATAAATAGATTTAATATTTTCTAAATTTAATGAATATTTATTGAAAAATAATACATTAGTATATGGTTTTTACTTATAATACCGTTTTATCTTTTTAGTTTTCTTTCTTATTATTTATTTATTATTTTATTTATTTATTTATTTATTTATTTATTTATTTATTTATTTTATAATACTGTATTAATGTTGTCTGTTCTTTTTTAATTTTTTAGTATTAATAATGATTTCAAATTTCTTTATTTTATTTTAAAAATATGTATTTGTTACTTTTTTATTTTTATATTCTTAGTTATATATTTTATGCATATTAATTTTTTTTTAATTTCTATTTTTTTTTAAATTTTTAAATTAATACAGTTAATAATTATGGAGATTCAATTACTGATTATACATTCGTGTACATACAAATTTAAAATTACAGAAAAAAAAAATAGATTAAAAAGAAAATATTTCCTGATTTTTTTTTTTGTTGTTGTTGTTTTTAATTATTAAAATGTGTCAATGAAATATAAATATAAATTGAAAGAGAGGGCAATGATAGTGAGATAATCTCTGACTTGAATCCAGGAGTTACAGCGCCGTCAATAGTCGTACTCTTTGGCATCATGGCCTCAGCCAAATTCATCCAGGTAAACCCAGATCCAGCGTTTTAGTAAGAAATAACACTCTATTTAGTTTATTACTTAAGCTTAAAGCATTCTAACAAAACTTTAATACTTTAGCTTGAAGAATAGAAAGTTCATAAGCTTTTTGAATATAGTTTTTGCTGTTTATTTTGGGGGTTACAGATTTTGGTGGAGAAAAGGGAAACTGCTCTCCTTAGAATACAACTCCTATAAATAAACTGGGTTTAATTTTGTTTCTTCTTTGCTTGTTTTTAAACTTTGTGCCTTCAAACACCAGTTTGTGACTAGATTTATTTCTGTTTTAAAACTGTCTGGGTTTTATTGTAGGATTAAAAGATAAGCCGCTAAGATAAAGCTTGCGTAAGGCAATATATTTTTTTTTCTTAAATTGTTTTTATATATTTCTTTATTTCAATTAAAGATTTCAGATTTATTTTGAAAATTATTAATAACTATTATATAAAATTCTAGGAGAAAGCGTTTTGAAGTATTTATTATTCTTTTAATTGCAACAAATCATATTTTCGCGGGAAAAGTTAACAAATTAAAATAAAAGCATACATATAAATAAATGCATCAAATTTGTATTTTAAAATAAGATTGAATTATATTTTTGATATAATGATAGTATAAGTAGGCGATTTTCCTAGTGATTTTATTTATCAACAAGTTAATTTAAAACTTTTGAAATTAGATAGTAAATGATGTGGTCAACTAAAATGATAACTACAGGACATGTGATTGAATTGATTATTGTTTTGTTGGTTTAATTCTAAAGCCGAAACTTTCATTAAAGCTTTATAATAATTATGTTTCGTTTCTTTAGATAACTGATGATGATAAAGGATTTGACTTGGATTATTTTTGTGTCCCAAAGCATTACGAAGATGACCTAGATTCTGTGCTCATTCCCAACGGTTTAATAAATGATAGGTAACGTTATTGATAATTTATCTGTTAGTGTGATTTTGAATTATCAAACAATGGAAGAATGTTTTATTCAGAACTGAAATAAATTGATAAACTTTTTTAATTGTTATTAATCTTTTTTCTTTTTTTGATTAAATTCTGTAAAGCATTAAGAGAATTTTTAATTTTATAATTTTATTTTTTGAATATGTTTGAGACTAGGAATGGTTTCTTAAAGAATTAAAGGGAATTAAAAAATTGAGTGATTTTAAAAAATCCTTTGAATGTTAACATGCAGAAGTTTGAGAATATTTTGTGGGAATATTCCGCCACCTTTTGATTTTGGGAACTTCACAGAATGAAGTTGGATTTGCTTAACTTTGTAATTCCTTTTTAATTATGTGATGGTGTTATTACAATAAAATCTAAATGGATGCAGTTAATCTGTAAGAGGTAGTATTTGCAGTTAATGAAATATGCTAGTCTTTCAGAGTGATCTATAAATCACCTAGTAATAATTATACGGCAAATGGAAGTAAAAGCCAACAGCTAGATATAGTTTTATTCCATAAAAAAAGCTGAAACTCCAACCATTATCAATATTTCTGTCTTTGGACGATCACGTTACTTCTGTCATTGTGAGGAAAAAAGAGGTAATACCAGCTGCTTGCAGTTGAACTGCAAGATATGTTTCAATTGCAAAGTGTCTCTGTGTTCCCACTGGTTAATCCACCAATGGACTTGTAACAGATGAATGGAAATCACTGAAGAACAGCCTCAGCTTGCAGGAGTGGCACCTGTGAGTAATGCAGAATGCAGCTATTCTTGGGACAGCTAAAATCATAAGAAAAACCCTGAGCTTTCAATGAATTAATCAAAAATTTACTTTAAATTCAAGAATTCGGAGATTTTATTCATCAGTGTGCAAAGCAAAAATAGCAATAATAATAATTATATAGCACAACAGTATTGAACGAACAGATTATATCTTTTGGACAGCAACCTTCTGTTCTTCGAATTTGGAAGAAATGGTAAGTGATTTTCAGTACAAATATAATACACTAACACATTAAAAGGGAGAGACCAACGTTTACAAGTAACATCCCAAAACAGCTGTTTCATGCTCAATTGGCAATCATCAGTTCAGAGTAGTCTCTGTAAACACTCAAGGTCTCAATACAGAGGTGAATATAAATGGTAATAGGAATAAATATGGCACCTCCAACTATCAAACTAAAAACAAAATTTATTTTATTTTTAATGTATATTTTGTTTTTAGTTTGATGTGTGGAGGTGTTATATTTATTCCTACTACCATAATACAGTAACAATTCAGAAATGACACTAGCTCCATTTGAAATAACAATGACCTTAATAATAACTTTGCACGAATGGACAATAAGGATTATTTTTTATCTCCAACACAGAACACTAAATTATTCTAATTTAATGGTCATAGTTCTCAATTTTTACTTCAAACTTCTTGCACACTTAAAATGTCTTTGATAATGGCACAGCATTGTATTTACCAAGGAAATCTTCTGCCTTTGTCCAGAATAATTTTATAATTGTACCTTTTTATTTTTGTTTCCTAGAACTTGCCAAAAGTAATTTATGTCAAAAAATATATTTACCCCATTTTCAAAAAGCATGTACATCATGAAGCATTTAATGTAGACGTTTCTTCAGTAAGAAAAATAAGAGTAACAATTCAATACTGTAATAATATTATATATATAAAACTTTATAAGGAGTCTTTTTCATTTCTATTTTTGATATGATGCCGTCAATGGCAGTTCCACCATTTTGTATTATTCAGTCTATTTTGCACTTACAACTCTAATATATGGTATCTAGAATTTATAGTTTTAATTATTTCCTTTATCTCTTCTATTTGCCATCCATCAGTTTGAGTTGTCTTGACAATTCTGCTTAGAAAGTGAAATGAAATGTAGTTTCAGTTCCTAATGACTGATTTGACCAATCAGGTGAATTGACAGCATTGTTGTTGTTGTTCCCAGTTCAAATTAAGAAAGATTAAATCAGAGGTATTACCCTCCATCTGCATTTACTTGAATCTTAATAATACATGAATTTCATATTTGTAGTTGAAGAAGTATATGTTGTATATGATAATTTGAATAATTTTATGATTGACATTTGGAAACATTTAGTAAATAGTTAGGGAGATTTACAGTGTTTATTTTAAAAGATTACAAATTTTAAAGTTAATGAAAAGAAAATGGAATAAATGCAATTACTTGATAAAATTGAAATAGTGCAAAGTTACCCAATCTGTAATCTTGTTTACTGTTGGGCATTCCTGTACAGTCGCCATGTTTTTGTCTTCTGTCATCTTGTATGTTTATGCCATCCCCTGATGACGGAACAAGAATAGTGTTCGCCATTGCATAGCATTCCACTACTTCAGTTTTACCAAATGCTTTTTGTTCTGTCATTTCTTTACTTTATTTCATGAATACACATTAAGCCATTTCATTTCATTGTAAATTTTATTTCAGGATTGAACGCCTGGCTCGTGATATATTTCACGACATTGGAAAAGAACCCTTGGTAGCACTTTGTGTACTGAAAGGTGGTTACAAGTTCTTTGCTGACCTTCTGGATAAAATTAAGCAGCTGAATAGGATGTCAAATGTATCTGTTCCCATTGCTATTGACTTCATCAGGCTTCACAGTTATGAGGCATGTCCCGATTCATCTTCTGTCAACAGAATTCTAAGGGTATACCACCACAGACAAAAGCCTTTCTATTGTGTTTATGCTTGAAGCACGTTCATTGGGTATTTTTTTATTTTTTTTTAAGTATTATTCATTAGCATGGATTTTGCATTTATAATTAGCATGATAGCTAATATGTGCATGTGTTATTTCAGAATTAACAAATTCTTTTTTTTTATAAATAAGTCAATTTTATTAGATAATTAATGAAAATATATCTAAAGTTTACTATTATATCAAAATTTTAAAAATAAGCGTGACATTTTGTCATCTGTGGATTTGATTGCTATGAAATATTTTTATTTTGTTAAATTGGCTCTAGATTACAAAATTTTTAATTTTGGCTTGGAAACTGAAATATATAAGATATTGAAAAAAACAGAAACAAAACAATAATAATAATAATAAAAGATAATGAAATTTATATTTCTTAACTTAACATTTGAACTTAAGAAAATATTTTGATTTAGGAGCTAGTGAAGCTAAAAGTCCTTTGAAAGTAAAACTAATAGATATTTTCATATTCAAAAAATATTTTTTTATTTATTTATTTTTTTATTTTTATGTAGAATTGTGACTTAAATTAATTCCAAACGAAAAAGTAGAATGTATATTAATATCCATATGTTACAAGTTTGAAGTCATTTTTTCTTCTACTTCCAAAGAAGAGAAGAGAAATAATACACTGTGCGAAGACTCAGTTTAACTGTGCCAGTCGAAATGCGAAAACCTGTAATGCAAGTTTGATGTAACTGTAGAGTGAAAATATTGCATATTTTGTTTTGAATCCTTATCATGAAAGTCTTGTCTTAATTACTTTTATATATTAACATTTGAGTGCAGAAGTAATGAAGATTTTATTTTGAAAGTTAAATTTTGCTTGATGAAATAGTCTTCATTAATTATTATAAAATAGTAATATATAGTTGTAAAATAAACTACAGACTTTAATTGTAGACAAACTTCTTCACAATTACACTCTTATTATCTCCCTCACTGGCTGGAATATCATGTGTCAGCCTTTGATTTTGCACAAGAGTACTTACAGTGGCGATTCCTGCACAAAGTGTCTATTAGATATTAGATTTTTTTAGTAGGTTTTTTTTTTTTAATGGTTTTGTCAATAATATGGTAAGGAAATCAAAAATAAAATCTAAATAAGATAGAATCAAGGATGCATTTTTTTTTATTATTATTATTTATTAAGAAATATAAACAGAAGTTCCTTAATCATACGCCTAATTTTATTTTATATAATTCTTTTGAGAATTTACATTTTTTTTTTTTTCAAATTCTGAATTTCTAAAACATCAATATAAAGTTAATAATCAGCAAATTTAGAGATTCTAGTGTTTTTCGAGGCCCATAATAATTGCTCATTATTATGTGGATGGTGAAGGAAAAAAAAAAACACACGCAC
Source organism: Thereuonema tuberculata (assembly GCA_023159025.1). NCBI lineage: Eukaryota > Metazoa > Arthropoda > Chilopoda > Scutigeromorpha > Scutigeridae > Thereuonema > Thereuonema tuberculata. Next base: position 21,510,906 of record JAFIDM010002131.1, on the reverse strand, counting down.
AAAAAGTTCAGTGCCAACAATTGATTACGACAGTTTGTGGTGTCTACTTAGATGCCACACACAGTACAAGTTCCTCTTACAAGTGCCAGTAGCGTATTGATCAGTAGTAGTTGCCTAGCCACACAACAGGGCACCTTATAATCGACATGTGTACTACTAGCGCCTTCTACACAGCCCCGTGTAGTCGGCAGTGAATGTGTTAAAGGCTTGTATTAAAGATTTTTTTTTTTTTTTAAGAAAAAGGGATAGGGGAACCTAAAATGAATATATTTTGTTAGCACATTATGAATTCTTGTTGTAATCTTCCAATCCCATCAGCACTTGTTAATCAGGATTAGCTAGTTAAGAAATAGTTAAGAGATTGTAGGGATTGAAAATACAAATATTTGTCCCAGGATTATATCATGCTGGTGATCTATTAATGTTTTCACATTTTTTTTCCATTCTTAGTTTAACTTGCACTAGCATTTCACCTAATAATAAATGAATAATATTTTTGAAGTATTATTTTAAAGTCCCTCCTGGACTGGTACTTCTACCAGTATTTCTGGAAGATATTCTATACGACCAGCTTTCTTATTAATCTATGTACCAAAATTCCCATTTTATAGATGCTTTCCCATTTCTGGGAATTAAAGTAGATTTACTCCATGTTTTTAATTCCTGTAAATAGTTTTGGAATTTGTTGTGATACCCACGAAGTTTTAAGAGTTGTATCTCAATAAGAATCACACGGAAAACAACTTTAGTTTGCCATCTGGTCTTTCATAGTAAAAATCATAGTGGAAGAATAATGTAAAGCACAATAAAGGCAGCCAAACTGTTTTGGTTTAATATATTAAAGAAGAAAAACAGTTTTGAATTATTTGTAAGCATTAAAAACATGTCGAGAACCTGAAGAAAGCTCATTTTTATAAGAGAGCAAGTTCAAAATGTAGGATATACAAAAAAATTATGTTTCTGTCAAACTGAAACAAGTAAAATAAGTCAAATTCTTACATGAGAAGATTGGACATGAACATCCATATACACGTTTTATATGTTCACGCCAATCTAATAAATTAAAACTTCTATAACAGGTATTTGGATTTTTATGATTTTTATTTAAGGAGGTGTAGGCAGATTAGGATATTGATACTAACAATTCTCTTTATGCACAGAGATTAAGTATGCGTTGTATTGAATCTCCACAACTACAAAGTTTACTGTTTGTCTAAAGTTTGTTTAACTACAATTATTAAATGACATTTAGGAGTAATGAAAATGTTTTAATTTAAAATTTTGTGATTTGCATTTGACATCAGCAAACTTATTTCAATTTAACAATGATAGGAATATTGATTATTTACTTAAAACAAAAATAGTATATATCATTTACCTTGACTTGCATGTCTTTTTGCATTATTTGAAGTAGGAAGTGTTAGTCTAGAATAGTTTATTTTTTTTACCATAAAAGTTTGTATTAAAAAAAATAGGTTTTTGGTGAATTTGTATCTTTTCAGCAGTTTTGTTTTTATAGTAGTTTTTATAAGTAGCTATTTTGTGTTAGTAAATTGTCAGTCATATTTTTATTAACTGAATTGTTTTGAAATGCACTGGGATGTGTAAATTAAGGAAGTTTCAGATTTTACTTTTTAAAAGAAGCATACTTACCTGGTAAGCTAGCAATGAAATCACATGTAAATGTTCTGTAACAACACTTAATATGATAAGTAAGAACACTTAAAAAAAAATGAACTATATTTCTGTCATGCTTTAGTACCATTACAATTTCTGTTGCTTGTAATATTTCTTTCTGATTTCTTTAAAACACAATGATACAGAGATTGTGAATCGTCAGCAGGATGGAAGCAGGTCAGAGTTGTGCAAAGATTTCCAAATAAGCACTAGATCATCCCTGTCAAATAATGGAAAGAGAAGAAGGGCAAACATTATGATGTATGACCCATACCTCTTTACATATATTTTTGATAAGCGGACTTCAGGATTAGTTAAAGATCTTAAAACTCCATCTGTAAGCTTTTTAAGGTATTAGAATTTGAAAATGTTCATCCCTACAGGACAGCTTGTGGATGAATCCCTGGAAAGTAAAGATATCTAAAGAACATATTACCCAGCCATATTCTCAGACCTCTGAACCCCATCAAGCATTCTAAGGATGCTTCAGGATGAAACGTTGCTTGACATAAACCCCCTATTCTGTCAGAACAATCTCAGTTGGAAATGCTTTGAGAGGAAATGTCCTCCACTGAACTTTCGAATAGTTTTGTTGGAAGCGTAAGCTTTGTTTTTATATCTTGATCGAGTTTTAATGTCTAGAAGAATAAGTTATGTAAACAAGGAGGCTTAACGTGAATTTATTAAAATAAAGAGAAAGTGAAAATAAATAAAACACTAAAAAAAAATGTTGAGGAGAGAATTATAAGCATGGTAATAAACTGACAGTTTCAGAATACTGCACATATTCCTTCATCAGGGACGGCACAAACATATAAGACATATCCCACCTTGTGTCATCTTAAATATTGTTGTAATTTCTTATATGTTTGTGCAATCCCTGATGAAGGAATATGCGCAGTATTCTGAAACTGTCGGCTTATTACCATGTATATAATTCTCTCCTTAACATCTTTGTAAGTAAGTGCGTTTTATTTATTTTCACTTTCTCTTTATAAGTTATATAAACCTTGGACATTTACAAAATGCACTTCCTATTTATATTTTATAAGATTTTATTGTCACAATTAAATGCTCTTACAATATTTTATTTAAGTTCTACGATACTTTTATTGATATGTTTGCATTTATATGTTTATTCCTTAATTTCTGCATCTCATTCTGATTAAAAAATGCTACTAAAATATGTTTTTACTTGTTATTCAGCCAAATATTTTTAAAACTTTAAATGTTTTGCAAATTTAAATTTATGAATATATCTATTAGTTTTGCTTTTCTTTAATAGAGGTTGTTGTTTTTGATAGTTCTTAAACTTAAAATTAACTTTCTAAGATTAGCAATTTTTATTTGACTTAAATATGATTAATATTGAAGATTTTGAAACTCGCAGCATTCTTAATTTATTATATGTAACAACATCCACTGAGAGTGGCATAAATTGTAGGAAAACACATTAAATTGGAAGTATTGCCTTACAAAAGTAAAACACTTAGTAAGTTTTATTAGAATCTTCCAAATAAAAACACAGATCACAACAAAGGTCAGTATGTGGTGGAGTACCCAAATAAAATATAACCTTGCATGTAAAATCTAACCTAGAATTAATAACTAACACAGAAGGTAATCATTTTTTTCAAAGCTCTGTTCATTTAACTCATTTTAAAAGTTTGAGAAATTATAATTCGTAAATATTTATATATAATGGTAAAGGCATTTTTGTAATATTGCTGATATTTTTTGTTTCATCTGCTGATTTATGACCAGTGATAAGCATATCCAATTATCTTTGTGAAGGAGAATTGCGGTCGGCATTGTTAACGTATTCTAGCCAATCGTGAATATTGGCAGAGTTATAGGGTCTTAAATACAAAAACATTGTCTAAGTAATGGTGGTTCCAAAACAGCAGATTATAGGGCTATCTTTTCCAAAGTATCCATGAAGTTATCTGTAAGCGGCTCTGAGAACCCATTGAGCTTCTTCAGTTTGTTTAGAAAAATTACAGTGATTTATAAAAAAGATATGAAGTCGGGAGTGGTTGTACGAATTCACATTTGATGGTGTTTTAAGTAGTTGGGAAGATGACCATAAATGATGTTGATTCTGTTTTTTACAGGAATGTTTCAATATCTGTCTAATCTCTGTAATTTGTCAGATTTCCTGCAGAAGAAACTGAGGACCCAAACAAGAACAAAAACTTCAAAAAGAAAGGGAGAATTTTTTTTCTCCCTTTCAAAGAAAAATCAGCAAGGACTTTTCTTCAAAATCCTTTTACAGATGAATATATCTTTAAAAATCAATAAAAGTCTATTGTATTTTCTTTTTAATTTTGTTGGAGATAAGGGAATTGGATATATTCAATCAAATAGCAGTTATCAAGCTATATATTACTGCTGATGTTTCTTATTCAACAAGCATTCTGGTTTCTAGGGTCTGAGATAGTATATTTAGATAAATCGGTGATCAGAAATTACAAATTATGTAGTCATCTACATGAAAAAGAAATATTACCCTGTAAATTGATGAAAGGCCTCATGAAACTATTTATTTAGACGTTGTCACTGTGGAATAACAAATCTGCAGTTAAGTGTTCAGTTACAAATGTAAGTAATTTCATTCAATAACTCCCTTTAATACATACAGTACATTAGTATAAGAAAGAGGTGGTTGGTAGTACAGTGCAACTTGGATAATTCGAAGCTAAAGGGACCACTACAAAACTTCGAATTAAAGAAGTTACATCTTTTAACTTTAATTTCAGGTCCACTGAATGCTTGAAAAGATTATTCTGTCAATAAGTAAATATTTATTCAGAAAGATCATGGTATGAAAGACTTAAACACTATATGTATGTAAACAAAATAAGATTTGTATTATGTAAGCTACAGTACATATTACATTCAATACAGAAAATTGTGCAATGTCTGATTGTTTTTTAGAATTCAGTCGCTGAAGGTTAGCAAAATCATCAAGCATGTTTAGTGAACGGAAAACAGCTTCACTTACGTTGGTTTGTCCTTCAATATACCAACAAAATTCGCCCAAATGAAAAAGCGCCACCGACGATGAAGGGATTGTCATTTCTTCTTTACACCCTTTTCCACCACGCGAATGACTGCGACTTTTTCAGCGAACGTTAAATTCTTGTACATGCGTAGTTTACTGAAAGACATGGTGACACTGACAGCAGGAAGCTCGAATGGCGTCTGAGGCGTCACATGTCGAACGGTGGCAGGAAGGAGATTTCAGTTGTCACCTGTCGAATTTCTTAACGATGAAACGCCGAAAAGTCGTTATGGTTCGAAATTTTTTATAAAAAACTTCGAATTAAGGAAGTTGAACTTCGAATTATCCACGATTTCTTAACATTGATTTAATAAGAAGTTCAAGGGACTAAGAGAAATCTTTGAATTAACCATGATTTTGAATTAAAGACGCTCGAATTATCCAAGTTGCACTGTATTTTATTATCTTCCTCCCCTCATTGCATCAAAAAAAGTAATTGAGCATTTTTTTTAATCTTTTTTTTTGGTTGTTGGAGAATCATTATTTTATTTGTACCATCCTGCCATCAGGAAAAAAAAGGACACAAATATTTCTTTCTCTCTTTTTTTTTTGTTTTGTTAAAGGGCGAGGATCATCGAACCCTCCTACCATTTCAAATTTCTGAGAATGCTAGTGATACATCAGTTTCCAGCATTCATTTTCACCAATGAATAGCAGACTTGAAATACATGAAAAAGGAAATTTCAGAGCCTTTGGGTGACCAGATTCATTGTTAGGAGAATGTTAGTGTAAACTCTTCCCCACCTATGAACCATCAGTTTCCAGTCGTTGTACAATGAACAATTTAGATGGATAACATCACAAATTTAATATATCATCCATTACGGTGTGGTCGAAAATCTTGCAAGTGTCCTATAGTGATGTAACTATGCTTGTTGCTACGAACATTTTCAGTGTTGAAAAGATTTTCAAAGTCGAAAGATAATGAAGAGTTCTTAATGAAATTCTGTGAATATATAGCAGTTGTTTTAACTGAAATATTGAAATGGAAAAGACAGAATACATTGATGCTTCAGAACTTAAGGATGATTTGAACTGAGTAAATACAGTTTAAATTTTGAGAATTTGTAATAATTTTAATATATTGATATATTCATTTTAAATTTCTCAGTATTGTATTAAAGATATTTCAACCCATTTTAAGAATATATAAATTCGAATTTGAATATTCTGTTCTCATTAAAATCATTAAAATATCCATTATTAAAGGTCTATCTAACAGACAGAATTTTTTACTATTCTTGCATTGAGGTTCATTTTATTTAGTTTGTGTACTTTGAGTTTTTGTTGAAAAAAAAATATTGACAAAATACTGATTTGAAATGCTTTATTTAAATACGATCTTATTTTCTTTTTTTCAAAGATTGCTGTTTTTAAAAATTGATTTGCCAAGCTTTCCTCTACATAATATTTGGTTTCTAAGTAAAGTTTTTTTTTTTTTTTATTATTATTATTATCTATAATTGTTGAACCATTATTAGGAAGGCCTTTGCCTAACAACTGGCCTTTCTGCTTTTGGGAGAAGAGAACTCTAGCATTACAGAGCTTAGAGATTAAGCAAATTTTTATCCTGTTACTTCATTTGCTTAAATTAATATTTAAATTATTTTAAACATTATTATTTATTACTGTCATCATATATACACACAGCTGCAGGTAGGATAAAGTCTTCAATATGATTGGTTCACAACTAATTACCAAAACCAGTAGGCTAGTCCGTGTATTATATATTAAAAAGTCAAGCTGAAAAGCAAATCATTGTATAAAGATTATGGTACCAACATCTTCACTGAATAAAGACCCAATGTATTCGCAAAACAATAAATAATTAAGTTACTGATAGAAAACATGTTTGTGATAGATATTACTAATTTTTAATTTATTGTTTTAAATTTTTTTTTTTTTTTTAAAAATGTATAGTTACATAAAAATTATCATCGTATGCATTTATGTTGCCAATAACCTTAGAGTAATCAAAACACTATCTGTTTTCACATTAGACAGTAATTGCATTAATGAAATAGCACACTACAGACAGCTAGCTACTTTCTTTCAACCAAATGTTAACAATTTGTTAAAATATTTTATACATATCCAGGAATTTATATTTCTATGTAGATTTCATGAACAGGAAAATAGTTAAATTTTCATTTTAGAACTTTTAATCAGTATGTAAAATCTCAACCTTTCTGCTCAAAAAAAGAAGTAAAAGGCTTATTTGAAAGTTTTTAATAATGAAAATAATATTTTATAACTAAAAATCACAGCTACATTCCCTTAAAAGCAATTTTAAAATGCTATTACTAAATTACAGTCAGACCTCGATATAAGGTCACTTTTCTAAAGTCCCCGCTCATTGAATAGTAATTCTATGATATGGATTATCGGATATATGGTCAGGTCTTAAATACCATAATCGCATATAAGTAGGATGACCAAACGTCCCGATTTTTAACAATTTGTCCCGCGTCCCGCGGCATTTTAAAAATGTTCCGATTTTTTTTTTGGTCATTGAATTCCTTTTTTTTTTTTTTTTTTTTGCTTGTTGAACTGGAGATTCCGTTTTTTTTTTTTGTTTTTCCTTTCCAGTCTTCCCTCCCCCCCTCTTCGATCAATGGTGTCCTGCTTTGCCAATGTAAAAATCTGGTCACCTTAATATAAGGTCACTTTTGTCTGTGATTTCAGAAATTTTCACTGTCTGTGTTAGATGCAATTTTTAATATTCATAAAAGTTGGAGCTTGGTGTCAAACACATGCATTTCAAATTGCTTTCGACATGCTGGTTTTCAATTTTCTACAACTAGTGTGGCTGAAATAACAGATGAAGATGATGAAGACGATATTCCTTTAGCTGTGTTAATACAAGATCTCAGAAATCGTGGCTGTACTATAGAAAGGGAAAGTGAATACGTGAGAATTGATGATGAAATTGCTACCACTTCTCAAGCTTCGATTTCTGAAATTGTTTCGCAAGTTTTAGATTCCAGTGCAGTAGAAAGTGAGGATAATGACAGTGATACTAAAAGTGAAGCGGTGACACAAGTAGAAGCGCTCGGAGCATTAAATGTCATAAGACATTTTTTTACGAGCCATGAGGGAGCTGAAGAACATTTTCAGAACTACAAAACTTAGAAAACATTGTACAAAAGATGAAACCAAAACCGCGACAGTCCTGTATTATAGATTATTTTAAGTAAGGTCAGTTGTACATCAGTACTTTGCTTGAGAATACTAGTACTATTTGTATACAACTTTATTCCGAATTAAAATTTTTTAAAAATAATTTCTTTCTGATTCCATTAATTGTAATTGGTTCAGCTAAATTAAAAAATTATAACCTAATAAACTGATATTTTTGTATGTATTAAATTTTACAAAGAATTATACTGTATTTATACAATGCTTATTTATTGACAAATGCTTATGAATCAGATATAAGGTCACTTTCGCGAGGTCCCAAGGGGTGACCATCTATTGAGGTCCGACTGTATATAAAATTTCTTTCATTACATTTTAACTATATTTTTTGAGTTTTTTTTTATCATTAATTTGATTAACAGAGGTGAATGGACAGAGTTTCTTTTATTAGTTTTAAATGAATTACCTTTTTTATTTATTTATTTATTTATTAATTTGTTTATTATTATTTTTTAAACTAATATAATGACATCTTCATTTCAGTGTGAGATTTAATAATATTTAATTTGTATTTTAAATTTTGGCTTCAACAAATCAAACTTATCTAATATCAGATCAAATTTAAAACTAAATTAAAGCTGTAATTAATTCTGGATTCATTGTTATTGAGTTTCAACTTAGAAAATGAATTATAGTAATTTTAAAAATAAGTAAGTTGTAACTATAAAGTTTTTATATTATTATCTCTTCACTATTTCTTTTCAGGATGATCATTCAACTGATTCTATTCAAGTAATTGGAGGTGATAATCTGAAGGATCTTCAAGGAAGGGTAAGGACATGTTGAAATGCAGCTTTAAAATTGATTACTGTGTTGAATGATTAGACCAAAATAATGAAATTTTAGCAGTTCATTATAACTAAAACAAAGTGAAACAGTCAGAAACAGTAATGCATGACTGCAGACAATGTTCACCAAACATTTGAAATGTCTGTCCAAAGTTGTTGAAGTTCATTTGAACTTCAAACAGCTTTGCTGTTATTATCTCTATTCGATTGTTGCTAAGACATTGGCCTCGCCTCTGAATATCGACGTTCGGTCCTCATGTGATTTTGTGATGTTGGACGATCCGTGCTGGGCAGGTTTTCTCGGGGTTCTCCTGTTTCCCCTGTACTTCTCCACCATTCTTTCTCAGTCTTTCTCTCTGTCTGTCATCATTTCGTGGGATAGCACAATAGACCAACGGTCGCGGTGCTCAGCTTCCCTGCCACCCACACTCGCCACATAACATCTCTGTTCGATACAGAATTATTATATATTGAATAATATTATCATCTTTATTGTAGTAAACTGATAAATCTTATCAATTTAAGATTTATTTATTGAATTAAACCATCTATTAAAGCAGCTTTTTTTTTTTTTTTTTTTTTTTTTTTTTTTTTTGTAAGCTAGAATACAACTAATCACAAAATGACAGACAAAATAATGAATTAAAAAAAAAGAGAGAGAGACGAAACTGAAATATCAGTAATTGTGTAGCCTGTCCAAAGAACGTATAAGGAACGTATACGTTCTTTGGCCTGTCCAAAAATAGAATAGTGTCAGATTTGCTGTTAGCAAGGGTTTTTTTTTTTTCTGCAGTAGTAGCAAGATCGTGCAAATTTTGTTTTAACATTAAAAGTTGAAAGATTTATTAAAACTTGATTTTATTTAAAGATTTTACTATGAAGTAAAAAAAAAAATGCAACCAAAACAAATAACTATACTTTTAATACTGAGATATCCTGGAATTTCATTCATTAAAAAGTTTTACAGTTAGTTGGATGAACGGAGATTGATGACATTGGCATATTGGATAGTATATAAGCTTTAACATCCCTCCTCTGACAAGATTTAATAAATCTGAACTTTATTAGTTTTTTTTTTTAATTTCTTTATTGCTGGAGGTCCAACAAAAAAATGAAAATTAATTTTATTATCGTTATTTAATCATTGAAAGAAATCTCCATCTTTTTTATTTATTTATAATGAAGGAGAATAGGGTCAAAGTTAGACATAGGAAAATTTAAGATATTCTTTCACATATTATGAAATAGGAAACACAAATTCTTCTCCAAACATTACTATATTTCGCAAAAAGTAACTTGCTCTGCTTCTTCAGGCATAACTTATCTTCTAATTTTGTACAAAGTGATTTAAATAAACAGGTAATTTTAACCAGCAAATACAGGCAATATTTACAATTATTGAAATGCTTCATTATTTTTACAATGTTTCTTGAATTACTCTAAACTCTAACAAAAATGGCCTTACTACTACACCTTTTTGTTTATTAAAACAATCAAAACAAGTGATAATACAAGCTTCCTTCATAAATCTTGCTGTTATATAATTTATTCCATCATAAAAAAAAAATATTATTATGTAGTCCAGACCCATTAGTATGTCCTATGTCCACAAGTTATACAATGGTTTGCCCACTCAGATATTTCAGGGTGTTTATTTCTAAATATGCTAATATGTTCTTCAACTTGTTCAACTAATATACATTCAGTGTTACCAAAATATGTGGGCCCGGTAGCCGAGTGGGTAAGGGCGCTTGGCTGCGGGTTGGAGGTGGCGGGTTCGGTTCCCGGCCTCGTCGGAGGGCGGGAATTTTTCCATGCTTTTCTCCCCCAAACAGGTCCTAGGGTCTACCCAGCCCTCTGTAGAATGGGTACCGGGTTTCTTTCCCGGGAGGTTACGGCGGGCGGGCATCGGGCTGATCACCCGACCTCAATCTAGTCCCGTTGTTCTCGAACGCTGGGAGCCTTACCTCCCGCGCTCCTACATGGCCTGTTTATGGGATTGCTTAACTTTTTATTACCAAAATATATTCCTCCACATATACGATATTTTCATTTATAGATGACGCTCATCATTGTCATTAGGTCTTTTGTTCTATGGGAATTATGTACTAAAGATTTTAAATTTCTATTTGCTACTCTTACAATTGAAATATTATTGGATACACAGAGCTGATGAATTTCTTTAGATATATTAACATTGTAAGGAGTTCAAATTACATTTTTAAATTCCTTATCAACCTTAGGTTTAACTTTATTCCTATTCAGAAAAAAAAGATTTACAATGTGTCTACAAGTTTTCTTGGATATTCATTATATTGCAAGATTTATAGTTTATCATCAGCATTCCTTTGATAAGATTTTCTATAATATTCAAAATCAGCATACATAAATTTATTGTTCAATTTTAAATCCAAAAAATTAAGACTACAATTTGTTTCTTCCATTTTAAATTTAATATTTGCATCAATTTTATTTAGAGATTCAAAGAACATATGAAATTATCTGATTAATCCTTTCCAAATTATTAAAATGTCGTCCACATATCTCATTTATTCAAAATCTACTTTTTTTCCAAGAAAGGATATATTTCACCTCGAAATCATTAACGAACATGTCACAAAGCGTACCTGAAATCGGGCTACCGATTGGAATACCTGCAGTTTGGTCAAAGCGTACCTGAAATCGGGCTACCGATTGGAATACCTGCAGTTTGGTCAAAGCGTACCTGAAATCGGGCTACCAATTGGAATACCTGCAGTTTGTTTATACCAGATATTATCGAAATGAAAAAAACAGTTAAGACATATTAATTTTAGTAATTCTACTACCTGCATACTTCTTTCATAATGGATTGATTCTTTTGACATAAATCTTCAATTATATTTTAAAGGCTCATTAACGGTAATGGAAGTGTACGTATTGACAATATCTAATGAGTATAATTTGAATTTCCCTTAATTACTAGAGTTAAAATTCTTCAATCTACTGATAACTTCATTTGTGTTTTTTACTATGGAATTTTCATCAAATTTGTGTAGTTTTTTTTTTTTTTTTTTTTTTTTAAGAAAACATTTAATATATATATTTGACTAAATTCTATACTGGTGAGAACAAATTCTTTCATATATTCTGTCTTACTAACAAGGAACACCTTTGGGTTCAAACAAATAAATATGCACCAAAATTCAGAGGATGATCACACCTCTGTTCCCTCACACCTTGAACCCCTTCGCTCACCTGCTGCTATGCCAGTTGAGACTGTGCAGGTGTGTCTTTTGCATTACTGAAGGTTGTTTGTTTTGCAGTGAAACGAAAAATGTTTCAAAGATTGGTGATCAACCCAGCTAATTTATTGAGATTGGTTGAGGTCATGTTATGAAGAAAAGTACTTCATGAAGATGGTATTGGTCTGGAAGACTGGGTATTCGCATTTTTTCTACTTTCCTTGATTATTCAAAAATATGAAAACCAGTTTGAAACAGATAGTGTCATAATTTTAGAATGCAGGTATGATGATGTTGATGAAGGTAATGATGAGCAATTCATTGAAAGACACTTAACTCCAAAGAGAGAAAATGAAAGTAGCCAAAAGTAAGTATGAACCATCTCCAGTAAAGAAGTTTTAAGTCACAACTCTGTTTTATATTGAAAGTCCTAATATGAATTATGCTTAGGACTTCTGCACAACTTCTTCATTCTGAAGAAAACTGACCATCGATAATGAAGTCAGAGACATCATACTGTCCTATGTACCGATTTGCAGGTCCAGTTCTTCCAGTTTCAGCATGTCCCTTGTGCTCAGAGACCTCTAGTGAACAACTGCAGAGGCTTACAGAAAAACAACTATCACCAGTGAATACAGAGGTCAGAATATCCTCCTCCGAATTTTGATGTGTATTAGTTTATTCGAACCCAAAGGTGTTCCTTGTGAGTGCATTAGGGCTTAATCAAAAATTCAAGAAAGTCAGATTTCAAGGGATGTCTTAATGTATTGCTTTCCAGATGTAATATATATCCCATCCCAAAAACATTATTTAAATTTTATCATTTTACAAATTGCGACATTTTATTAATTGCTTTTTGCAAACTGCCATCAAAATAAATTTCATACGTACTTGTACCCAAAACAATTTTTCCATTTTTCAAATAACTGCTACTGCAAATATATATTTTTGCATTAAATATATGACTTATTTTTATCTTTTCAGAATGTGCTTATAGTGGAAGATATTATTGATACAGGCAAAACAATGCGTCTTCTTCTTCAACTTTTAAAGAATTACAATCCTAAAACAACTAGAGTTGCAAGGTATTTGCTGTAAAGGTTATTTTTATAAATAGATTTTGATTTTCCTGTCAAAATAATAACTTGAAACAGTAATAATATTTAAAAAAAAAAACATTGATTTCTTTATTAGGAACTTAAGTATTTTTTTAATTCAAAACAAAAATAATACATTTGGCAGACGAATTTTCATTTTGTCTGTGATTTTTTCTAATACTTATTTACATACCCAAGCAATTTCTTAATACAGTTGGCTTTGATGTCAAATCAGTAATGAACATGCTAATTTTTACAGTTTCCATAACTATACTAGAAATGTATTATTTCTTTCAGAGCAAACTGGATATTGTTTTGCTAATTATGCATGTCTATCTAATGAAGTTCTTTCACTTATAAACATGTTTTTGGAGGCCTAGTTTTTTCCACTTCTGTGGGTGTTTTTGCATTAATTCCTAAATTTAATCATTTGATATTGGACTGCAATAAAAATCTGTAGGATAATCATCAGACTAACTCAAACAATAAACCTGGAACTCGACAGATCTTTGTGTATACAAGACTTCATTGAAAAATTTTATTTAAATTTTCAGGAATTCTGTCATTTTCTATCTCTCCATTGTGTTTTAAATATTTAATCATTTTACTGATGTTGACTAATATTTAAAAGGTGAAAATTTATCAACATTGTTAATTAATGTAGCATTAGTTGTAGAGGAGTCTGATGCAAGCAGTATGAATTCATAATAAACAGAGTCATTTGATATTGGACTACAATAAAAAAAATGTATGTTAAAGACGTTGTCTTCAATATAGGTAAGATCATTGACATCAGTTTCCTCTTCCTTGTCCTCAAGTTAATATCCATAGAAATGTTTTGTTAAGTATTCGTCTTCTTTTTGAAGATTTTCTAAATCAATTTGTGACTAATCTGTAAGATCATATCAATCTATACTATGAACAAAAATACCGGACATCTACCCAAAACTGTAGTTAGATTTTCCCCCATGACTCACTCTTTGAATAGTGGACATTATTGTGAGGTAAAGCCTTTCACCTTTATCACAGCTGTGACTCTGCCGGGGAGACTTTCCGCCAGGTGCCTGATGGTAGCCCATTCTTCCTAAAGAGCTGTAACCAGAGCAGGTCATGGTGTGGGACATTCGGATCTGGTAAAGTACACATTCTAATTCCTCTCGTAGGTGTTAGATGGGGTTCAGGTTGGCATACTGGTCAGGCCAGGCCATTTCCGGAACCTTATTGTCCACAAACCATTTCTTCACAGACCTTGCTTTATTGTTTTGCTGGTAGAGGCAATGGTCATCACTGAAGTGGTGTTCTACCATAGGTAGTATGTAACTGGTCAAAATGTCCTTGTACCCTTCTGCATTTATATTGCCTTGCAGTATAAGAGGGTCAAGTTCATTCCAAGAAAACCCATCTCCACACCATAATGCCACCTCCTCCAAACTTCCCTGTTGGCACTATACATGATGGCAGATATCATTCTCCAGGCATTCGCTACACTCAAACCCTCCCATCAGACTGCCACATAGTATTGCATGATTTACCACTCCACATCACGTTTCCTCTGTTCAGTGGAATCGCTCTTTACACCATTTTAAGCAATGCTTAGCATTCACAGGAGAAATGTTTGGTTTGTGAGCAGCTGCCCGACCATGAAACTCAATTCCCCTGACCTCACGCTGAACAGTCATGATGCTGACTGGAGTGTTAGTACTACTGTGAAACTCGCAGATGATTGTTTCAATCATGTCTAGCTATTTGCACAAACCACCTTCTGCAATACTTAATGATCCCAGTATGTCAGTGTATGCAGCCTATCTGGTCATGGTTTTGTTGTGCTTCTCATTTCCATTTCATCTTCACGTCGCCAATAGTCGATTTTGGCAACTTCAGAAGGGTTGAAATGTTCCTGACAGACTTATTATTAAATTAGCAGCCAATGACCAGTTCACGTTCAAAGTACTGAGCTCTGCTGAGTCGACCCTTTCTGCTATTATTTTGTATCAATTAATAACTCGCTACTCCCTGCCTCCTTTTCTACTGGTATGTGACATCCACACACCATCTAGGCTTCAGTTCACTATTGCAGAGAGGTGTCTAGATATTTTTTCGATTTCATAGTGTATCTGTGGTGATAGCTTTAATGTTTTTATTTCGTAGAATATCTTTAGTAAATAAGTGTTATTTATTTTATTTATGTGTTTGGATTAATATAATCCAAAATACTTGAAACTTTCAATCATTTAAATAATGATTGCAGTATTTATTGATTTTGATTTCAAGTTTTTATTCTTTTGTATCTGAGTACTATGTTGTTTCAAATTTACAAAATAAACCTGAAATATCCACTGCACATATGGGCAAATGATTCTGGTTAATAAATTTCTTTAAAATTATGATTTATGCTATAATGTGTTCTGCAAATACACTTACTTCGTGTATCCTAGGTTAGAATAAACTGTTCCTGGAATGAATGCGAAAATATCTTCTATTGATTTCGCCCAATCAATATGAATCGTCTTCTCAACTTCGTACTAAATGAATCAGCTGACTTCGCCTGATCCGAGTGTTGACTTATTTCAACAGAGTTCAATTCTGTTTGAGAATACCTTGAGCCTTTTTCTGACTGCGCTTTCTACTAATTGCGTTGTCTTACACATTGCGCTCTCTCTAGTAACAAGACTCCAGACTCAAAACTACAGACTCACTGGTTCCAAGACCCAACTACCAGTTTACTCGTCTACCAGATTTACTCTGGCTACAAGACTACTCGTCTACAACCCAAAAGAAGTCGACTCTCCTTACTTTATGATGTCTTTCATCGTTACGTCAAAGCTCCATTTGCATATTCAAATCTTAGGCCACTATTACTCAGACCAAAGGAGAGGGGGAAAAAAAAAAATTAAATTTCTTTTCAAGCATTTTTAAATTTTATTTCTCACACTTCAGCTAATTGAATTATTTCCATAATAATAATTTAATAACCTAACAATTTACAATTTTACAATTGCATTGCATATATTTCCAACCAGTAATATAATTTACTGAGAGATTCTCTTGTTTATAACAAAACAAAAACAAATAAATAAATCCAGAATTAGTTCCATTCATGCCTCATTAAATTTCCCATTTTGACTTTCATATATATTGTTGAAATAATTCTTGATTTGAAATCCTAATTATCTTAATAAAATTTGGTTTATTATTTCATTTTATAGTTTATGTTGGTTGATCTACAGGGTGAACATAAAAGAATGGGTGGGGTTTCAATGATATAGAACGTCATTTGTGTCTGGTGATAAATTGTAATGCTTGCATAGCGTCAACATGCAGGTGTTCAAGTTTCTGTTTATGCCCACTTGGTGGGTTTGACTCCGAAAATGGCGACCCAGAAGGAAAAGGCTTTCTATGTGCTCTGATTTGAAGTGTCGAAATCAGTCGTGACAGTACGACTTGAATTACATTTATGTTTTCAGAAGGAAGCAACACGTGAGAATAGCATTTCCAGATGATACAAGCATTTTGTAAAGGAAAGAAACAGGATGCCTTTGTAAAGGACTTCAAGCATATCCACTGCCGACTGTTGATAGTGAAAGAGACGTATCAGCGGAGTCTGAAGAAGTCATTGAACAGTGAAGCAGAGAGTTGCAAATGCCGAAAAAGACATTGGGGAAGGTGCTGCATAAGTGTATCAACAAGTTAAATGTAATATATGCTAAATTGAAACTTACTATTGTAAATTTCAAAATAACAGATTTGTAATATCCGAAGAAGATCGGCAATAGCACGATCGAAATATTGTAAATAAAAACAAGAATAGCAAAAGATAAGTATTACGAATATTAAGAAGAGTTTTCTCTTATTAAGAGGATAGTCATTTACCTTTTGATAATATCTCTCCAAGACTAACTTCTGTGGTCTCATTGTCCATTAGATGGGCAGGCAAATCCTAATACTTCCACTGCAGCTAAGCTGCTAGTATAGCATGCACAAGAATTACAATGATATTGTAATTCAGGATATGCAAAATTAATCATTGCTTTAACAACATTCAAAGTTTTCAGTGCTTATTCTGTTCTGTATTAAGTAATAAAACAATCACTGTTGGTAAGTTCATAATGTTCAATATTTCGACACGTAATTGTTTTATTATGAGGGTCATTTCACAAATAATGCACAAGATGGCAGAATTGTATAGTGTATGGTGCAATCCCAGTAAAAGTGATGCCATTAATATGTGAAATTTGAGGAAACAGAATGTGTCTTTGTTACTTCTCTGATGTATGCCATTAGGAATTGACGAGTGTTAGAAATGGCATCTGCAGGCACTTCGGACACGATCACGGTTGACGAGTGCAATCAAAGGTAAAACAAATGAGGATCTTTGTTTACAATCGCCGAATCATCACCATGACAGATAGTTTCATTTGGAACCAGTGTTTCAGCAGCGTATTATCATGACTGGATGCAAAAATTACGCAGAAAAATTGCACAAAACCGACCTGACTTGCTCAGGGATGGGCCACTCATTGTGCATGACAATGCACCCCCACATATTGGAACAGGTATGACCAATTTGCTGCATAAGTAAGAGTGAGAAATGTTACATCATGTGCCATTCAGTCCAGGTATGAGTCCACCAGATTTCACTTATTCCCCAAGTTGAAGACAACCATGTGTGGATACTGTTTTTCCACCTTAGAAGAGCTTTCTGCAGTGATTACCTGAGCTATCCAAGTATTTAACAAAAGTGGTATCCTATGTGGAATAGTAAATCTTCCTAAATGTTGGGACATGGTCATTAAGAAGAAAGGGAATACATAGAAGGACTGTGAAGAGATACTGTATAATAAAAAATATACGTGTAAGTAAAAATAACCACGTGCATTATTTATGAAATGATTCTCCTATATAATTTTAAATATATTTCACTGTATTACTCAAAAATAAACAGTCTTGTTGAGCTGCAAATGAAATAAAATTGTATTCATTCAACACTCCTTATTTGAAAAGTTTCTGAACTTCCAGTTACTGAATCTTGATGGGATAATTTGTTATCATTGTGTATGCTTTTAAATTATAAATAAGCCATAAATGCAAAAAAAGGCAAATTTTCTTTGTAGTATGTTCATGCTGCGTGAAGATTTTGTGATTTTTATAAAAATAATAATAGAATTGATAATTTAGTGAATGAATACTGACGGACGGAATATCAACCACCAACCTATTTCTTTTCCTTCCAGTTTGCTTGTTAAACGAACGTCTAAAGCATCTGGATACCGACCAGATTGTAAGTTGATTTTTTTTTTTTTTTCTGAAATTCTTATCTAGTTTGAATTTCTTTTTTTAAGTTTCAATTGTTAATCTTCTTGTTTTAAATTTGTAAAAGATTCACATAACACCATGTTTTTTTTTTTAATTGACAGCAAAAAAAATTAAAGTCGTATTAAGCTATGCTCCATTGAAGAAAATTTATTTGTAATTTTGTAAATCTGTTCATTGTAATTCATACTACTGGTACTATATATTTTATATTTCGTAATGTAAAAAAAAAAAAAAAAAGTTTTTAACATTATTTCAGATATTGGGATTTTCTTGTAGTATTTGAAATATGTCAATCCAGTCATTTTAAAATGCAGTTTCTTTTAAAGGAATTTATCAGTGCCAAGTAATTTCTAAATGAAAGTTCAAATACTAATTTTATTATTTTATTTTTTTTTAAGAAAATCAAAACTTAATCAAGTTTCATAGTCATACGACTCTATTGCTGCAAAAGGCACAATTAAGAGCAGTGATTTTATACTTTCCAAACAGTAGTTAGTTAGAACATCAAGCAAAAAATTTACATAATTAACAGTTTTATTCTTTCTGCAGTAGATTGTGTAAGAATCTTATTTCCGAATTGAGCTGCAATTAAGTCATAATTGAAGGTCTATTAAGTTTGTTTGTTTTTTTTCATGTTAAACAAAAAAAATAATAGAGAGTAGATTTTAAGACTGTGCAGAGATGGAAAATCAAAGTATCACACTTCTTCAAACAAATCTTGTATTTATTAAACAAGATAACTCTAAAATGTATAGTTTTTAGTTTAGCAGGGATGGAATTCTGTTTTCATATCTTGCCATGCGTCTCCATCATTTTACCTTGTGGGTTTTAAGTTCCTTAAATTTTGGAAATATAAGAGTCTTAAGTGCAATAAATGCTCAAAAGTAATAGAGATAGGGGTTGCTACCAGAGACTTGGTGAAATAAGGGACAAGTTAGACATCGTCCTTAAAAAAAATGGGCTTATCTTTTTTTGGAACACTTATCCTGTTAGACAGTTGGTTGTATTTCTTTTACTGATTTATCTTAATGGTGGGCCCAATAGCCAATTGGTAAGCCTGGAGGAGCCAGGTTCGATCTCCGGCTCCAGTGGAGTGGAGGGATTTTTTCCTTGCTGAATTCTCCTTCAGACGGATCCTTTGGGTCACCCAGCCTTCTGTTAAATGGATACCAGGTTTCTTTCCCTGGAATTAAAGGCAAGCAGGCAGGCGTCGGGCTGACCATCTGACCTCAACATACTTCCATTCACCATAAACGGAGTCTTACATCCTGCGACCCCATGGGCCTAGATAGGCTTATAGTGGGACATTTTAATTTTTAAGTAAATCTTAAGCAAGACTAATGAAACTTCTTCATTCTTTTCTAACATACATACAAATAAATAAAAAAAATTCTATTACTAGAAAAACATCTTTATCTTCAATATTTCATCTTCTTAAGCAGAAGACTTTCTTCAGGATTATAGATGAGAAAAAGACCTCTGTCTTCCTCAACTGTAATTCCTGAAGTCTTTTGCTCAAAAAGACGAAATATTGAAGAAGATAAAAGATGTTTTTCCAATAAAAGAAGCTTTTCAATTTAAGACTTATGAACATTTTCAGTATTTAGATTTGTATTGTGAATGAAATGAAAATACTAAAGCTTTTTAATAAATTTAAATTATTAAAATAAAATTTAAAGATTTAAAATAAGATTTAAAAATTAATGATTTTTTATTATTTTTGATTATTTTCTTTTTTCGCAAATTTCATGATTATACAGGACATTCGAGTCATGAAATGGGATACACTATTTTGGCAGTAAATATAGTATCTGATACTATATGTGACAAATGGCAATCCTTAATAGTGAATTTAATAGAATCCCTAAATGGATTGTATCACTGAAATGTGAATCGCAGGATAGCAATCACATGTTCCAAATGATAAAGATTGCAATAAAGTTTATTACAGGAAGAAAATTATATATTTTTTAAAACATACATATATTTATATGTAGAGAATAAAATTTCATTATGGAATTTTTCGTTAAGTTGTATGGGGAAAAAAAAAAGGGAAGAATTATGTGAGTAAACAAGGTAGAATAAAAAGAGAGAAAAAAGACATGTAGTCATCATATACTCATATCTGCACATCTGATTTTATTTAGGAAGGTGTGAACCTCTAGTTTAAATTTAACCTTACAATACTACTGCATTGTATTCCCTGATCCTCAGAATGGCATAATACAGGTGGAATGTTTTTAGATGCTTGAAATAACATTCTCTAGTAACAATTGGTTGACTTTCATTCAGATATTTCCACATGTTTTATTGGGTGAGTGCAAAAGTTCTACTCATTTTTATTACCCATAAAGAAGAGCAAATAAACGCAAAATGAACAGTACCTATTATTGTGCATAATCCCCATTGCTATCTAGGACCTCTTGCCATCTTTCTGGTAGGAGATGAATCCCACAGCAGTAAAATTCCGGCGGTTTCGAGTCAAAAAAGTCTTGGATGGCAGTTTTCACAGCATCAAGATCATCAAAGATTTTCTGACTGAAGGAATTGTTCAACAGGTGATAGTCAGTTGATGCCAAGTCAGGAGAATAGGGAGGGTGGGGTAAAACCTCCCAACCAAAGCCCAGTAACTTTTCACGAGTGATGACAGCAGCATATGGCCTGGCGTTATCCTGATGAAGGATAACACCGCGACGATTGATGAGACCTGGTCGCTTTGCTACCAAATTTGAATGCAGCCTGTCTAACTGTATGCAGTAGAAGGCAGCATTGATGGTTTGGTTGAGTGGCAGGACCTCCCAGTGAATTATTCCCTGCACATCCCACCACACACTCAGTAACACCTTCTTGGGATGAAGTTCAGCTTTCGAAGTCGATGCAGGCGGATCAGAAGGGCGACACACAGTCCTAACACGCTTTACGTTACGGTACATAACCCACTTCTCATCTCTTGTCACAATTCGTATCAAGAATGGGTCATTTTTGTACCGGGAAAGCAAGGAAACACAAGTGGCGATTCGGTCATCCCGTTGCTAAGCTGTCAGGTTATGTGGAACCCAACGATCCAACTTTCTCGTAAAACCCAACTGACCCAGCCGTCTCTCGACCATTGTCCGGTGTACGTTGAAGATCTCCGTTCTTGCACGGTTGGGTTCGGGCTGTTCCTTATGGCTTGGTCAATATCGTCCTATCCAACGTGTGATGGCCGTCAACTCCTAGCCTGATTTTGGCAGCTTCTGTCTCGTTCCCTAAATTTATGAAACCATCGACGACATGTGCTTTCGTCTATTGCATCCTCCCCATAAACTTTACAAACATTGCGACATGCTGCGGCTGCCGTACTCTTATCGAACTCGTATAACAAACAATGTCTTATATGCTCCTTCTCGCGTTCCATGTTACACCCTCTGATATTTTTTTTTTTGAGATGATTAACTTGTGAGACACGATGCATTTATATGTGAGGCATCCACACGTTTGATTGGCAGACGATTTGCGTCATTACAATGTCGTGTGTGAGGGCAATTCCATTGCAAATTTTCATATCCAAAAACTGGTAGAACTTTCTCACTCACCCAGTATAACAAAAAGTATACTAAAACAAGAAAACATTGAAGTTCTCTGATATATTGTGCTATTCAGATTTCTGCTTCTTGGCTACTAGATAAGCATTGGCAGACATTTAAATTTGGGTATGTAATGTACTCAGTACCTGATGTTTTTAGCAGATATATTGTTGGTAAGGTCCTATAATTTGATTCTTTTCACTCAATGAATCAGAGAATCTTACTAAATTTCTTATAGATCAAATACTCCCTTTGCCAAAACAAATTAGCATGTCCAGAATGAATAATCTGGAAATGACGAAACTCTGTGTGGGGCATCGTCAGAGGTAGTTGTGCCAGTGATTGCAGTTATGCTGCAATTGCTTTCTGAGAAATGCAACTAGGGGCATTAATATCGCTACAGTTGTATCATGTGAACAGCCATAATAACCCATTGTATGGTTTATAATTACTGTGGTTGTGGAGTATAGGTCTCTTTTGAGTTCTCAGTTTGTCTCGACAACACATTCATTTCAATTTTGAACAACCAACAGTTTGACAGTTGGCTGCATCGTTGGACTGTTGGAGGCAGGATGGTTGCTCCATCGAATTGCTTACCAACTGGTCAATTCTGACTGTACTATGCGGCTGTGTTGGGAGCATTTAAGACTTGAGGAAACACAGATGCTGAGGAAAAGCACTGGGAGACCTAGCAGACTACCAGAAGAGAGGATGTTTGACAGACACAAACTAATCCAAGGATGTTCTTGTGTTCCATCCAGATACGTGCAGTATCCCTAGCAACCCCTGTGTAACAGGTGACTTGTATAATGAGACTTAAGTTCTCGGCACCTCTTAAGTTATCTGCGATTAGCACTTACCATCAGCAGCTTCGTTTGCATTGGTATAGTGAGCGGGTGACGTGGTCGGCTGTGATCTAGCAACGAATCATGTTAAGTGATGAATCAGGTTTTGTCTGGACACAGATTATTATTGTACTCAAGTTGGAGAAGCAATGGGCAGCTCACAAATTCAAACTTCATTGGTGAACAACACACCACCAGGACTGGTGGTGTCATAGTGTGAGGAGCCATCTCCATCTCTGCTGGTAGTGATCAGAGAAACATTGATTGTGCAGCAGTAGTCAGGAGATTCTATGGCCTAATGTGCTTCACTTCATGGAGCAGCTACAGAAGTCTATTTTTCAACATGATAATGCCTAACCACAAACAGCTCGAGTTTTCCCATACTGCCTCTGTGCTGTTGACACCTTTCCTTGGCCCTCCAGGTCTCCAAAATTGTCACCCATTGAACATTGTGAGAACAGCTTAGACTGCAGCTTCGGTCATGAATGGGTATGAGCAATCTGGAGCAGCAGTTACGATAGCTATGGGAGGATCTCTGCACAGTAGCATTACATGTCTCTGTGACTCCATATAAAGCTGTATCACTGCACGTATCCATGCTAGAGGGGCATGATGCAATAAAAAGAGACTATTGACCTGTTGTGTTTTGCCTGAATAAACAGCCAATTTTCTCTGATATTGCAATCAGTTATTTGCATCATCATTCTCATTGCCCTTGCCATGTGTCTTTCTATTTCAACTGCTTTTTCTGGGTACTCTAATGTTTTTGAATTGAGTGTAAATGAACAAGCAATATACTGTGAGATTTTTTTCATCACTCTTAAAGAGAAGTAACATTATTACCAGGAAAAATGAAAAAAAAAATCAATTTTATTCAAAAGAATGTTGAACTTAACTCATGTTTCGGATATTAGTTTCTTTTCAGGTGACATAAGGCAAACTTTTCATGAATACTCTTGAGCATTATCAGTCTTTCTTTAGGACACTTTGCTTCAATCCGACTGTTGCACATTTCCCCTTAACGATACATCATTGAAATAGTTGACTGAAAAGACATTTTTTTCTTCTCTTAATACTTCAATCAAGAAAACACAATTCAAAATTCCTTACAGTGTCAGTCTCTCCTTGTTGGTCTGTTACGTTCCATCTAGTGATTCACAACACTAAATCAGTTTGCTGCTTTGTTTACTGTATTCTGCTTAATATTCTGCAAGTGAAACCGTATGCACAGTTCTCTATTTGGTTTTTGCCTGTCTTAATCAGTATTAAACATTAATTCTCCATCTTCAAAATCCTTTAGCCTTTATTAGAAGGATGAATGGAGTGTCATGAAGCTTAAAACGTTCAGATTGTTATTGTTAGATATCATTTGTTATGAAGCACTAGAATGGAACATTAAGGCTGAAAATGAAGTAATTTTTGTGAAATGAGCTTATAGCAATTTCATATAATTTGTCCGTTAATTATAGTGTTTAATTATTAAAAGCTTTTTTTTTTTTTTCCCCAAAAATCTTGATATAAAAGTATTTCTAAATGAATGATATTTTTCTTGAAGATAAATATTAAATTTCTATTTTGCTGTCTCTGTTAACACTATTCTACTAAATAGATATTTCTAAAATAATAGAATTAATATCTTCTAAGACTTATTTTATAGCATCAATATAGTTTTTGCTGCAAGTACATATAATAAATTTACTAAAACATTAAATCAGAACTAAAGCCATCTTTAAGATCAATTTCAGTAGATTTAGATTTGCATTTTCAGTTCTTCATATTAAGTAGTTTACCTCATTTAAGGAAAGATGACTGATAGACAAAATGAAGATAATATTAAAGAACATAACTGCCTAAATGGAAGGATAAAAGTTGAGGAAATTAACCTTCCAATCCAGGACTGATGCTGAAGACTTTTTTTATGTTCAAGATTAAAAGGAAATTATTAATAAAAATTGTTTAAATATGTAATATCAATGTTAATTTAAAGTTTATATATATATATTTCAGATTTCACAATTAAAAAAAAATAGCTGATGTGGACAAAGTAGACCCTTGCAGATGATAAAAATTAATTCCACACCCAGGACTCAAATTTTTACTGCAAGTTTTCATTACATTACTTCTAGTGTAACTGCAAATAATGATTTGCTAATATTTTTGCAAAACAAAATTGCTAAAAAACATGATAAAGTTGAGTAAATATAGAAATTGTTACAGTGCAGTTGCCAAACATAATAATTACTTTTGTGATATTGACAAATTGAGACAAAATTGAAATTGGCGGATAAGGAGTACTGTCAAGTAATAATAAGTAAATCTGAAACTTTTGACTATTTCATACTTCATCTACCAATGACTGTTGATGGATATGAATCAAGAACTAACTTTCTTCATAACATAGCTTCTCTTAATTAATCCATATTTACAGACCACTTTTAACAATACATAAGATTCATTTATGAACACCATGATGTATGTAACAATTTTTTTTTCTTCAAATTTTGGATGGCTAATTTTTGTAAAATGTTTTGTTTTTAATCAAATTATTTATTTTCTTCCAGATATTGGATTTGAAATACCAGATAAGTTTGTTGTTGGATATGCCCTGGACTATAATGAATATTTTAGAGATTTAAATGTAAGTTTTTGGTTTTTAAATATTTAAACTGTTTAATGTTATTGTTACAATTTTAGTGTCAATTTTTTTTAAATGCTTGTGGTTTTGATTTTGATGAGTTTTTTTTCCTCCCTATAAAAAAAAAAAATTGTTTCTACTATCAGTTATCACATGGACACCTGTAGTAGTTTTGTTTTGTTTTTCTTCCTCAGTGAAGACAAATATTAAGAATATCTTTGTCATTGACTGACAGAGATCTTTACTTCCACATTTTCATCATTGCAGTTTGGCCTTTTAGTTTTTCACTTGCTGCCTCCAGCTGTGTCTGTTCAGTTAATTACTGCTGAATTGCTAAAACTTCCTCAGCACACTGCCACACTTGGTCTCTTCATTCTAACTTCAGCTTCAACTGTTGTCTTGCAGCTGAGACTATCGTAATTTTGTTGATACAACATTGCTATGTAACTACAAAAAATAACTTGCACAGTTTCTCAAGGAAAATTTGTGACCTGGAGCCTTAATGGAAAGAAACATTGTATTTAAATCTTGCAGTCCCCTTTTTTCATTCATTGAGTTCTTTCATTATTTGCGTATCTCATTCTTTTGCTATATTTATCATGAAAAACATGTGCTAAGCCTCTGTACAATGGTAAATCATATCAGATACCCCAAGCCTCAGCATCAATCTATATCATATGCTTCATCTAGTATTGACTCCTTTTTTTATCTTTGCACTCCATTTAATTTGGTACGGTTAATCCTAGAATGAACAGGTGAGAAAAATTAACACAGACAGACAATCTAGGCCTCTCAGACCTGATGAGTTTTATCATTTAAATGAACTAAAAACTACATCTTATGAAATTATCTATAGTAAAATAACAAAATATGTTTGTATCTTTCTCATCCAATATTAAAATGGTAACATAAGCCTTTAGATATTTACTACAAATGATATTTCGTCAAATTTCTGAAAAATGAAATTCAATTGATGTTAGCAAAAAAAAAAATTCAAGTATTATACTGAAAAAATCAAAATCACTTTCTAGTAATAATTTTTCTATTTCTTCAGTATTTAGTTGACGAGCCATGACGTTGGATGCCAGTAATACAGTTTACAATTCACTTTACACAAGTTACAAAACAAAATAAACAGGCTGGGTTTCACAGACCCACGAACAACTTTCAATACGTCTTAACTACTAACTGACCCACAAAATGGCTTGATGATGTAGTGAGAGACTTCTACAGGTGATTTACCGAAAGCTACCAGGAATAACAGTCCAATAAGTTGTGAACTCTAAAGAAAATAGGAAAACTAAAAGCACCTGTGTCTGAGAGACCCAGCCCATCCTTTCTAGGCTCAAAGACACTGTTGTTGCAATTTACTTCAAGCTGCCATATTCTGAAATTTTTGCTTAACCCCGGATTCTTCAGATTCATTCTTTCATTTGAGGGTTACCTATATAGAGTGCATCCTTTTTCATTCCTTACTCTTCTTAAACATCTTCTTGCATATCTTTGCTGCTTTCCTCTATCCATTGTAGCTTCTGCCACTTTCTTTTGTATGGTATGTATTTCATGAAATTTCTTCTCAAAGCTTACCTACCCTATATGTAAGATTAAACGTTCAATCAAAAATATGCCCATTTGAGTGGTACTTCTGTACATATAAGCAATCAATTAATGGCAGATTGTTAATTGCAATTGCCATGTGTCTTCATTCATTCCTTCTCCAATGTTCAGAAACCAATGGAGACAAGTCCCCTCATATCTGAAGGAGAACACAATTTCATATTAAAATCTTTTTATGGTAAATGAGCAAAAGATCTACAAATGACCCTAAAGATCAGAATGAGCTGTTCCCTTTGAGTATTTTCTTCAACATTGAATTTTCTTTACTATGTTTTTATATTGTTTTATGAAAAGATTGCTATTATTTATCTCTTTCATGAATTGATACAAACAAGTTAAATTTAATAAGTATAGTATTTCTTTGGAAATACAAATTTCATTTAGGCTCATAAAATTCCTACTGTAATATTAAAATTTTTTGTAGGTGATCACAGACTGATGAGTGTTATGTGATGGGATCATTATTTTAGTTTTTTACATTAGATCATAGCAGTTCTTTGATAAATGTAGACCAAAACATGAGGAATACTAATTTTTATAATTTAAATTGATATTTTATATTGCTTACATACGTACGCACACTGGGGATTGGACGTTTGCCGCTATTTGTTATTTTAACTGTATATACCTCCTTTGAATCCTTTTGACATGTTCATAGATGGGTTAAACCTCTGGATAAATTTTCAGGAATTAAAGTTTGACAATGCTTCAGCTTTATTTGTCTTTCCAGCTCTATCTTCTGTTTGAATTCATGGTAACACAGTATGTTGCAGTCTCTGTCTTGAGAATAACTGGTGCCAAGTTGGCACACAGTTTATCGCACTACTTTTGAAGGTCAATAACCTTTTCAAAATTTAAACTTCTTGACTTACTTAAAAAAATCGCTCTTTAAATTGAATTCTTTACTAACTTGCTAATCTCTCTCTTCTAAAGAAAACTTTTTCACTTCCACTGGTACAGAAACCTTTTTCTTGCATCTCCATCATGAAGTTGAAATAGTTCATCTTCACCAGTTGACCGAGAGTTGGTGTATTTGATTTAATTTCTGGGGGTGGGAGGAAGGAAAACAGTCAATCAGTCCCTGTTTTTTAGTACAGAAGCAATATGTAAGAAATAATGTAAAGGAATTCAAATTACTCCTGTTCAGTATAATGTAATAGGAATTATTTCAGCATCTGTCTCTCATCCATACTTTAAGACTTCTTATGAATAAAATGAATGTCTTCATTGACATGGCATAATTGGAGAGGAGCAACTGTTACCATGGTAACAGGCTGTTGTTTATTAATTTGGTTCTACTCCTAATTGGTTCTGTTTATATTTAAGGAAATATTAAGTTTCAGTCTTTACAGGATAAATTTGAGAACGAGAATTGTTCTTAATCCTTACTATAACCATTAGCCTTTGATTTTTGGGATAAATCAGAAGTCTGTTCCTTCCAGAATGTTCATAAACAAAATGTTATTAAAAGAAATCATCAGAAATTAACATATTTTTTGTAGGTTTTTTTTTTTTTTTTTTTTTTTTCCCACATTATTAACAATTTCTTCAGTAAAGATGGAAAACTTAAATTTGATACAGTGCCCTTGGAAACGTTTAGATCCAAACATTGTTTAGTTATTTGTTTTTCTTTTCTTCTGTAAACAGTTGATAATGTTAGATTCCTTTAAAGCATTACGAAGCGGATTTTCGCCATAAAAATAAATTAAAAATTCCTTTTTACATTTAATATCTTGTACTCTTATCATTAATTTGAAGATAATAATTGAGTCGGTCAGTACAAGAATGTCCCAAGTCCAAGTAACTTTATTTTGAGATAAATAAGAAAAACTGTCTGGATTCGTTACTCGGGATGTTATTGCTGTCACCGTTGCATAATGCCAGCCTCAGCAAGGCAGTTGCAATGGACTTGAAATGTTGTTGCTCCGTATATCGCAGCACTGATGCTTCAAGACACCTAAAATGCTTTGACCTGGAATTTTCATATTTTTGGACTGGGACGTTCTTGCACTGATCGACTCAATTGTATACTTACTATGTTTCATGCCTCCATTAATCAAGTCCTTTTTTTTTTTTTCCCCAAGTGCTTTTATGGTTTGCTGTAATTTTAATTCTTAATACTGCGCGTTAAAATGATTTTAATAATATTAATAATTATATTAAATAATCTTTAAAAAAAATCACTTTTCATTAAAATTGACATTTTTCTTTCAGCATATCTGCATAATAAATGAGAATGGGAAGCAGAAGTATTCAGTTCAAACTTGTTGTTCATGAAGGAAAACAAACTTGCGGAATCTGAAGTGACACTTGAAGCGTATGTTTTTTTGTTTTGTTAAATTAAGAAGAAGAAAAAAATTCATAACCATATTTAACAAGTTCTCTCCTTAATCAAGAAACTTCAACATTCCTTTGTTTCCCAATTCATATTAAGCTAGATGAAGTCAAATTAGCAAATTTATATATTAAAGGAAGGGAGTGGGAGTGCATAAAATTACTACACTAAAATATAAAAATAGAGAGAATAATTATATTGTCAAGGCACAAGTTAATAAAACACACATAATGTGAATAATTTGTAAACATCAATACACTAAAATAAGTAATGTTGGATTTTTTTTTTCTTTCATTTCAACAGCTCTAAACTGGAAAGTTTTGACCATCAAATGGTACAGTTAATGATGTTTTTGTTTTGTGATACTCCACCAATACAAATTTTATAATATCAAGTTTACAAAAATTCTTGATAATAAACTTCCTATTAGATTTCGTAAATCGAAATGAACCATTCAAAAATTTGATAAAAATGACAAAGATAAATTGCAAAAAATGTGCTTATGTATATGTTAAAGAGGATACATGCACACATTGCTCATTTTATTTATATATTTTAAATAATACTTTATTGATAATCAGTAAAAATAGTTATTTTTCAGTATTTACACATTAGAACCCTTAATTCTAGTTGGTTTGCCAAAGAAGATACAGTAAAATTTTTATGATTTTTTTTTCATTAAAAATTAATACAATTGCAAAATGGTTTTCTGCAAAATTGATAAATTTTTATCACCATTTAAAAAAAAAGTGCAGTTAATTTAGCAAATGTGGAATAAATACTTGCTTCAAGGTTACTGAGGATAAATACTACGGTGTCCGATGGATTGATAAACATTTGTTGTTGATGTAATCAAACCGATCATGTTATTGTATCAAAAAATTAAGAATTAGAAGGCTTTTTAAGTGTAAATCATTGATTTGATGTTTCTAAATAAAGAAATGCAGCATTAGATTACTAATAGGTTTCATAATTAGGTGATTAAGGTTTCATAAATTTATGTTGCTTTGTATATCCACAAAAGTATTTCATACTTTTATAAATAAAGACATGTAAACATTAAAAGACAAATTGATGTAGGGTTACCATTTATCATATCCCTTTATTACGTATAATCCCTAATTCTTTTCCCTTTTTTTTTCTGTTTTTTTCCTGAACTTTGTTACTGATATTTCTTTCATCAACAAATAACTGTTTTTGTTGCCAAAATAGTAATCGAACTAAGAAGTGATTGTACATAAGTATAAAATAAAGTTAATTTTTATAAAAGAAAATATTTTAGTCACTCGAACTTCATGTTTTATTTTGCAGCATGGTCAAAGTATGCTTTCTTTGCGCTACTTTGAGTCTGACTTTTGTTTACAGCTTCAGACTGTCATAATTGGTGTAGAAACAATAAAAATTCTAATATTTCTTTAATATTTCTTCCAATATTGCTTTTTTTTTTTTAACTCTTTACTTTATATATTCCCCTTTTCAGTTTCACAAAGAATTACAATAATTTTCTTCATGTCGGTTGCTTTTTATCCAAAATAATTAAAACATCAGTAAAGTATTATCTGACTTTTAATAAAATTCTAATGAATAAGAATTTTTATATCATTAAAAAGTACCATCTCTCACTACTATAAATATTCATAATAATGTAGATATATCTGATAAACTTTAAAAGAAAAAAAAGAAAATCCTTAATTTCTCCAGTTGATGCATATAAAGTTCCTTTCATTGTCATATAATGACTACATCTGTAGTTTTGATCATAAACAGGACATTTATTTTATTGTCATTTCATTTCATTCATGCAAATTTGCCCATTCTGATTCTATTGTCTTCTGTTCTGTTGACAATATAACTTTTCTTTCTTAAATATGAAAGTATTAACTTTTTTAATACTTCCTTTTCTGATATTGCTGCTTGTTCTCAAAATCCCTGGCAACCCTACATGAATGATCTTTTAATTTCATTACCATACTTGTTTAATCCCTTTATTTAATCCATAACTTTAGTTGATTACGTGTCTAATTTGTAAATATTGTGTGAATTACATGATTAATAAAAGCATTTTTTTTTTTTTTTTAACTCACTTCAAGTAAAAATAAATAAAAAAAATGATAAGCTATTTTCATAAAAGAAAGGTTTTTAATATGAAATTTAAATTGTTGTAATTACTCTTTTAAAATGTACAAATAAAAGAAAGAATATAAACGAGACTGGTAAATTGCAAGACATTAGATGTAAGTGAAATTACTTGTATAGAATCCTTTGTAGATGTAAATAATCCCTCCCTATTTATAAGAATATATGATCCTTTTCCCAAGTTGACCAATTCAAGCAATTTTATTTTTTTAAGTCTTGTTTTCAACTTTTCTCAAAAAGTAGCTTCTCCAAGTTGAATTGTGATAACTGTTTTGATGTTTCTACATTAAATGCCAATATTTTTAACAGTTAAAAGCTAATTTATGTAGATTTGGTTCATAACTGTGTTGAAAACTAGATGAATTATTTTTCTTGATTTATATTAAGCAGCCTATTTTCATTGTTTTTCTGAACATGTAATTTTGTAGATTTTGCTATATATTCAGATGGAGACAAAGATATATATTTAAATGTATATAAAACTGTGCACCATGTAATTTTTTTTATTTATATATATAGTCAGATTATTGCATAGCTATGATATTAACGGCCCTATGATATTAATACTAATCTAAAACATGAACTCTTTAGTAGACTTTAAACTTTTATTTATTTATTTTTTTCTTATTATTTTAATTATTTGCTTTTCGTAAGAAATATAATTGATTTCTCTTTGTGTAGTATTTATTTTAAATTAAAAAATTAGAGCAAAGAACAAAATATGTTAGAATAATGTTAAGCAAAGGAAAATCTATCCAAGATAAAAATTTGGAATGCCTAAAAAATATATAATGTTTTAATGTGGACCTACAATAAATGCCATAATCTGGCTTTAAATCGAAGTGTTTTTGTTAGCAATTTTGTTCTCTCTATAAATAAAGGCTAAGTAAGCAATGTAGTAATCATTTTAGCTATTTCAGATTTCTGTGTCGTTAGAAATAAGGTACAACCCTAAATAGGTCCTTTGGAATTTTGAAGATCAGTGCATATTTTTATTATTATTAGAAAAATATTGCAGTTGTTCATTTTAATATTGTGTAAGTCAAATTTGGATCCTTTACATTATAGGAGAGTTTTAGTAATTATTTGCGTATTTATTTATTTTGTTGCTTATAAAATCTCAAAAAAGGAAAAAAATGATCAAACTTTTCAAGAAATTAGAGATGAAGATATATATAATTAACATTTATCTTTATAGGCTTCAAAATAATGTTCATGGATGCAGACATTTTCTTTTTTGAGGGGAGGGTGAAATTCAGGATCCTACCTACATTTATTTCAGAATTTGGGGAATGGGTAAGATCTAAATAATCTAGTTTCAAAAATAAAAACAAAAAATCAATCTTATAATTGAATATTTCTCTCCAATACATGCCTATGATAATGACTGTATATTTTTTTATTTTATTTTAACAAATCAGCCTGAACAATAAATAAGTCATTTTATTCTAAATAAAGATGAAACAACAGTACTTTAACAAGGAAATGTTGAAGAAAGAATAAGAAAAAAAAAAAAAAAACTTAGTCTTTTCGAAAATCTATTCATTTTATTTATTTGGTAATGTTAGGAAGTGAATTTTGTCAAATTGAGTTTGATGGAACACAAGAAAATGGAGAATCTCGGAAAATGACATTATAGAAAGTTGTCGCAGTAAATTTAGGTGATCATTTTCATTATTAAGTTTAATTGTTGTCAACAGTCGGATATTAGAAAATACATATATTTGGAGTTTTGGGTTATAAATGTTAGAAGTTATTCAAGAGTGAATGTCCATCTGATTGTTATACCACTACTGGTTCTGCAGTGACTTCCTTAACTGGCTTTTAGCTACTTCTAATTTAAAGGTAGCAGAAAGAAATTTGTAGCTTTTGAGTTGTCATTCATAAATCATAAGAATTTGGACAATTTTATACAGACTAGTGGGGATTTTTTGTTTGTGTGTGAAGTTATTACAGTAATGCTAAGTGAAAACTCACTAAATTAATGTATGTTTCCTATAATAAACGGGTAACTTTGTGATGCTTCCCACAGTTTTTATTTAAAGGTTTTTAATTTTAAAGCCTACTTGAAATCCTAGAGAACTTGTGTGTGATTTTAGAAAAAAAAAAAAGCCTTCCTACTTTGTTAGCAAGACCGAAGGAAAATATGGAATTTAGATTTGTTTTTATTTTTGTCTTTCTTGATTTTAGTTCAAAAAAAGCAAAGGTGTTACGTGCCCTTGAGATCTAATGTGCATTAGTTAAGGCTACTTTTGAATTCATTTATGCTGCATATACCAATAATGGAATGTATCTAATCAGAATTTAATATAATTTATGTAATTTGTTTCTCCATAAGAGGATTAATTTGTGTTTATATTTAATATTATTTATTATTTTTTATTTTTTTTTTACTTCATTTAATTTAAAGAAATTTCCAGTGTACAATACATTACAAAATATTTGTTCCCCCACCCAAAAAAATTTAACTAGTTAATGGATATATTACTGAAAATATTTAAACTTTAGTTAATTCTAAGAATATTTCAGAATTTTTTCTAAGGATTTATTGACTCATAAATGTTATTTCAGAAGACCCCATTGGCCTGCGTAGGCCTATAGTGGGATACTTAACTTTTAAATATTATTTCATCCAAAAACGTAAAATTTAAAAACCGAAAATGTATGATTTATCTTATTTACTGCTTTTAATTTGGTATTAATTATAAAATGTAACTGTGTTCTAATACTATAAATTTCATACTATTATAAAAAGTATAATTTTATAATATTGCATTACGAAATGAATCAAAAGACACCCCCCCCCCCCACACACACACACACACATTCGTAAAAA
Source organism: Thereuonema tuberculata (assembly GCA_023159025.1). Lineage (NCBI taxonomy): Eukaryota > Metazoa > Arthropoda > Chilopoda > Scutigeromorpha > Scutigeridae > Thereuonema > Thereuonema tuberculata. The sequence continues at coordinate 21,476,575 of JAFIDM010002131.1, read as the reverse complement.
TGTTGGCACATTTTGTAAAGAATAATATTGTAAAATAATTTGTAGTAAGATTGACACTGTAATTTCCCTCCAAAAATGCGATTATTTCTATAAGAGTTGAAGTAAATAAATGACCATCCCTAGGAAAAGGTTCTCTCCCCAAGAGTAATTCCAAGAGTTGATTATTTGAAAATGTTAAATGTATATATTTTCTATGAAAGCTGGACTAATTCTGAGTATTTAATTTTTAGTGTGAAACATATCACCAAAATTAAATAGTAAAATTTATTTTTTGATCCTGTTAGTTAAATAATGTACATTTATAAACGTCAGTTTTCAGGGCTTCCACTGTAAAAAAAAAAACAACTAAATAAACCCTTTAGTTTTGTTTAAACAAAAATTGGAATTTTGCTATCACACATTAAAAAACTATTGTTTTCAAAAATTAGATATGGTGTCACAACTGAGTCGAGTTTAAATTTTAAAAAATGATATTATTTAACAAATATATAAAATCAAATTTTGTAAAAGCAGTTACTGTTTGCAGAACTAATAGATAGATATTATTTAAAGTTGTATATTTTTTAAGAAATTTATTTAATAAAGTTTAAAAAATAGAAATTGTCTTTTTATTTCAAAACACATCATTTATTTCTTAACTCGGTCGTTCTTACAGATGGGATATATCCTTGGGTTAGAAGTAGAGGAGTGAACCATCACTTTTAATGAATTTTATTTTGCAGGTTACTTGATTCATTTTCGCCAAAGACGACAAGTGATGAATTGTGAAGATAGTTTCTGAAATATTTCCTGCCATAGATTTAATCTATAGAAATCGTTGTTATTGCAATACTACTGAACTTGGCTCGATTTCCTGAAGTTTGAAGTACAGATTCATTCTTCTGATTCTAGCCTGACAATATTATTTTTAAAAACTTCTTATCTACGTCTGTATGCAGTAAATTAAGTGACCGAAATCAACAAACAGTGGTAATTAAACTGTTACCTTGTTAAAATGATCTAACAGAGAAAGCATTGAATCATTATCACTTTTAACGACTTAACAACGGTCCGCAGAAGTCTGAAATTCTGTAGAAAGCGTGGGTTTGCAAAACCCTTGTTGATATCTTTATAAAAAACTCCAGGCAGTCATTTAACTGACCTCAAAGCACGAGGCTCTTTTTCCTATAAAATCTAGATTGCGAATGCCTATAATTCTGTTTGATTATTAGCCATGCCTCGGAGATAGTCTAGTTTTCTTAATATACAAAGTTGACTGATTTTTTTGTTTTCATTGCGAAAAAGGAAATCGGCAAGAAACAAGATGGAAGCCAAAGAGTGGATAGTAAATGCAACCATTTTCAGCATGATGAACTTATTACCATCTTGGATACTTTTTTTAGCCTTCAAAGAATATCATTAGGGCTAAAAAAAAAGTCATCAAACTAGGATCAGCCAAAATAGAACACTTGAGCTGATATAACAACGACAGTTTCTGTAAGTCTTCCATTTTCAGTCTTAAAGACACTTTTCTGAGGAATCTTCACGAACTGGACGTTCCATATAATTCGAACCAGGCAGGATAGAAGGTAAAAGTCCCAAAGTAGAAGATCGGTCAGTTTCAGAATTTGTTTGGTTTCGATTCATAGAATGTTTTGATCTATTACAATTTTTGCTGTTTAAAAATTAAAATAATATAGAATTTAAAAAACAGATTACTTAATCATAAAGAATAATGTACTAAAGTATTTGCAAAAATAAAAATCGATGTTAAATTTGTTTATTTATGTTTAATAAAATTTCAGAATCGTAAAACTAGTCCTTTGTTTTTTTTAATGTTACACTGAAGCTCGGTTATAACGCGGTTGTTTATATCGTGAATTCGGATATAACACGATTTGGTTTTGGACCCCTTCTATTTTGGAAAAGGTGTATAATTGCAAAATTGCAAAATTTACCGTTTTTTCGCCTAAAATCAAATCAAAGGTGTAAATTAATATGCTTGTTTCCTTATTATTTACAGTAATTGAGACTCTACTAATTCTTGGATACAGTCATTGAGACAACCCTACTGTCACGAAAATACAATATATTTTTAAAAAAATACCAGAATCGTGGACTTTTTCGTTTAACCAAATGAATATTGAGATCTATTTTTCTGCCAATGACAACCAGTAAAGAGGTCCATGTAATCTAATAGGCATATGAATACCTAGTTTCGATCCACGTGACTCTTCGGTTGTACAAGATGCCAAGATGGCGGCGCCAAATCGATTTTGGCTAATATAACCCATCAAAGTGTTGAAAAGGTAATGATTTATGTACAGTAGAACCCCGCTATTCCGAACTAATTGGGACCGAACACTGTTCGGTTTAGCGGGAATTCGGAATAGGCGTATTTCATGAATAAAATCAACGTATTGACTTGTTAAGGCGTAAATTAAGTGCGGTGACATCTGATAGTGTCGGCTGTATACAGCGTTGATCGGCTCGTGGGAACAGATGCAGTGACCTTCGACGACTCGTCACCCCCCCCCCCCCCCTCTCCGTCCCGCGATCCAAGAATTACTACCGGGTTACTGCATTTCCGCTATTAAACATTAAACATGGCAAGTAAACGAAGTCATTCTTCATGTACTTTTAAAAGAAAAACTTGAAGTGTTAAAAAACTGGATAAGGGAGAAATTGCTACTAAATTATCACTCGAATATGGTGTCGGAAAAGCAACGATTAGTGACTGGAAAAAGAATCTCTTTAAAATTGAGCAGTTTTGTTCTGCTTCAAGTGAAAAAAAACTTGAAAAACGGCAAAAAACTATGTATGTCTCTATTTAACTTCTTTGTATAACAATAAATGTACGTTTTTTCACGAACGTCTTTTTAATTTCTCCTATTTTTAAGTTAAAAAAATGGTACTCTGCATAGGCAGATTTTCGGAATAGCGGGGTTCTACTGTATTTATAAATATAAAATTTTCTCACATAGCTCAATGATGTAGGTAATAGCGAAATGACCATTTTAAATCGATTTGGAATCGTGTGGGCGATAGTAGGGTGCGATATATGATATTTGACGTCGCGAAGTAATAAAAGTTCGGTTATATCGCGATCTTTGAGATCTTGGATCCGAAAGATCGCATTATAACCGAGCTTCTATGTATTTAGAAAATGTAAGTTATTTCTTTTTTAGATGCAGTAGCCATTTTCGAATAGAAGTGAAGAAACAAAACATTTTCTAGAAGTTTTATAACGCTGTATGGTATTTTTTTAAAAAAGTAATAGCATTTAAGTGGAAGTTATTATTCTACTACTACATTGATCAGGAAAAGAATAAGCTAGGAATTGCTTTTTCCTGAGATTCTCGGGCTTCTCCTCGTTTACTTAGGCCTGACAGAAATCGTTATGAAGCAGTTTGGTTTGGTGAAGCAGTTGCCGGGTTTTTTTGGTTTTTTTTTCTTCAGGTATCCTGGGAAATGGAAATCATTGTGGTATAAGATCAAGGCACTTAGGAATGACGGGCCTCTCGCTATCTAGATTGCAAGGTTTAAGTCTTAGTTGCCTACCAAAGATTTCCATTTTTAAGTAAAAAAAAAAACAGAGTAAAGCACATTTATGCATTGGTGTCTTTCAGTGGCGGCTCGTGGCTGTGAAGTTAGGTGAAGAGCTAGTAGGAAAATAATTATATTATAATATATCATAATATATATATTTTAAATTATATAATATATAATATAATATTTTGTGGGCCCGGTAGCCGAGTGGGTAAGGGCGCTTGGCTGCGGGTTGGAGGTAGCGGGTTCGATTCCCGGCCTCGGCGGAGGACGGGAATTTTTCCACGCTTCTTTCTCCTCCAAACGGGCCCTAGGGTCTACCCAGCCCTCTATAGAATGGGTACCGGGTTTCTTTCCCGGGAGTTAAAGGCGGGCGAGCGACGGGCCGACCCCCCGTCCTCAACTTTGTCCCGTAGGTTCTGAACACTGGAGCCTACCCTCCAGCTGCATTGCGCGGTCCTCTGGGCCTGATCGCAACTTTAACTTTAACTAACTAATATAATATTTTATATTATATATTACAATATATAACATCCTTCTTATCTAATTATATTATAATATATCATAATATATATATATATTATAAATTATATTATATATGATATATATTATAATATATAATATAAAATATTATAATAACTTTCTTTTTATCTTCGTCTTTCCAACGTGAAAATGATGTTTCTAATAAAACACACACTATATCTTAAACAGGATTCATATTTAAAACAGCACAGACAGCGAAACAAGCGCGCTGGAAGAAGAGAACATATCTGTCTTTGGAACTTCACCTTTAGAAATCTCTATAGCGGGTGACGTCACGGTTGTCATAGCAACCATCGCCTCGGTTGAGGATCTAAGCTCCGCCCCTGAGGTTGAGAAACTTGAAACGAGGTCTACTTCACTTGGTTGGTCAGAATCGCACCGCGCTCGGTGCCAGAACTCGACGGCGCGGGACTTACAAAATACAAAAATACGTTTCTATTAAAACCAGCATACGTGATAAGGAAAATAAATTTTTCATTATAATAATTGTTATATTATAAATAAATAATATTATTTTTTTATAAATAATTGGTGAAGTGCCACTTCACCTACTTCCCCTGAATAGCCGCCACTGGTGTCTATAACCTTAAACCAAAATTTGATTGGATTGAATTTTGCAATTATTTAAATATACGAAAATATAAATGTACAAAAAAATAATTGTTTATATAATCTGATAACATACTTGAAAAATACAGGAATAATTTCGTCTTTGCCTAGGCTGGACATTCTTTCAAGTATTTTTAGGATAGAAGATAACTGGGCCTCTGCAAACAACACATTCATGTTAAACTAAGAAATAACGTACTTTATATGGAAACTTGCTTAATGACTTATGTAATCAGATATCGGTAAAAATATTTTCGCTCTAATTTGTTATCACTTTATCTAAATTAAAAAAAAAAAATCTTAAATTTTAAATATTTAAGTATTATACATGGAAATACCTAATCGTTAAAAGATTCTAATTATAACCAGTTTGAATTCTTCATAGAAGCCTGCAATTGAAATAAGATTTGTTTTATTTTTTTACTACATGATTAATTTATAAATTTTTGAGAATATTCGGCTAATGTTTAGTTTAATCCAGTTTTGTTAAATGTCAAGTACAGGTGCCACTAAGAATTAGTTCTGTGATCGTACTGGGATTCTTCTGATAGCACAAGCAATACGGATTCGCCAATTGGATGTGAAGCTCTTACAACGAACACTTGATTAATAAAGCTAAAACAAATCAAAAATTAAAACAAAACTTATCAAATATAATGGGGAAAAAAAGTGAATCAAAAAGAAAGAAAAAAAAACTTCTTTTACTGATTAAAAAAGCTAAAAAAAACTTCTTTCGTTTTTGATAAACGAAACAAAACTTATCATATACAAAAACGAAAACAAAACTTATCAAATACAATGGACAAAATAAACAAAATGTGAAATAAAATTAAATAAAGTAAAAAGTATATAAAAAGACAAAAAATGTTTTTAACATTGGGAATCGATCCAACATGTTTGACTTATAAGCTGAATGTGTTATGCATTAGACCACCATGAAGTATGTATTACTCCGCGTTACGTCACTTCAATCTTTACAAGAAATGGACTATAGGATCATTGATTTCGACTCACACGTTAAAATTCCTTTTAATATTAAATAATGATAGAAATAAGGCTTACGAAGAAAACGGTGTCTTTATTATGAAAAATATTTTCTAGCTTTCAGCAAATATTCGAAGTTGAGGGATAACTTCGAGGAAAACAAAATTAAAGACAAAAATATTTGGTTATCCATCATATCGTCAGAAATATCATTGAGATTGACAGCAACCATCAAACTGTTTTTATTTTTTCCTATACAGTCGAACCTCGTTGATTCGGATCTCCGGATAATCCGGATCAGATTTGTAGACATTTTTTTTTTATTTAATATTCATAATAGATGATAATTTTTAATTATGATAGCAAGAACGTAGCTATAAGTACGCCAAACATTCGCTTTTTATTTTGATTAAATGTACGTGTTTCAAACAGAAGACAGTGGAACAATTCTTTGTTAAGAAATGATGTGAAAAGTTATTTTTTTATTTTTTAATGTCTTGTAAACAATTCTATGTCATTTTGTTACAAAACATAGTTTTTATCGAAATAAAAAGTAAGTCTGCCAATTTAAGAATTTGTTTTGCTTATTACCCGGATTTTCGATTTTCCGGATTGCCTTTGGTCCCAGTTAGTCCGGATAAACGAGGTTCGACTGTATTTAGTTTACCGTAACTAAAATAATTGGAAAAGGAAAAAACATCCTGTTACTGCGAGCCCGCAAATTGTAGGCCTAATGAAATAATTTTTATGCCCATTACAGCATCAGAAGATTTAAATGTCCCTGCTTTATTTATAGAATTTTTTTTAAGGGAACAAATATAAATCCAGGTGGTGATAACGGATAATTATATAACTCTTGTGTGAAATTTTTAACTTAAGTTATAATTTTTAACTTATGGGAAAAAAGGAATAATTTCACAATAAAGAAGTTGAAATCTTCGATTAAAAATTTCGTTTCTGGTTTTCTTAAAGGCTGGCTCAAGAAACAGATTTCATTCAATATAATTATTCATAAAAATAATACGAATGAATAACGTTTTGTTATTGTCAGTTTTTTAATACGCCCTCTTCTATTTTTGTCTGGTTATAATTCTGATCAGTAAAACTAGCATTTCTACTGAATACATTAATAATGTTAGAAAGATATCTATCAAGTCTTTGTATTGGTTTCATTATTATGAATGTTATCAATAAACTTGAAGATAGGAAATTGTCCTACTTAATCCTTTTCCATTGCTGTTTCTTCTTCTGCAGGACGATTTCAGATATTGTTCTGAATGCACTTTTAAACCCATTAACATACATTCTTGTTCTCTGTGTGTTGTCCCTGTTCGCAAAAGATATTTCGCATTGCGATTTGAAATATTCGAGATGGGTCTGATTATTTCTTGAGTTATTGATTCGAAACCTTTAGTTTTATGATGGTCGTAGCCTTTTAACCACTCTCTCCCATTCCAAATTCTACATCTAAGGAGAATGCACTTGGAATTTTGAGTTTTTGAAATCGTGATCCAATATATATATATATATATAATAGATCTATATATATTTATGTAGAATAGATCGTAATGGGAAAGATCAAGAATTACTTATTCATATTTAAAAAAAAAATATCTGATTCATCGATAACTTACTATTCATAAGTGAAACTGATGAAAACTGAAGGAACAAGTTAAACTCAAACAACGGAACCGAGTTATCCTACTTCTGAGAATACCATTCAAGTAAAATTCTCTTGATTTTAAGAATTTCCAATAACCTACTTAGTTTGAATGTGGCTTGAGTGCTATGCCAGATACTTTGAAGAAAAAAAAAGTAGTTCTGAAAATCTTTGACCGTCAGGACCTTCCGGCAAAATCTATTTAGAAAAAAAAATATTAATACTTTTAACCAGAGAGTATTGGGAGAAGTCTGGTATATCCAAGTGAGGAAATGTGTGTTGGCGATTGAGGAACACTGCCTCAGACCGAAGAACCATCCGCATTTCATGAGAAGACAGAAGATCCACGAGCTCATGCACACCTTATGAACAGGAGAAATGTTGTATCACGATTATATCAGATCTACGTACGTAAAAGAATACAATGGAGTATATAAAGAAAGAACGAAGATTTGTCTTTTGAGTACTTAATTGTATTCTTTTATTTAAATGAATCTGATATAATTACAGTAGAGCCCCGATTATCCGCGAAATTGGGTGGCAAGGGTATCGCGGATAACCCGAAAAAAATACTAAAAATGAGGTGTAAACAAGAAAAAAAAAATATTTCATCATAAAACTACGTTTTATTATAAAAAAAACATAATACGCAAAACTTTTAAAATATGTACAGTACAGCAGAAACCTTTCTGCAGAGCAAGAGCCTGCCACTCATCCACAAATTCTGAGAAGGCCTACAGGATTTACGATGTACAATAAATCCGTCAGTAATTTTCGACCTTCGCACTTTAGGGCCTATTGTACTTTCCCTGTTGTTGGCTTGGATTAAAATTGGTTTTTTTGAGGTTCGTAATTAAAAAAATTTTTCGCGGCACTCGCGGATAATCCGCTCGCGTGTAATCGAGGCTCTACTGTATATGTTTCATGTAATCGTTTACAATGGATTATCGACAAAATAGTGATTTATTCTAGATCATAGGATTTACCAAATATATAAACTCTTTCCAAACTTTTGTTATTAGTTTGGAAGTGAGTTTACCTTTGAAATTACAGCTGTTAAAGCGTAAATGTAATTGGAGAAATTGATTTTAAAACACTTTCCATCACCTTTCATAAATGATGGATATACCAAATAAACTGGCAATTCAGTAATTGTATTAGTTTTACGATCAGATTTTAAATAACTTTTCTATTATATGACAAAGGCGATTGGACTCTTCTATATACAATTCTTAATGTTACATAGCAACCTTTTTTTTTAGTTAAAAATTTTTCAAACATATCAAAGAATTTTTACTCCTCATTAATATATTCATCATTAAAAAAAAAATAAAAAAAATCACTGAATCACGAGGTTTAGTAGCATATTAAGCGGGAACAACTTAACAGTCGTGAAGAATAAATTGTATACTATTTTCGTTCCTTTTACTTGAATGAGTTTTAAAAACGGAATTTTTATAATTAAAAATTATCAACTTAAAGACTTTGTTATTTTTTTAACACAAATTATCCAAAACAAGTTTATATTTATAACAATTTACATCCAAAAAGTTTATCTTTTTAATTATCATAAAGCTTATTTTTATTAAAATTGTTCATTTGTTTAAGAATTGTAGATCTTCGTAATCCGGACAACAATTAATAACTAAATTTCTTCTATTTTTATATTTTGCTTTGGACTATATTTCGTAATTTTTTATTTGAAAAATATTGATGAAGATAATCATTTTCATTAGCTCGCTTTATTATTACTATTTACTGCCAAAATGAATACTGTTATTGTTAAATGATAAAATAAAAACATTTAAAAACCAAATTTTACATAATATTAGAGTACGAGATGCTGGTCCCAAAAATATTGATTAAAATTAAACATCCCTTTATTCATTTCAAATATCTCTTATGAAAATGCTTTATTTCGTTAAAAGGCATAGAAATACAACATTGTTTGTATATTTAATAATTCGTCCAAAACATACGATACATAAATGTAACGATCAAATCGGAAAAGTAAACTTTTAGTTCCTAAATTGCTTCAGGGCCACAACGGTCTCAATGATTCATAACAATTTTCTGTAGCGCAGATTTTTCAACTTCTGTTTGTAACGAATTTTCGTCATTCTTCAGCATTCCATGAACTTTTTTTTAAGCATATTCCGACACGTGGACAAGTCAGCAACTTCCTTTTCCCACAGAAAAAGAGAAGTCACGACATTCTTTCTCTGATTACTACCTTATATGAAACCGGAAGTTTGTCAGTTGTCACTTGTCTGTGGACGAACTGCTGTTTCAAGGCCCATCACTGTGACGTCACACGTCCAAGTTTTACTGTTTTAAAACGTTCTGCTAATTTTATCTTGCTTTATTAGAAGGTACATTAGAAAATGTGAATTTAATTCCATGTTTTCCTCAAAATACAGTAAAATTTGCACGTAAACAATATTAAGAAGCGTCTAGAATGATATAATGTTCATTCATGACGTCAGACAAATCAGCCAATCAGAAGACGCCAATCCTTGGAATAAGCGCGAGAAATTGCGATCAAATTCCGTATGTGTGCGCACATCGCCATGATGTAAAATGAGGTGAAAAACCAGTGTCGAAGAGGGCAGTGATTTTTTTTTTAAGGAATACCACTTCAAATATGTTGTCGTTATTTGTCCTACCGACCTGAACATAGCTTCCTAGAGGTAATCTCTTTCTTCTAGCTACCTTTTACTTTCGATTACAGCTGTCAGTAGCCCAAGAATCCCGATCAAGACCATACAAGTAACATGGATGTTTACTATACAAGGAAACATACCGTTTTTAGTGCTTTATGAAAATAAAATCACAAGATCATCATCAGGAAACTTCAACCAAACTGTGAGAACCTATAGGAAACAATAGAATGTCTAAGGAGTAAATCTAAAAATAACTGCGATCTTTTTTTTATGTTATAAATGGAATAATGAGGACACATCCCTGAGATCGTATGTTTTAACCTAAGACACACCTTCATAATTCATTTAAAAACGACAAATTTATGTTGTTTGCTTTATCGTTATCATTATTTGTTTTTAGAACGGTTAATTTTATCTCTAAAATTCACAATAACTACGGATTTATAATGACCTAGTTACATTTCAACAAATAAAATGGTTCTATTAGGCCTACGTGATCCTACCTATTTGATCAACTGTTTATTGATTTTAATTACGTGGGCTACATTCACTGAAGAAACAAACAAAATAAAGTAAATTTCTCTGTTTTTTTAAGGGCTCGTAGACTAAGAGTTAACTTAATGTATGATATCATCAATGAAAATTGCAAACTTGTGTCTCTTGAAGCCAAATTTAACCTACATTCCAAGTTATTATACAGTAGATCATTTTACATCGTTTGATCCAATAAAAAATCAGTTAAATTTCCTATTTTTAAATATTCCGAGAATCAAAAATAAATATTTCAGACGTTTTCATACTAGAAAAAAAAAATAGAACGAATTTTGTTTGTTTTCGATTTGGAACATCGTTATTTTAAAAATAAATTAATAACGATTCATAATCAATGCAGTTATTTCGTTTATAATCATATTTAGTTCAAAAAGAAGGAAAAATTACATTTCCTTTATAATTTATTCCGTAAATATATAACTAAAAAAAAAGATTGATTTCTTGTGACTTGAAAAACTGTGTAATCCCAAACAATTTATTAATTATTCGATTATCAAATTATTCTAACTGTTGATTTCAATTTATTTATTAAGTTATTAAAAAAAGGTTCTATATTGTTTGCTAGGGAGATGAATTCTACTGTTGTCTTGAGATTTTAAACAATTTTTAATAACTTGGCAATTGGCTGGTAATTAAAGTTTAGTATAATAGCAAAGTAAGCCGAAGGTTATTGGTTTAAGAAATTACTGACGTGTTTTTGTTTATATTTTATGATTTTTTGCTAGTCGAGACGTAGTTTTTAAGCTGTCATTACTAAGTTTTCAGTTGTATTTTAATTTTTCCCCTTTTTCTGTTTATTTCGTAGTTTGAAGCTATAAAAAAAAAAACGCAGCCAAGGAAATATTCATAGCAGACGAATTAACTTTTTCGAAATCAAGTTCAATTTCGTTTTGCTTTGTTTCACATGAAGGAACGTGGTAAATACTGAACATTATAGAACGTGTGAATTATATCTAGGTTAAGGTTTCTTAATATAGAACAATACCGAGACATTTGAATAATTACAGATGTTCCTTAGCTGTTGAATATTGTAGAAGAATGTTGTTCAAATCAAGAAGCTTGAACCAATCGCGTATTTACTTATTATTTTTTTAACATTCGTTGTATTTATCAGGAAATACAGTTTAAAGAAAGAAGATAGTAATTAATATGAATATTTTAAGTCGTTAGGTAACACTTTTGTTTATTTTAAATTTTAATGTGAGTCTTAAGAACCAGAATAGTTCGGGTATTAAATTGCTTGTGTTTATATTTCTTTTGTTTTTTAACCTATAAACGCTCAGTGATAGCTTTGGAATAAAATAATATGATTTTAAAATATGTTCTAAATTTTTGAAAGTTATTGAAATGAAAAAGTGCATTGCATTTACGTAATTCTGTCATTTTATGTTTTAGTGAAGATTAAGAAATCTAAAAAAAATAAATAATTGTTATATAGTTATAAAGTAACCGTTGTTTCATTATTATTATTATTACATTTAAAAAAAAAAAAAAAAATAAAACCTTAAATTTTGATGGATAAGTTATTATTAATTTGAATTTTGGTATTTTTAGTGTGTTTTATAAACTTTATACATAGATTTTTAATTATAGAATAACAACTAGCAGTGGATATATTTAAATCTGAATAATATACACATTTTTCACTTAATGAAGGGGATTTGAGTGCTAATTTTTAATATGATAAATAATATCTGAATCTGAAAAATTTTAAGATGAAATTATGAATTTAACTGAGAGATGCAAACAACTAAGATATAGATTTTATCTTTGATTATCTCTGTTAGACTTTTGTGAATTATTGAGGTCAAGATATAATTTCCTAAATTTCAGATTTGTATTTAAAATCTTTTCTCTGTTTTTTTTTTTTGCTTATCGGCTTGTAAGGAATTTTTTATTATATACCTTAATATTAGTACATTGCCATCAGTTTTGTGATGTGGCGTGGTTCAAATGTTCACAAGCACATTCTTCAAATGTCCACAAGCACATTCTTCAAATGTCATTGATTTTAATTTATAGGGTAAACAGGATTGGCTTTTGACCTTGTGGCTCAAGAACATTCAATGTTTATCGTTCAAAGTTTTTCAGAACATTTATCAAGGTAGATTCCTACATGTCATAGTTTCCTTGTAGTAATTTTATATTGAAATCTCAAATTCTCTGACCTACTTCGATTGAATTAGACATGATTCTGAGTTTTGCATATTTGTAAGGAATTGCAGAAAGAAATTGAAAAAAAAAAATACAGCTCTGCAATTAGCTGTATTTTGTAAAAAAAAATTTTAATCAAAATTTGAGCAGATGTAACAAAATTATTTCAGTTTATTCATTTACTTCGAAATTTTAGTTTATATTCATATAATCGCAAAATACAATTAAAAGAAAACTGAATAATTATTTATTATAATGCATAATCATTCAGTAGCATAATATTAACATGCGTGAATTTGTTTTAGATAAAAAATTACATTAACTGCCGCACTTGATTAAAAAATGAAAAATATGTATAATTAAAAGCTCCCTACTACTACACTTGAGAGCAAAAAAAATGCACAGTTGCATTTTTTTACTTTTTTTGTTTTATTCTTCTTGCGATTCGCAAGTTTTTTGAATCAAAATAATGTCAATTTAAAGATCGTTTCATCACGTATCCAATACCACTTAAGTTTGTATTGCGTGTCATCAGAGTGCTTTTTGGAGGAATCTCCTAGTCTACCAAAAAACCTCGTTTTTGTACAGCCTGGAAAATGGTGATTAAAACAAAATTCAATACAAACATTTATAAAACAATCTTTATTAATAATAGGTATTCCCTCCTATAGGCTTAATTATGGTCCTCATTCGATTTTCATAGATTTTATCAATTTGGGGTGTGCTATTGTTATTGATTTGATTTTGAAGGGAAAATACACTTAAGTGGTATCATTGGATAGGTGATGAAACGATCTTTATATTGACATTATTTTGATTAAAAAAAAATTGCGAATTGCGAGGAAAATAGTAAAAAAAATGCAACTGTGCGATTTTTCTGCTCTCAAGTGTAGTTGAGTCCAAATTGCAGATCGGACATCCCATCTGATGTCCAATCTGCAATTTGGACACAACTAGTGGGGAGGTTTTAATTGTATATATTTTTTCATTTTTTAATCAAGTGCAGTGGCTAATGTAAATTTTATCTTAAATATAATCATTCAGTTTTCTTTTTTCTTAATGCCTAGCAAGTACGCATAAACATCAAAAACTGGATTCTTATTTGTTTTGCAAGATTTCCATCCATGTGGATTGCATTGAAAATGAGAAAAAAGCATTGCAAAAATTGGAATTATATTTGCAGGATTAAATTTTAGTTAATAACAAGTGAGGGAGAGGTGTAAACTTAAGTGATGGTAGTTATATGACGATTATACTACAGCAAAGGAAGAAGATCAGATCTTAAACCTTAGGGAACAGATACAACAAAATCTGAATACTGTAAAAGCACTTATTTTCGCGAGCTGTAACTTTCACAAAAATAAAGATATTGGTGATTTTGCGAGCTGAAAATTTCGCGAATTTTATATGAACAGAACCGAATTCAACCGAAAAAAAGTAATTCGCGAGGCTTAAATTTTCGCGATTACGACGGGAAATTCGCGAAAATTAAAGTCTCGCGAAAATAAGTGCTTTTACAGTAATAGAACAGACAGAAATTCATAGCTGTGTCCACATCTCAACATTTTATCCTCCATTTCCTTTTTCAAAACACAAATTTCAGCTGTCAGCCTTGATCAGGCTCAAGTAACATCTGATTTTTCATGCTTTGAAACTCTTAGTCTTTTTAGGTTTAATCCTAAATATTGAGAGCGTACCATCTTTTACGTCCTTATAATTTTTATTATTGTGCTCTATTGCGATGGTTATATCTTCTGATTTCTTGTCTGAAACAAAGTTTGTTGCCTACTTGTAATGTCTCTTTTCAGTATAAAAATATGAAATACTTTGAAAATTCCTATGAAGGACATTGTTATAAATAAGATAATGTTAAATACACTGTGGATCTGAAATAGTGTAGATCAATATAATGTGAACTTGCTTATAACACAGTTTCCAATTTCAAAATAAGAAATGAAAATAGTCTATGAAGCACTTAACTCCTACATTCATTTTTTAAAGAAAGACAATGTAATAAAGGCATTTTTTTAGATGTTAAAATAAATATCTTGTTATTTCATGATTGATTTTTTTTAATTGACAGTGATGAAGTATAGATTTTTTTTTTTTTTTTAATAATATTTTCTAGCATTTCAAAAAGTGTACAATACAAGATTATCTTATATTTTTTATTTATTATAGCAAATATGTCATCTTGCTATAATGCAGATCAAGCTGTGGACTAAATTATCATGTTATATTGATCTACATATTTTAATAAATGAATTCTATAGGTTTATTTTTTTTTTTTTATCATAAGATATGGAAATACAGTCATTCTGTTATCAACGACAGTTTCAAACGAAATTTAGGAAGAATCCTCCCTCCGACAATTCCATTTGCAGGTGGTATGCACAATTTGTGGAGATAGGGTGGCTGTGTAAGGGAAAAAGTGTTCCTCCGTGTCTGAAGAGAAAGTGGACCAGATCAGAGCAGCCTTCCTACATAGTCTACCAAATCAACTGTGAGAGGCAGCGGGGAACTTAACATCCCCCAACCTATGGTGTAGCTTGTGTTGTAGAAGTGACTACGAAATGAAGCCATATCGCCTAATACTGCTGCAATCTTTAACACCTGATGACATCACCGCAGGGAACTTTTCTGAATGGAACTGCAACAATTGATGGAAGCAAATGGTTTTTGTGACAGGCTTATGTTTAGAAATGAATCAATGTTTCATTTGTGTAGGAAAGTCAGTCGACACAGAATTTAGGGGACGGAAAATCCTCATTGTTTTGCTAAACATGAGCAATCATCCCCCAAGGTCAATGTGTTCTTTGCTGTTTCCAAATTTAGGGTATAAGGCCCTTTTTTTCCCGTAGAATAGACAGTAATAGGAATGATTTACCTTGATATGGTCACTGAATGGCTCTTACCCCTGCTGAGCGATGACAGTGCTGATTTCATATTACAACAGGATGGTGCCCCGTCCCAATTCCATCGGGACATCATGGTACTTTTAAACCAGCAACTACCACAGCGCTGGATTGGGCGCGAGATGGACGGTGATGAGAATCTATCGTGGCCACCCTGTTTTCTGGACTTAACACTACGTGATTTTTCCCTCTGGAGCTACGTAGAGGATCACATCTTTGCCCCACCTCTACCTATGACCATCCTGGAACTGAAGGTGTGTATCAAGAAACTTCCATTGGGAACATCAACGCTGATATGCTGGAGCATGTGTGGTCGGAACTGGATTATTGTGTTGATGTCTGCAGAGTGACACATGGCATCCATACTGAGCATTATAATGCATGTCTGTAACTTGTTGAGTTTTACACACAAAACAAGGTGTTGTCTTCATATCGCATTTGTACTTCGTGTGGTGATTTTTTTAAAACCCCCCTAACAATCATTTTGAATAACTCTGTATGAAAGAATTGATCAATTGTCTTTAATATCAGTTTCAATATTTAAGACAATAGAGGTTTTAGATAATCCGTATTACACAGCTCTGAAATTATAATTGAAAAAAAAAATATTGATATTAATTTGTTTTATTATAAGTGAACTATGGCATAGTAGTAAAATTCCATTCCTGATAAATGTATCTTACAGTTTTACTTGTAACATTATTTGATGAAGAGAATTATCCAAAAATTATCAAAAACATTATTTTGTAAATGTTTTCAATGTATTAACAAGAAATAGTAGTTGAATGTTCATGGTGTGTTATTTCTTGTACAAGCATCCGTTGGCTTATGGGAACGCTGAAAGTATAGTTTCAGATATTTCAGTGGCCATCAATGCTAGCTGAGATTGGATGGTCAGCCCAATGCTCGCCTGCCTTTACCCCCTGGAAAGAAGCCGGTTCACATTTTTTCAGAGGATTAGGTAAACACCTGGGGCCCAGCCAAAGGAGAAATAACCTATCAAAAGTCCTGAACCACTGTGGGGATTGAACTATGCTCCAGTCTGCAGTCCAATGCCTACATCACTGGGCCTAAGAGTCTCTGTCTCCAGCCTCTTTTATAAAATATTATTCAAATTAACTTTATTAAGTTACAAGTAATTAGTTAATTACTATTATTATTAATATTTAATCAATATACTAAAATCAAAAATATTACTTCATATTAGCAATCGTTTATGACATTCTTTGTTGTTTAATTCTTAGTTTTTTAGATTTTGAGGCTTTGCTGAAAAAAAGTGTAGGTTTTTGGGGTTGAAAAAGGGGATTTTTGGATTATAGATGAAATTATATTGAATATCATTATGGTTCGAATTAAAAAAAAAATAATAAACTAATAAAATACAGTAAACTCCCGATTATCCGCGGAATTGGGTGGCCAGCAACCGCGGATAATCCAAAATAGGACAAAAATCAAAACAAAAATGCTTTTAACATGTTTTATTTACATTAAAATTGCAATACATACAGTTACAGTTCTACGTGTGTGTAGAAGGGTAAGGCTCTCCCGTAATTTAGTGTAACCTGCCGGCCTAAGCTCCACCCACAAGGTGGTTCTTTAAATTGTTTATCTATAATTGTCTTCACTTACTTTGTTAGCCTTTTTTATTGTTTACCTTATTCTAGATTTAAAAAAAAAAATTAATTCCGTAATTTATTGTACAGTAAAAAAAATGGAAACAGGAGAGGTCAGCGGATAATCAGGAATTTACTGTATTTATGTATTGTCCTCTTATTTAAATTAATAAATGAAACACTGATTTTTAATAATATTCTAACAAATTAAATTTACTTTTTTTTTTTCTTTCTTTCTCTCTTTTTTAGCATGTAAGCTGTTAGGAAATATTAAAATCCCTTGAAATAAAATGGCCTATAAGGAAAGTCCAGAAGATGCTGGCAAAGTAGGACTTATTTATTTTTATTTTTTAAAATATCATTCTTTTGTTTGTGATGTTATCCATTAAACTTGTATTGTTCATTAACTTAAATTTGCTGGGCATTATTTTGAATTTTGCTTTTCTGGGTTAACTAACTTTTCATGTAGTAGGTAGGTATCCCACTAAGGCCCACTGTGGCCCAATGGGATGCTGAAGGTAAGGCTTTCAACCTTTTAGTTGTCCGAAACTGAGATGAGGTCAGGTGGTCAGCCCAATGCTCACCCGCCTGCACCCCCGGGAAAGAAACCCAGTACCCATTCTACAGAGGGCTGGGTATATCCTAGGACCCATTTGGAAGAGAATGCAGTATGGAGAAATCCCCACGCTCCACCGATCCTGCCACCTCCAGCCCGCAGCCAAGCGCCCTTACCACTTGGGTACCGAGTCCACAACTTTTAATATAATAGGATAGAATTCACTTTATTGTGGAAGGATCTTTCGAACTAAAAATTTCCCATAATACATTTGAAAGCTCAATTAAGCTTCTTTGAAAGAAAAAAGAAAAATGATTCTCATTATAACTTACATTATAACTGAAGCCTGTAAGTTTAAATTCCTTATTTCTATAAAATCTTTGCATCCTCTTCCTTTAAACTTTAAAAATAAAATGTTTAGTTGTTGCTTTGCATAGTCGCAACCAGAATTATCTGTCATACTTGTTTGCCTTTAGTAGAATGGATAACTGCTTTTCTGATGATATGTATTTTGGCAGGTGAATCAGTTTCTGATCAGTGTCACGATTTCTGTGCTTGAGCTTGAAAAGAAAAGATTTTTTATACATAAGTAATCTGTTAAAATTAAAAAGTGAATCTGTTCAATCTAGTTTACCATGTCAATTTTGTTTTTTCCAGTATTGTCTTCCCATTAATGTCTTTTATTTATTTATTTTTAAATTTCTTTATTTATTTGTTTTTTCCCCAATGTATTATTTCCAACTTGTTAGAAGCCAGAAGACTTTTTTTTAAAAAATAATTTCAGTAAACTGTTTGCCCTAAATGGTCAATAACTGCTTCAGAAATTTCTATCAAGCATGTATGCCGAATTTATTGAGTCTTTTGAACATAGGAAGTGATTGATACTCATTAGCTTAAACAGGAAAAAAAAATCACAGAAATTTCTTCTGCTAATTCTTTGTCCATGCCTTTATGAATTATTCACTGGAAATTTTCTTTTAATTCCAACTGTTGGTGAGAAAACTATTAGGATCTTTAGATCTAATTGCAAATCATATATTATCTCTGAAATATGGCTACCTTTATTGTGTCTGATATATTTTTTTTCTTTCATTTGCCATGTAGAAACTGATTTAAGCAGACTTCATGATATCTTTGCAAATCTCATCATAACAATATTGTTACGAACCACATGAAAAATGATAAATTTTTAATTCCGACTTGCAGCTCATTCATCCTGAACAAGAATGCTTATTATCTTCACAAAAGTCTCATCTGTGACTTCTCTTTGATGTATATTTCTTGTCAAATGATAAAACAATTTCATAAGGTTTTGTCTTCACCAAAAAAATTCAATTTGTTTTGAGGTATTGACAACTCATTTGCATCAACTGTCTACAAGGTGGTGAACTGAATATTCCATTTTTATTCATTTTGTTAATTATGTACCATTAACATAATGCAAAGAACTGGCTCCCAGTAATATCTTAGAACATGTGATGTAGCTGCCATTTGTCATGGCTATTAAATCACTTGTGTTCTAAGATCTTGTAGGAGCAGTTTTTTGTCTTTCATTAATAAAAAGCACATGAAAAGTAATACAGTTAAGTTCATATTGCATGGCCGAGCAGTCTAGATGGCGGTCTGCCATGAGGCTGATGTTTTGGAACCTGGGTTCGAATCCCGGCGTTGGCATGGATGTTACTTTCTCCTTCTGTGTTTCGTCCGCTTCTGCAAATATAGCATGAGCTGCCTCCTATGGCGTACCCAGGGCAACATTTCGTCGGCTAAATGCTCACATTTCTTTTTTTGGAAATTGTTATTTATCTGTACAAGAATTTTATCAACTCTAAAAAATTTGGATGTAAGTGAAGTTAAAAGGCAAAGAATCAAAAGAATGTGAGTTTAATGTCAGAATACTATGTAACTAAGATCTTACTGTATGTGTGCAAGATTTGGAAAACTTGTTGCAGGTGTGAACCATTCAACTCTTTACGACATTTATCAAACCGAAACTAGAGGTTTACAAACATTTCCGCAATGTTTGTTGATAATACTTAAAATTAGAACAACATGGCTTTTCTATCTATTAATATATAAAGGTTATTTAAAGTATTCATACTGCAGATTGTTAAGATTTGTTTTTCAGTTCTGTTCCAAACTGATATAAAAGCCGAGACTCAATTTTATAAAGCCCTAAATTCTCAAGTATAATGCATGCATTACACAAGGCTTTTTTTGTAAAAATTTCAAAGTTATTTGGTGTGCATTATACATTAGGTGGATGAGCATACCTTATACATAAGTATCATCGTTTTATAATAAATATCATACATTTTTTTTTTTATAAATATTGGTCATTGTTTCCAAAATAAGAATGGGAAAATTGATATTTAGAGGTTTTACCCAAACGTTTTTCTTCACAATAATAGATTGTTAATAGCCCTAAAAGGGGTAGCATTTTGGGGGGAAGAAAAAAAAAAGCAAATTTCAAAGCTCCAGTGTTTTGCAGCTGTCTTGTGTGTAATATTTGATTGTGCATTATAGTAGAGATTTTGGAGGGATATGGAAAACCAGCTGAAAGTTGACCTTTGTTATACTTGGGTCTACATGAGTATGTGTTATACTTGGGAAATTAGTGCAATAATATAAAACTACAATTTTTTTGACAGGTTCCTGCTGCTAACCTCTCTTCTTGGCCTGGTCCTCGAACAATATCTCTTCAGCGCACAGAAAATGGATTTGGTTTCACATTAAGGCACTTTATTGTTTATCCTCCTGAATCATTGAAGGTAATTCAAATATTGCTGTAACTTTATAAGAATTTCAAGAAATTATCACTAAAAAAATTGATTATCACTAAAGTTGATAAATATAATGACTTCCTCAGAATAAAACAAAATTTAGGATATCATTTAATTTAAATACTTAATTTAAATTTAATTACTTAGCCAGATAAATGCTCGGCTAAGATGGAATGTTGAATTTAATAATAATAGTATTCAATGAAATGTAAGATTTCCCTCCCATAATGTTGAATGTTAATTTTTAATTAACAAAATCAAGCCAAAGATAAAAGTAGTTTTTGTTTATGAATTGAAACATTCAGTTTACATTTTCTATTATTGACTTATATGTAGAAGCATTTGAATGTGGAAAAATTCATTTCTTATTTTTAATGATTTTCATAAAGTTGTTAGTTAGTTGTTGATAGTTTAAGGCATTCTTTAGTTTTAAAGCTATTTACATCCTTATGTCCTTAAGAATTCATTAGACACAATCACAAATTATCTATAAAGATATATCTATTTTAATTGAAACATATATTTAAGAAAATGCCCAGTTCTCATTTGTAAAATATAATGATTCAATTATAAATAATTCTGAGAAAGAAATTCATTAAACGTGACATTCTTGGAAAAAAAAAATTTGGTAAAATAAAATTTTATTAAACAATTTTCTGAGTAAATTCACAACTTTTGTTAGGGCATTGTTTATACTTGTTATCAAGATACTAAAACTAAATTGAAAGTAGAATAATTAATAAATAATTATAAAGAAATTTAAATATATTGAAAAGTGATTAGAAAATAAAAATAAAAATTATTGCAAGTGAATCATATTCTTCCTTGCTATTTTATTTTGTAAATCATAAGATAGACGTTACTTGTGTTTGCATTTGAAATCATTAACCAAGATATCCTAATTGATCCTGTACAACATTATCTTCAAATTAGCATCTTTGCTCTCTATTTGTAAATATGCAGCACTTTCATTGACTGACGTTTTCACTCACTTGTAAGATAAAAAGAATTAAATGGATTTCAAAAATCTTTCTTTCTCTCTTAAATTAATTCAAATTTATAATTCGTTGTTCTGTCAGTTATAGCATTAAACAACAATGAAATCAATTGTCATTGAATTACTTGCTGTTGGGTTTTTTTCTTCTTCCAATCAACTTATTTGAAAATAATTACTAAAATTTAATTTTGAAATTGTTCAAAGATAACTTGTCATATAGTAACTCAGATCATACTTTCAGACACTTTTTATCAATCTTTAAATGATGTATTGGGTTGTCCAAAATGTTCATTCAGTTTTTAAGTAAAAATAAAAGACACATTCTTCATTTGTCACCAATAATTTTATTGTTATTTATACAGTTTGTTCCACTACTTTCTGCCATCTTTCAGGCAACTTCATAATTCCATGATGAAGAGATGCCGTCGCACATGATTCTAGTAATCAAGCTTGAAGAAGATTCTAATCTAATGAATAAAAAAGTACTAGTTTCGATTCATTAGATTAGAATCTTCTTCAAGCTTGATTACTAGAATCATGTGCGACTGCGTCTCTTCATCAACAATTTTAAGGGCACGTTAATTTTTTAAGACTGTTCATAATTCCATCTTCCCAAAACTTTTTACCTTTTTGAGCAAAAAAATGTTCCAGGTGCTTTCGTGTCTTCCAGGGAATTGAATTTTTTTCCATTAAGAGAATTTTGTAGAGACCGAAATCAATGGAAATCCAAAGGTGCAATGTCTGGTGAATACAGCGGATGAATCGGAATTTCCCATAAGCTGTAACAATTTTTGCCTGGTCATCAAAGAAACTTATTTGCGTTCTTATTTTCTTCCATCTTCAATATTAAACTAGCTACACAAAATTCACAAGTTTTCTTCAGTTTTTGTTTTAAATGCACGCTGATATGACAGCTGTCACAATACAATCTAACAAAATGGTGTCGAATGATGTTACAGACACCTAAGCGCTACTAGAGCCAACTTAGGTAAAAAAAACGTACGAACTTTTTGCCCAACCTAATATCATGTATAAGGTAATTTTCCTCTTTTATCATAAAAAAGCGTTATACATCATATTGGCCAACCCAATATGATGTGTAAGGGTTGAAAATTTTCCTCTTTTAACATAAGTATAATGATATACTTACTACATTTGAATTATGGAATGATTTCTGAAATGAACCTTATTTATAGCTTTACTTTATATTTATAGGATGCCAAAGAGTGTGGTTCTGAATTGGGTGAAATAGGTAAGAATTTTTTTTATTTTTTTACTAAAAAATAAAATTTTAATAAAATTGGTTGCCACTGCTATTTTGTTACTTTGGTTATCATATTTCTTTTCGCTACGCTCTGTGACACCCAAAGCTAACAGATGGAAACTAAAAAGGCTCCGTATTTGGATTTCTATAAAAAAAAAAGTAGTTTACAGTGTAGTGGATAAAAATGCTTTCACTGTTTCTTGGAAATCAAAAGTAGGCCCTTACATTTTCACCTTTCCGATTCCCTTCTTCTATGCCACTTGAGGAAACATTGCTGAATATCTTTCCTCCAATTCTTTTACAGTTTTCTACAAGTTCATAATTTGATTTCATAAATGCATTTGTTATTGCGTTTTTCAGATGTTACAATGCTAAGTTCGAACTCATTCACAAACGTGTATGTATTGCTTTAACCCATTTTTCAAAGATACTTCCCTAACTTTTGGATTTTGATCTGCCCTTCTTGCTTTTCCTGTTGCACTTACGAAAATTTTTCTAAAGTTTCTTTGTTAGTATTGTTCTTTTATATATTTGTTATTTTATTTTCTTTGCTAACCTTCCATATTTTAAACTGAAGCTTAGGGAGGGTATTCGGGTAAATTTGAAACGTGAAGTTCTGCAAAGAAAAAAAAATTGCAAATAGATAAAGAAATCTTTATGAAATCTTGATAACTATATACTGGAAATACAGGAATGCTTGTACAGTATAATGTCATTTCTTATTTTTATTGAGAATAGGAAATTTTTGCTCTTCTACTAAGATTGCATTATATTTTATAGGCGTTGGGGCAGTCATGATTACTTTTCCCACATCAACTTGTTCTTTCTACAGATATTTTAAGAAAGCCGTTCAACAAATAATGTTGAATTTTCACCTTTTATATTCGGTATTATGGAAGGCTGTTCTTACCTAAGCACAGATGGTGCAAAGTCTCAGTCACCAACTTACCTTCGCATCAAGTTATTGTATGGGGGTGGGAAGGTTTCATTAGATATATCTTGCAACAAAGCTCTGGACATCCTAGGTATCGACCTAGAATTATGAACATTTTCAGACCTATATTAGTGATGTGTTCTACTCAACTTTTCAAACATTCTATCAGTTCGAGATTCTTCAGGCAAATGTTGCTAAACATTTTGATTTCAGTAGTGTAGCTTCGACTGGAGATGATTATATTCCATAAATGACTATTCCAAAGGCCCTATTGATGATAAAATGAAGAAATATTTCCATTTCAGAAGTCAGAAATTTCAACGACTTTTTCTAGCATTTCTCTACTTTTTTTGTTTATTTATTTCTGTGCCTCACAAAAAGACCTTCAAATGCTTAGAAATTTAGGATAACCGAATATTTTTTTTTGTGAATTTTTAATATTCAGTTTAAATCACAGTGGGAGCCAATATCCTCTTTAATTTTAATAGCACCTTCAAGCTTTGAGATCATCAACCATTCCCTGCTGGTTTGATAATTATCTGTATTGTAGCACTGGGTATAAATTTTGTAAGTTATGGAGTAGTAATAGAAATTTTGGTTTTAAGTATCAAAGTTTTAATTTCATATGAAAACTCTCGGAGCTCCATTTTCTCCAAACTTTCCTCCATTCCATCTGCACCTTCCAAAAGATCTATTTAACTATAATTTGGATTGATTAGGAATTTGTCTTAAAATTGGTTATCATAAAAAAAGGATTGAGACAGCATGAAGATGCCATCATATGAAACCTTTAACAAAGTTATTGTTGCCATCTTAAAAAGATACAGTATTTTCTTGAGTAGGCAAGGATCTTTTCAGCATTTTGTTATCCTAATAACATGCTCTGACATTGTCCTTCATTTTATATAAGTATTTTTATAATTTTAAAAGAAAGATATTATTTACTGCACCCTCTATATTCACTGAAGTACCAAAAAAGCTGGGATACCTGTCTAATACCACATAGATCCTCCTTGCACTTGGATGATGGCAGCAATACGACGTGGACTCCACAAACCCACTATGGTACTGTGAAGATAGTATACACCATGCATCCTGCAGAGCGTCCTGCTTGCTGTTGGTGAATTCCTAGCAGTGATGGCATGTTGAAATGTATCTCGCATGTTTTTGATGACATTCAAATCTGGTGAACGCAGAGGCCAAGACATGACAACAAACTCAGAGCAATGCTCCTCCAGCCATAATCAGGTGACTTTGGCCTTGTGTGGTGGTGCATTGTCCTGTTAAAAGAGGCCATACCCATCGTGGTAAATTCAGGACATGAACGGGTGCAAATGATCCCTTGAGGGATCCCTTTGTGCTGCTGGTCACAGATGTCTGCAGACATGTATGTGTGCCAGCTGAAACACACTGCAGCCCTGTATTGTCCCTTGTTGGCATGAGAGATTCAGTGCTATGTAGGGTTTTCCCCACACTCGGAGTTGCCCATCTGCCTCAAACAATTGGAAAAGTGATTCATCAGATCAGACTACATGTTTCCAGTCATCTAGAGTGATGGAGTCCAGGGGTGAGGTGCAGAGCTTTGTGTTGTGTGGTCAACAATGGCACCCTGGTAGGCCAACGGTTCTGGAACCCCATAGAACACATGAAATGTTGCACTGTTTGAATGCTGATGCTAGTTCTGGCCCCAGCATTGAGTTGCGCTGTTATTTGTAGCAATGCTGCACTTGAGCAGGATGTTACGATGCGCGACAGACACCGCTGTTCATGTTTTCAGTCAAACTGGTCTTGCTAGCTGGATGTTTTCCCTGATTTTGTGTAGTCCAGGTACACCCTTGAAATTGTTGAAAGCATGAATCCGAACTTTGTCATAATTTACGAGATGGAGTGACCTATCTCCTGGGCCCCTATTATCATACCTCTTTCGAAGTCGCTTATATCCTGATAAGTTGCTATCAGAGCTGCGAATGATACTACTTTTAGATTGCTGAGATATTTACTGTTACCTCGTTTGTGGACGATTCTATTAACCACCAGGGTGTGGTGTATGAAATGTACATAGTAACATCCTTCCCATTTTTTTTTTGGGGGGGGGGGGGCATTTCAGTTTGCTTTAAGAAAATTTTATATTTTTATAACTGATAGGTTTTGGTTACAGTTTTATTACTGTTATTATTTTAGGGAGACAATGGTCAAATTTGACTAAATTGGAACCTATGGACACTATTTTTGTGAAGCATGTTAAAGAAGGAGGTCCAGCCCACAGAGCAGGTCTTTCAGCAGGAGATAGAATAGTTTCTGTCAATGGAGAAACCATTACTGGTAAATCCTACCTTCAAGTTGTTCAACTAATTCAACGAAGGTAAGTATTTATTAGACATTTTAGTTTTATTTCTGATTAATCTTTAATTTTTTTTCCATTAGCCAGTGATGTACAGTAAAAAAAGTAGATTCCTAGGAGAGAAAAACAAAAAGCAATGCAATATGCCTTGAACTGTTTATCAGTATTCTGGAATGAATGTTTATAATATTGGATATTTGTTTTGTTCCCTTTTTTCTGGATTTGTATTTTTTTTTTCTATAATAAATATCAGTTGTAGAATTACTGAATGTAGCAACAATAAATCACTTTAAATTCATAAACTTTTTTCTTTTTTCTTGTTGGAAAACATACTAATTATACTTATGGGTTGGATTATTACGACTGCCCTTATCTCCATGTGATCCCGGAAGGCATAACAGGGACTTCACCATTTGGCATAGAATGTGTATCAATGATAAAACATATATTAAAAGTAAACATCCTCTACAATGGGAATGATCTAATGAAGCTTGAGCAGAGAATGAAATGCACAGAAAAGGAGGGATCTGTAGAAACACAAGACAGTAAAAGAGCAACTACAATGTAATTTTAGCATAAAGGAACAGAAATCAAGATGCAGGAAGACCCAGTTTAATTATAGCAACCTAAAAATACAAGAAAAATAAGTCCTGGGCAAAATAAATGAAAATAAATTTGATTGATTGGTGAGGCATGTTTCTGATATCAATAATAGGTCATTTATAGTTGCTTTGAAAGTTCATCATGGAAAATAATTTATTGCAGTGACTGGATAGTTTGAATTTATTGATTTTTTTTTTTTTTTTTTACAAGTTCTTAATTGTTCTTGATTTCTTTATCCGTATTCTTCTGTACTGGATCTTTATGCCCCTTAATTTTGATAACTTTCCTGATTTTTTCTTAAGTTACTGTGGAGGCTGTAAACAGGCCACAGAAATTCATATCATTACTTTTTTATTTCAGATTTTCCCTTGTTAATATTCTTGGCTTGGGTTTAACAGTATTCCTTTGAACAATGTCAGAGGCTAACAGGTTGGTTTATTCCTGCCACTTTATTATTTCAGCCCTTTCTTTACTTTGAACACTGCACTCTTGCTATTGTTTACGGCATTGCACCATTAGATGTAAGAATGATGCTCATGCTTATTTTCCATGAAAAATGCAAATAGGCAACTTTCTTTGACTTTATTTTGAGCCTCCCAAATAGCTTAAGGTTAGTTGCAGCAATTTAAAGTGCGACTTCTTAAAAATAAAAACACAATTTTTCGTAGAATGTATTGCATTTTCTCAAACAGAATTTCAAGATGTCCAAGGTAGAGCTGTCTGTAGTGAAGGTAAAGAAGTAGTTTGTAATTATTTATTCTTTTTTCAAGTAGTGGTTTACTGGTTTGAAAACATTTTGCATACTAAAAGTACTTGTATTCACATTCTAAAACTAATAATGTTTTGTTACAAGTGGATGTTTATGAATGACATAAAATTCACCTAAAAATGTAAACTATGATGGGAATTTGTTGATTTTGCTCTTTTTGTTTGCATTTGTTTCTTTGTTTTTTATAATTGAGCATGATAGTAATTTCTTATTAACTTTAATTGAGCATATACTTAATGTTTTCTTTTTTAAACAAATAGGAAAT
Source organism: Thereuonema tuberculata (assembly GCA_023159025.1). NCBI lineage: Eukaryota > Metazoa > Arthropoda > Chilopoda > Scutigeromorpha > Scutigeridae > Thereuonema > Thereuonema tuberculata. Next base: position 21,448,842 of record JAFIDM010002131.1, on the reverse strand, counting down.
CAACTCACGATTACTTGCGAAAATGATCCCCGTATTTGCTGATAATGCAGACCATAGAATAACTTTACAAAGGGTCTATTGTTTTGTTTAGAATTGAAATCAACTATGACCATGATTTCATATACACCTAACCCCTCCGAAGAACACGATTAATTGGTGATTCTTTGAAACCGTGTTGTTTGAGACTACAAAAAACAGGATTCCGTTTCAAAGTGTGAAAATAAAAAATTATCAAAATAATGAAAAAATAACTAGATACAATTGGTTAAAAATCTTTCAAATCAATAAATTGGATAATAATTTTGGTTTAAGATTGGGAAACTATATAAAATATAAATTATTCAGTCAAATTAATTGGGAAAAAAATAATTCTAAAACACTAAAAATATTAAAAAGGTTAAAACTTCATTATTCGCTGATGTAATTGATGAGAATATTGCTCTAAATTTTTAACTACTGTAATTTTATATCAAATAATATATGTATTTTATTCTTTTTCAAAAGAATTACTCGAAAATCCTGTAGTTTGAAACCATGTAATTCGGGGGAAGGTATCCATGTTCTTCAAGTACTGTGTTCTTCGGGGATTAGGTGTATATAATTAGAAGCAGTAGGTTTCTAATAACATAACATAAAACCTAAAAGCTCTTAAAAAGCTTTTTTTTTATATATAAGTTATGAAAACAATTACAAAAAAACAAAGTTAATGTGCAAGAAAATTATTAAGAAATGAATAACCAAAGACTGCAAATAAATAAATAAAGCATGCCTTTGAGTTTGTCCACAGAGGGAATCGGGAACGGCCGTTTCGTCCTTATTAGGGATTCATCGGCATCCCTTTATGACCAACCCATAAAGGCATGAAAATGAAATAGAAGTCACTTTCACTCCCAAGAATGACTTCCAAACAACCAACACAACAATTAAAAAAAGTGTGAAAGTGCACAAGAAAAACCTTTAACCTCACAATCGTTAGGATTCAAAAGGCCTTTGATTATAAAGAAAATTCAAACCAAAGAAGCAAATTACAAAACACAAATTTAACTTGCAGGGAAATTATTAAAGAAATGAAATTTGTTTATTTTTGTACAATTTTTGGTATTTCATCTCTTTAATAATTTTCCTGCATGTTAATTTTTTTTTTTTTTTGTAATTAAATTGCCTCTTTGGTTTGAATTTTCTTAATTATCCAAGGCCTATTGAATCCTAACGATCGTTTTTCTTATGCACTTTCACACTTATTTTTAATTGTTGTGTTGATTGTTTGGGAGTCACTTTTGGGTGCGAATGTGACTTCCAATTCTTTTTCATGCCTTTCTGGGTTTGTCATCAAGGGAGGGTGGATGGGGCTGATGAGTCCCTAATTAGGACAAAACAGCTGTTCCCAATTCTCTCTAGAGAAGCTGAAAGGCTTGATTTGTTTATTTATATGCTGTCTTTGGTTTTTCATTATGAAAACAATTTAAACAAATAAATAAAAAACAAACTCCATTTAATTTTAAATTATAATATCCGAATACAAAAAATATCAATTTTTCCATTTCCTGAAAAAATAATTAAATCTGTATTGCTTACTAAAGTTGTGTGAATTAATTTTAATCACGCCAAAATACAAGTAAATTAATCAATTGGCAAAAGGATTAAAGTGTTAAGATAAAAAGAAAGTATAAATAAATAAAATGCACTTACTTACAAACTTGATGAAAAGAGAATAAAAAAGATGGAAATAAACCTACAGTTTCAGAATACTCGGCATATTCCATCATCAGGGATGGCACAAACATATAGGACATTACAACAACATTTAAGACAACATGAGGTGGGAATGCATAGTGAGAGTGAGCCTACTTCAAACCAAGCCCAGCTCAAACAACCTTGCTACACCCCTGACAATGTAACAATAGAAAAATACACTGAACTGATGACATATGCCATTGATTGGGTCCACAAAAATATAGGCCCCTCTGATCACTACAATAAAAAACTTGCCCCAAAAATCCCATCCATCCCCTTTATGCCCAAAACCCCAAAACCCAAACAAGATAATACCCTAAAAAACAGACCCGTCATAAACACGAGGAACTCCCCCATCTCAACCATTTCCAACACCCTCTTCATCATTGTTCAAACTTACACAAGCAAAATAGGTTACATTTACAAAAACAATCCAATCCCTGCACCAAGTAAAAGCAATCAATATTTAAAATGAAGACTTTTACTCTCTATGCTACATTCCTATCCACATCCCTCACCTACAGTACCATCAAAGAAGCACACTATGATTTCGTAGATGATGATACCCTTTTTTGCCAATTTGACATGACCATAAAACTAACTGATTTCCTCATCCACACCATTTATAATAGACAATATTTACCTCTAAACACACGGTCTATTCATGGGCCTTGCTATATCAGGACCCATTGCAGACCTCTCACTACACTACATTGAAAAACAAGTGTTCACTATCCACTGCCCGCACATCAAATTATACGGAAGATATGTCGATGACATCATCATCCTCACAACACAAAAACATATCACACAAATACAAGATCATCTAAACTCCATAGATCACCACCTACAATGTGAACTGGAAACCCCTTCCAACAACACATCAACTATCTCGATGTCTCAATTACCTTCAAAAATAACTCCATACAAATCACTGTCTATAGAAAACCCACCTGCTCAAACAGATATACATTATAATTCCCACGCACCCCATATATATAAAATCAACACAATAGATTTTCTAATATGCAGAGCACTCACAACATGCTCCACTAAACCTGCCTTACACATTAAATTAAAAACTATTTACGGCTTACTTAACCTCCATAACTATCCATGTCAGCTTTTTTACAACGCCTCAATATCCTAACAAAAAATCTAAAAATACAACCCCCAAACCCCCTGTCAAATACAGCCCCTTTCCCTACTATCCACCCCTTGAAAGCTTCATTAAAAAATCCCTCAAACCATACTAATATTTCCCAGTCTTCAAATCATCCAACATAAACATCACACAAACCAAGCAACCAAATAATTCTTCCAACGCTGTGTACTGGATTCCAGGTAACCAATGCCCCTCTAGCTACGTAGGACTAACATCCCGGCCCCTATCAACACGCATTAAAGATCATAAACAAGCCTTTAAAAACATAGACCCCACACGTTCGAATACTGTTATGCAGACTGGACACACTCCCAACTTTCCTGCTGCTAAACCCCTTTCCCACCGACTCGTAGCCCAATCCTTCCACATAATCCAGCTTAAGGCATACAACCCTATCGCTGGTGGGTAAAACCCCATCAGTATTGCTAAACTTCCCTAATCCTTTCAATTCCCTCACTCTCGCTATGCATTCCCACCTCGTGTTGTCTTAAAGGTTTTTGTGATGTCCTATATGTTTGTGCCGTCCCTGATGATGGAATATGCTGAGTATTCCGAAACTGTAGGTTTATTGCCATCTTTTTTATTCTCTTTTCATCACGTTTGCAAGTAAGTGCGTTTTAGTTATTTACACTTTCTCTGTATTTTAATACACGCACGTTAAGCCTTTTTATTCTTTACGTTGTTAAGATAGCAATTGAAATCCATTGTTTCTGCTCTAATATTTTTCTGTGAGAATTTTTGTAACCTTCATGTGCTAATTTCTCAGCACGACTTCATATGTAAAAATTTCAAATAACATTGTTAGTCCATAAGTATGAATGCCAAGCTTCTGTCCAGCACTTACAAGCTTACTACCAGGGATTCACTTGGTTTTGTGAGCCCCAGTTTTCTAGGAAAGAAGGCTAAAAACTGATTATTAAAAAGTAATCACCAATCATATCTGTTTTTATAAAAGCTAAAAAGAAAGAGGAAAAAAAAAATCAGTGAATGCTGTTTACAATCAGAGGAAGCTCATTTTTGTATTGCAGATTTTCTGAGAAAAAAAATACAGTAGTATCCATTCTGATATAAATTTACAAATACTTCATTGATCATTCATTATGTACCTAACGTTTATCTTATATATAATATGTAAAGCTGAAGAGTTTGTATGTTTGAACGCACTAATCTCAGGAATTACCAGTCCGATTTGAAAAATTCTTTATATGTTAGATAGCCCGCTTATTGAGGAAGTTTATAGGCTATAAACATCACGCTATGACTAATAGGAACGGAGCAATAAACACAAGCGTCAACCAACGGATGCAGGGGTGGCGGGCGGCTTGGCCGCACGATGAGAACCGAACATTACCGAGAAGGGCCGAATTTAATGCGGGTGACATTGCGGGGGCACAGCTCGTACTTTGATATTTTAATACAAGTAGAATCCTTGTAGAAATCCTACAGTTGGAAATATAGTCCCCTAATCATAATTAAGTGAAAATTAAGTTAAGATGCAAATGAATTTATCCACTTTCTAGTAGGAGAATGCAATAACAGGGATCCAGGAGGCGTCAATTTTTTTATGAATTTTTTTATTAAAATAAAAATCAAACATGCTGATGCATGCCTCCACATCAGGACCTTTCATTTGATTCCATATTTACCCTGTATCTCATGTGGTACCCTAGAAAAAGGGCTTACAGACTCCTGTTTTATATATAAAATAATATAAAATTAAACGGTCTTTTCCTTTGTTTTCATAACTTAAAAATAAAACAAAAAGCACATGTAATATTTTAAAGAGCGAAAGCCATTCATTCACATATTATTGGTAATGCCATCATTTTTTTTTCTTCTACTGGGATGTTGTGCATAAAATTATTGGTGGAATATTTTACGTAGTTTTTCGAGAGTTGATTTTAATAGCATTTAGAATGAAAAGACAGTAATTAAAATTATTTTAAATTAATAAATGATTTTTTTTTTTTATTATTATTTCAGTGGGAATACATTACAGTTATTGGTTGTCCCAAAAGAAGACGATATATTACAACTGGTAATTATTTTTAATTCAATTAGAATATAATTAATTTTATCAACTGCTAGTTCAAGTGTTAGAGGAAGTGGGTTAAATTACCAACAGAGATCAGTAATTTTGCCCCGGTTAAATCTCATTATCTCTGTAGGTTTCCTAAGAACAATGGGTGGAAGGGTAAGCATCGCACTTTCTGTTTTGTGTGGCGTTATGAGGTTTTGGAATCACCACCACCAATGTTTAAGCCCAGATAGTAGTTTTAATTTTGTTAAAATATATTTAGTTTCATTTATGAAATGGAAGTTTAATATTGCAAATGTGATGTTGACACCAACTGTTGTACAATCAGAAAGTCATGTGGCACGTATTAATAGGATGTTAGGTCACCTTTAGCATTAATCACAGCCTACACTCGTCTGGAAAGGCTTTACACCAGATTTTGAAATATGTGAACCTGAGCTGTTGCCAGAGCTTGGGAAATGCATAGTTGTCAAGAATGTCGACATACATCTCAGCGTTCATGTTTCCGGTCAAAGGAACTAAGGGACCCAGGCCAAACCACGAGCAACAGCCTCAAACCATGATGTCTCTGCTACCAAACTTGATAGTTGGCACAATACACTCGGGTAGAAAGCGTTCTCCTGGCATACGCCAAACATAGACTCGTTCATCGGACTGTCAGATTGTGTAGTGGGATTCACTCCAAAGTACTTGATTCCACTGCTTTGCAGTCCATGGCGATGTGCTTTGCACCACTGCAATCTCCATTTAGCATTCACTTTGCTTATGTTGGACTTGTGATGGGTCACACTACCGTGAAAACTTAGCGGCACTACCGGAATCTGTTTAGAACTCACTAGGGATCGTTGCCAATGGGAACTTGTGATTCTTCTGTACTACCCTCTTCAGGGTTCAATGGATGCTATCTGTGAGTTTCTTTGGCCTACCACTGTGATTTCCTGCCATTGTCGTTCCCAGACTTTCATTTTATAATGACATCATTTACAGTTGATCGCGGCATCTGTAGCAAGGCCGATATTGCAAGAACTGATTTGTTGCAGTGATCTTACTACGTTCAAAATCACTCCGCTCTGCTGACTTACTAATGCCTATCTAATGTCTAGCTAATGCCTGTTTAAAATCATCCAATGTGCGATGACCACTTTTATCTCGTTCGATGGCATCGCAGCACACGATAACAGCCACATCCACTTCTCCAGAGGGGTGTCTGGATACTCTTGGCCATATAGTGTGTGTATATATATTTTTCTAATGTTCGCCAGTCCTATTAGATATTCTAATTTAAGGAATACCTGTAGTATGTGTTGATAGATTAATATAAAAATGTAGATTGTAGATTAATGTATAAATTTAATAATCTAATACAAAGAAAAAGAAAATTAACAAAAGATACTTGTTTAAAATTTAGACTTATATTCTCATCAATTAAATCGGTAGATTATTATATTTTTTTTTTTATTTATTTCCTAATCTATTCTAAATCACTTCTTTTTAATCTCAACTTGAAGCAGTGTTGTAGAACTCAAAATCATTTATGGATCAAGCTTCCACATTAAGTTACTTACATGCCAAAATGTAAAAAAAAAATCGCGAACAAATTTAAAACATTTACTATGCAGTTATGTAGTTTATTATTAAATAGTTATACAAGTCTAGTAATTATTTCTGCCTTGAAAATTTATTTGCTACATTTTTAAAAATGTTTATTTATTTATTTATTTATTTATTTATTTATTTATTTATTTATTTATTTATTT
>JAFIDM010002131.1:21388290-21442138 GCA_023159025.1 Thereuonema tuberculata | reverse complement strand
TTTATTTATTTATTTATTTATTTATTTATTTATTTATTTATTTATTTTACAGTACTTCTCTGGCACAGTGTATGGCAGTGGTGATGAAAGAAGGATTCCAGAACAATTAGGCTCTGTGAATTCAAATTTAAGCCGTCCAAGTAGCAACAATATTCCCTGTGATTTCCAGAGTTCATCAAATTCTGCATTTCCTGTAAATGAAACACAAGGTGATCTGTATTGCCCTCGAGAAGAAATATCCATGAAGCCTGGTTTCTTTTATGAGAGAGGATCAGCAGGACCCATGGATGCATTTAATTCAGACAGATATAGATCAACTTTTACAATGTCTGATAAACTTAAGAATAGAGGTACCCAAATCTTACAGTGTTCAAGTGATTCTGCTATTTACCCCCACGATCACTTGCTATCCAGCAACTGTCAGTACACATCTAGTTTAACTTCATCAAATACAAGTTCTCGATCTAAAATGTTTGGCTCTTCTGTTTCCCAGGATAGTGGTACTGATTTACAATCGTCTAATACTGGGAAATTATTTAATAATTTACAAGATTTTTATTCTACTTCATTAGATCCTGCGTCACAACAGTATCAGCAGCATGGTGATAGTGACAAACATAATATCAAATATCAGTATGAGAACAGCTATCCAACAAACAGTGATTTAGAATCTGCTTCAAGTAACGTCTCTAGTCAGTTAGAAAGGAATGACAAAATTAACGATACCTTAATGAAGAAAATGAAAATCTCACTTGAAAAAAAGGAAGAGTTTTTATTTAAACCTCTATCTCATAGCAGTGGTAATGTGCCTTCTCATTCACAAAAGTGGTTTTCTAGTGTTGGACGAGCTACTGGTAAAGAGTATTATTCATATTTGCAGAAATTCAGTCAACCATCTTGGTTACCAAAGCCGTATAATTCAAATTCTTGGAATTCAAACAGTTCTTTGTCTTGGCAGAGTGCTGACAACAACAAAATGCATAACGCTGAGAGCAATCCTAGTGATCAACAAGCAAAACAGTCAAGTTTATCGTTAGAAAATCCATTTTATAAATCTTTAAATTCCCAAAAAAAGTATTCCTCTAGTTCTGACAGCTTAACGTCACACAGCAGTGTGGTGAACTCTCAGCCTTATGCTGTTGACAGCAATAAGGTTCACGACAACTCCTCTCAGAGATGCGGAAGAAATTATATATCGTCTTTAAGCCATATTCAAGAAAATATTCCCAGCATTAAATTCAACTCTGGAAAGGATTTCTACTACAAAAATCAGGAACTAACAGTTAAGAACTCAACTGCCTCGTATCCTTCTAAAGAAAATGCTATGGCTACAGATAAGATCTGTTTCCATCGTAGATCAGTAAGTGATAATCAAGCATTAGATGAACTTTGGAAAGCAAGTTACTCATCTCCGTCAACAGCCTTAGCAACGTCAACACCCAATGCATCTCATTTCTCACATTCTCGATCTCGGAGCGACAATTATCCACTCAAAGATGTAGGAAATGTCATGGCCCCTGAAAGCCCAGGATCTCCATGTGTTTGGCCTCTAGAAAATCAGCACATTATGCAGCTGCAGTTAGTGTCTCAGAGAAGAATGCAGTTTGAATCGGGAAGCATTGAGTCTGAAAGCAATAATAAGAAAAACCTATATAAAAGCGAACTGGCAAACTTGACATCCAAAGGACAGACTCCTAGTGTTTCCCTTCGTGCATCTCTGTTTGAAAGGCGGTCACTAAGCCAGGATTCAAATAGCGATATCTCGAGGAGTACAAGTCTTCCTGATTCGAACCCTGAATGCTTGGCAACTAGCACACCTGTAAGTATATTGTCTGTTTGTTTAGCTTAGTCATAATTTTGGATAATTTAAAGAATTTTTTGGGAATTGAGGAAAACTAAGAGGTTAATATAAATTAAATTGACAAATAGCGAATTTTAGCTAACCAATTTATGTATAAAGAAAGAAAGAAAACTAAGCCAGTTGTACAAATATAATTTTAATTTCATTATAATTATAAAAAAAATCTGCTAAGTGTTTACCTTTTTGCTTTGTACATTCTGAGTTATGAAATAAAGACAGTTCAGCTAGTGTGTAGTATTATTAGGATAAAATAATTTTATTAATTTTGCTCAACTGTTCAGCTCTATTTAAAAGAAATTTGTTAATGTAAGAGGCCATTTGAACATATTCAGTTTGTTTAAAAATCACAAGCGGAATTCTGGTTTGAAAAGCTACAGGAGTTACTATCAATACGCTGAAAGATGAAACTTCCAGAATGCAAAGCAGATTATAGATTGTCCTTTCCTGGCAGACCGCTAACATTGAAATAGAAGAGGTCGCTTCTCTTCTGTTTCAATGTTAGCGGTCGGCCAGGAAAGGACAATCTATAATCTGCTTTGCATTCTGGGAGTTTCATCTTTCAGCGTGTTGATAATAGTGTTGATAGTGAAATATTTGACACGAATGAGACAATAAGAAATCATTGGTTCTTCATGACGTTAGATTATGTAGATATTTTTTGAATGAAGGACAACATAAATGTTGCTTATATTGCACTGTGATTATTGTCTGTGCAGATTTACTTCTTATGCAGCCGATGCATTTCTGACCTTCGCAATGTGTTAAATAGTTCAGTTTCACCTTTGAATTCATAAATTAAAGTTGAAGATTTATTTAAATAGCTATCTTTAATCTGCAACAAATTTTGAAAAAGATAGTCTTCTGTATCAAACTATATGTAAATGAAAACAGAAACCAAGCAGCAAAAGTTGTGGTGCCGCTGCAACTTGACTTTGCCGCACTACAAACCATATTATTTGAAAAAGTTGGAAAAGTGTGAGTTGAAACAGACTGGAGGTATCTTCAGAAGGACAGGGAAGTGGGATTTGCATTTAATGGGAACTTGACACAGAACTAAGACGGGCATTGTGAACTGAAAATCCAGCATATGTTTTGTAATTATATGTATTGTGATATTTAAATGAAACCAGAGCTGGTGCTTTGCCTTCTGGTATTCCTTGAAACCTACATATCATTACTCTCTTCCCTCATTTTTTGGGGGAACTGTCTCTTTGTTCATTGTTACTGATAATTGCTAAATACATAATATAAACAGTCTATGCAGCAGAATTGATTTTGATATTGTCTTGTCCAAAATACTTTAAATAATGAAAAGAAATTGGCAGATGTGAAATGAATAGTGATTGAAAGGAAGATAAGGTCAATTGTTGAACATTTTGGTATTAGAAAGATTCAACATACATTAGGAAAGCAGGAAAAAGAGAATTTTAAAAATGCTTATTTATTGATTGAAATATATGGATATATTTCCAGTGTGATGATGGAGCCTCTTGGATTCGAAATCGATCCTGTATTTTAAGTTTTATGTTAGTAAAGTTAGTTAAACAGATGCATGAGCTTTGTTTTAATTCAATGCTTATTTATTCAATAGCTCCATTAGCTGCTTACAACTAAAGATGGATCTTAATGCAGTCTCTCTCTCTTAGAATTGTGATAGTTAATAGAGTGCTACCATAACATCAGTTTATGTAGCAGTCAGACCAGTCTCAGTATCTTGACAGACATTTTGCTTTTCCCCCTTTTGTCATGTGTCGTATCAATGTTTTTTCAATTTCTTTGTAGCACTGGAGACAGTCTGTTCTCCCAAGCCTAGCCTATGGATATTCGACCTTGATCGCCCCACCCCAGCATCATAAACTTAATTAAAGAAACAATGTAGGGACACCAGCGTGAGGGTGGTGCTTGAAGGGGGGAGAAAGTGCCGGGAGATAGTCTGAGGCATTAGTAAGCACTGAAATTTTGGTATTACTGATTTCTGCTGTTTTACCTGAAAATGGCAAGGTGTAATATTTTAATAAAGGAGAATGGTAAATAGTGGATAATGTGCTTAGCATTTTACAATCTGTTGACCAAATTTGCTCACTGTTAAGTGGGAATTACACCCAACCTTCTCCTTGGTAATTCCTATAATGTTATACAAACATACCTGGCGAATTACATACAATCTGTTTGCTATTTGAAAAACAATTGCTAAAAGTTTTCCTAACAACAGGAAAATGAAATCCAAAAATCCTTCTTTGTGGATCTTAGATTGAAAGCCATTGTCGGAACGTGATACCAAGTTGCTAGTGAAATTTAATCGAGGAAGAAAAAAATTGCCTCTCCAAAGTCTTAGATTAAAGAATAATTCAAGAAGGATCCGAATCAGTCTTCTTCTATAGAGTTTCTTTGATATACTTGTTAAGATGAACAGATATATTGAAATAAACCACAAGATAGGGAATGATTAAGAAATGTTACTTATTCTTCTTGATATAGTGAAAAAATGAATACTGTCTTCAGCCTCTGGCATAATATTGTTTATTGATTTCAGCCATCTAAGTTGTTTTGAGGAAGGTTCTCATTCTGCATGAACCACTTTGATTGTTATGTGGAGCAAATTTGAAGTCTTGACGTGCAGCAACTGGTATTTCTTCACACCAATGTAAATAGGTTTTAAATTTCCTGGAAGGATCTGTTAATACTAATTTGATTTAATTGCTCCTAAAAATTAATGCTAATCATTAAATTGTAAACTATATTTGAGTGACACAAAGACATTTAAACACTTATGGGAATTTGCGTCCAGATTTGTCATTTCAAAAACAAAACAAAAAAAGTGGTTATAAAAGTAAAATTAATATACTGTTTCTGAAAAAAAGGTAGGCTTATATTTCTTAAAGTTTTATTCTTAATAAAGTATTTAGGCCTCTTTGCTTGACAATGCCTGTTTTTTAAGAATTTTTTGAAGTGTATATCAAATATAATGTTAGTATCCAATAATAACAAGTCTAATAAAAGATAATTTGCTATTGAGCAGTTATTTGCACTTCTGCTTAGAATGTTTAATCTATCTCTTAAACGACTCACTAATTGTGTTTTGGCCGATTTCACATGGTTTAATTTTGCAGAATTTTGATCTCGTTAATTTGCCACAATTATTTCTGTTTAATCAATTGAAAAATTTGAGAAACTAATGAATATTTAACAATAAAAAAAATTGGGCCATACAACAACAGCATCTTGGCATGAGCTTTTGTAAGCCATATTGCTTTCTGTGCAAGACTTTAGTGTATGAATTTTTCTTAGATTCCGAAGTTTTCTCTTTCATTCTTTCATACATCAGTAGCTTCCAGTAGATTCTTCTTAGTTACATTTTTTCAATGCTTCTTTCTTTCAATTCTTTATTGTACAATACTTACAAAGCCACAGCAAAGTGTTTCTGAAGTTATCACAGCTAAAGGAAAGGAAAGCTACACTGCCTGCTCAATTGAAAGTCGACACCTGTGGTATGGAACAGGTGCTTTATTTACATCGTGTCTAATAGTGCGTACTGTGACCTTTTGCCCTAAGCACAGCATCCACACGCCGTGGCATGATCTCCACCAGTTTCTGATAGCAAGCAACCGGTATTTTTGCCCATTCCTTCTTCAAAGCCTGCACAAGTTGGATGCGTGTTTGCGGTCTCATCGGACGCACACAAATCCGGTGCTCCAATTCATCCCACAGATGTTCAATAGGGTTGAGGTCTGAACTCTGGGCGGGCCACTGAAATTCCTGAACATTATTCTCTGGAAACCAGGCGCTGACAACAATTGCCTTATGGCACGGCCATACGGAACACAAATGGCCCTTCACCTAACTGCGACCACAACGTAGGAAGCATGGAATTGTATAGAATGTCCAGATACTGTGTGGATGCCATGTTCCCTTCGATCACAACCAACGGACCACGTCCAAACCAGGAGAAACACAACCACACCACCACACTACCAACACCAAACTTCATTGTTGAGATGACACACTCAGGCAGCAGCCGCTCCCCTGGCAAATGCCACACCCAGGTACACCCATCCGATCAGTAGAGTGTGAAGCATGATTCATCGCTCCACATAATGCTCTTCCAGCGGTCCATCGACCAAGACCGTCGATCTTTACACTAGGCCACACGATGCTGGGCATTTACAGAGCTGATGTTAGGCTTGTGGGCAGCAGCGCAACCGGTGTACCCTAAAGCATGGAGCTCCTGACGAATCGTTATGGTACTGACAGTTGTTTCCATTGCCTGCTGGAATTTCTGCCACCGTTGTTCCGCTGGACAACATTTGTTCTGCCTTAGCAACAGCTTCAGGGCCCTCTGGTCTCATCGGTTAGCATGCGGGCTGCGCCACCTCCATGACTTCGTGTTTCCACTCATTCAAAATTGTTCAGCTGCTGTAATGGTGATATTTTACCTCAGCACATGGTTAGACACCAAATGACTCCAGCTACACACGATCGTATTGTTTTATAACTAATATATTCAAATTATTGTCCGAATTTGCATGGGTTGTTCCACTACAGCACGTATCCACTTACAATTGAGCAGTCAGTGTATAAAACATATTCAAAATACATGTTGATTTAAAACACAAAAAACAAAACAAAACAGGTATATTATCCATCTGTTTTGGAACACTAAGCAGTGTTCCATCTCCAGGGACATAACAGACATATAAGATGACACAAGATAAAAGACGGGGTTACAGCAAGGGAAAAACTAACTGGTGGTGGTGAGCATTTTGCCTGCCACTTGTCAGATTATTGGCTTTGTTCTAGATTATATATAATGATTCAGAGAGGAGACAATGGCTTATCCTATTGTGGTGAGTGAGGGGGGTTAGCGTAAGTAAAATTGAGGGTGTGTCATTTCCTTGAGACTTGTGGCTATGTATAAACTTGTGGTATCTTGTCAGTAAAACCTTTTTTTGTATTTATTGATGTGGAGAATGGACGGCCAGTTTGCCCAACATAGCCTGAGTGGCAGTATTTACTGGAAATCCAGTACACAATATTGGTCATTATTGGTCATTTTGTTTTGTAATGGGTGAAATGTGTATTTATGAATCTTAATCAATGCATGTTAAGCCTTCTCATTCAGAATGTAAATTGTTCCATTTAAGTTTCACAGAATTGATTACTGGTTCTAATTAAGCCTGTATTTTGAAAATCATTTCAATTGATGCATAACATCTGCAACATTTTCCCTTGTCATAGGAGGGGAAATTAAAAAAACAAATACTTAATTTTTGAATTTCATCTTTTTTTTTATTTAAGGAACCCCCAAGTGAAAAACATAAAAGCCTTTCAGTTGAGCACATAGGTGAGTTTTAATATATATTTTTAGTTTAATTTTTGAATCTTTCATAAGCTTATTATTATTATTATTTAACGATGTAAGAAGGTTGGGTTCATTATTATTAAAGCACTATAATTTCTCTATTTTGCCTTCTTTAATGGATTTTTGCAATACGTCGATGCAAAAAGAGCATGCAATACGTCGATGTTCCTAACTGGTGGTTTGCAAACAATCCTGAAGTTTCGCAAAAGGTGACCTGATGTTCACAGTAAAAATTGTTTATGACAAACATCAAATCATGTGTATATTGCTGATTGATTGGATTATGAATGGGATGTGTGATAAAATAATGTTGAGCGGGATTCACAGGTCAAAAAAGATTGGGCACTGTTACAATATATCTATGAATTATATTGTTTTATAAAATATTTCTTGATAAGCTTCATCCAAATTTGTCATTAATAACTTGTTAGAAAAGCACTTAGCATCGAAAGAACTTAATACACAGAAACAAAAATAAGTAGCAAAGGAGAGGTACAAAGAGTTGTGCCTCCTTATTATTTTGAATTCTTTGGAGCATGTTAAACCCTTTTTTTTTATTTAAAAATAAGTAGCCTTTAAACCTAACTTTTGAGTTTGGGTAATGGTTTTTATGCTTACCAAGCTCTCGGCTGCTAGGATACCTGGTTTTGAAAGCTTTAAGTTTGAGGAAGAGTAATTCATAAATAATATTTTTCTTTGTTTTCTGCAAAAGTAGGCATAACGAGTAATCCTAATCCTTGTTTAGAAATCTGTACAAGACGATGCAGTGATTTAATTTTGAATTTCAACTTAAATTAGGAAACATCCATCTGCCTGAAATCATCATAGGAAGAAATGAAGATATGCCAAGGAAGAGAGCTGTTCGACAGAATTCATATTTGGCTGCTGTTTATTCATCAGGTAAATAATTCTATTCTTTTTTTTTGAGCATCTCTTTTTTTTTTTTTTCTGTTGTTTTTCAAAGATGACTGTGACCTATCTCATAAAGTTGTCATCTTCCTGTTATTTACATTGAAGTGCTAAAATAAGTATTAAATATTGTGCTTAGTCATCTGAATATATGGACAGAGGACATAACTTCATCATTGTAGGCCTTGTGAGAAGTTTTCTCGTGATTATTTCTGTAGTAGATATCACTTTTGAGAAAATGTGGACACGTATTTTTGTTTCCGAAGGCTAATTGTTATTCTGAATTTTTAAAACTAAATTATTAATTAATTGCTCCATCTTTGACTTCAGAAAAAATATTGACGACACAGTGGCATCTCTGGATATCAAACTTAATAGTACTTGTTGAAATTATTGATTTTTAGTTGATTTTCCCTTTATTTGAAGAAGTGGTAAGATTTTTCTCTTCCTGTCAATTATTTTAAATTTGCCAAGTATGTTTTATAAATATAAATTTGCTCAGTACTGTTCTAGAGATGCTGTTGATGATATAATTATTCTCTATTACAAACAGTAAGAGCTGAAGTGCAGTGCTATGATTATTACAGCTTGTGCTCAGTAGCATTAAAGAGATACCACTCTGTATGACCATTGTATAAGGGAACACCCGGGCTCTTAGAATTGAAACTATTGGCCTCAACATGGGGCGAGAAATGTGAACATTTAGCCAACGAAACGTGCCCAGGGTACGCTATAGGAGGCAGCTCATGCTGTTCCCACAGAAACGGACGAAACACAGAAGGAGAAAACTATTGTATAAGTTAAACAATAATCATGCTTTATTGCAAGAATGTTATGCTAAGTCCTTGTGTAGTAGATAAACTTCTCCAAAGCTGTATGAGTGGAAGGAAAATTGGATTCTAAATGGTCAATTTACTTTTCATCACAATTCCTGTAGACAATCATCAAATTCTTCACTTACATAATAACAAACAGTTGCCACTAATAAATCTGAATACATTTAATTTAAAAAAATTTCCCCCTATTAACTTTTGTACATCTTTCCTTTTGATTAAATAAGTAAAAAAGATTTCTTTGATTATTGATCAGCTAAATGGTCCATATAAAGTGCGTAATCTACCAATCTCATTAAATTTGTAAAGAATTTTGTAATGAGCAGGAAAGAAACTTTGAAAAAAAAGAAGCTATGCATTGTTTGAATCAGTCAACAGGCAGTTATGATGAGCAATTTATTTTTCTTTCTGCCTTTAGCTTTGATTGGTTTTGCAAATGATGATGCAATAAGAATAAAAATTCTTCACAGTGTTTGGTACAGACATTGTAACATTTTATCTCCTATTTGAATATTTATTTCGTTATATGACAATTCAATTTTTTTTTTTTTTTATTGAAAAGATAGATCTTAGAAAAGAGGTAGAACCAATAAGACATCCAGAAACCATTTTTTACACTACAGAAACAGTTTGTTTCCCCAAAATAGCTGATAATCCATCATCAGAGCACAGATTCTGTAATTTATTTGGACAATTTCATCTTTGTCTTTTTCTTGGAATCATAATTAGCTCCTTAGCAAATTGTTTGAGTGGATTGGTCTTTGGATGATTGATTTCATGTAAGCAAAGGTAAAAGACTTGATATTAAGAAACTCAGACCAATTGAAACTTAATATTTTTCTTACAGATGACAGTAACCAAAATTCAAGACGTTTCTCTTACATTAAAGCTACTTCTAATGAAGAAATACCATCTAGCTGTGAAGTTGATGGAAAGAAGCAAGATTATTTGTTTGATACAAATGTGTAAGTATAAATCAATAAAACCTATAAATGGGAATAACAATATAACATTCAATGTCTACAATCATCAATTTTAATTGAAGTGAAATATCTGTGAGATTGGGGAAATTTTGTGTAATAATCAAAAATAAATTGTTAAAAAAAAAAGTGTTTTATTAAAACTTGAAACATTAAAATTAACACTTAATTTGTTTTGGTTGATTTTCAGAATATCGTATTTCTTATTATGAATATCAATTTGCAAGTTCATCACTAAACTGAACGTACTTGATACTTTCAGATAAAAGATAATAATAAATTCGAGATAAAAGAATATTGCTTAAAAGAAATTCACAGGATACCCTGCTTCCTCCTAAAAAGAAAAAAATAAAGCTACAGCATATTTTGCTGAAGAATTTTTTTATACATAATCAGAAATAAAGGAGAAAGCAGTAATTGTTGCAGTGGATAAATTATAATAACTAAAATTATTACAAAGTAATTTACAATTAATTTTGAATAATGCTGTTATTGTTAAATTTTAAATGGATGACTACTGGACTGTAGGAACTAAATTTTAACAGTTTTTTACTTAGCGCTATTCGTGGTACACATAAAAAAACGACCCTGAGGAAAGGTTGCTAGACAACTATTAGTTCTTACCCCATTGGCAAGTTCTTCAACTATATAAGGATGTTATACACATTTACTTTGCATTATAATTAAACACAAGTTTCAACAGTTGTCTGTGTGAATAATATTTAAATGGTACAACACAGTAAATCTTCATCATTGAAAACTAGAATACTTATTAAGAATAGTGTGTGTAAAATTTTTATAATACAAATAATGTCAATTATGTTCTTTTTCACTGCAGTTTGAGATTTTACTAGAGAGAATTCCAACTAGGAAATTGAATCATTTTTATAGTTGTTTGTAGAATAAAGGATTTTTCAGTGATAGTTTATTTTTTAAGTTGTCGAGCACTTTTTCTCCATGCTTGTCACTGTACTAAGATTTTTAGGTTGATTTTATTCTTCATTCCCTTGTACCTTTTCGCTTAGACATAAAACTTTATTCATTTTATTGTAAATTTTAATATTTTAAGTTGGTAATTTATGATTTTAGAATATCTATAAGTATTTTGATGATACTTACATTCTATCATTTTATAACACTTTATTTAAAAATTATTTTACTATTTTACACTGCGGATAACAGAACATTTTTATTCATTTTTTCTTTTTCTTTTTCTCTATATTTCAGAACAACCCCTGCTACTAAGAGTCATCGCATCCAAAAATTGAAAGCCTTTTTTGGCGAAAAGGTATGGAAGACTGAAAGCAAATATCTAAAGCAATAAATTGAAGTTTAAATGTTATTAAAAATAAAAAATACTCCATAGCATATAATTGAAGATCCTAGGTAATTTTTCTGTACTTGTTACAGCGATTTTTCTGTTGTTGTTTGCTTTCTGCTAGGTCCCACTTCCGACAGCAGGAGAAGGAACCATTGGTATTCACGTGTTCTGAGCTTGATCATCGAACCTAAATCTGGCTGATGAGTCCTAATAAGGACGAAACAGCTGTCCCAGATTGCTGTTGATGATGGCTCAATGCGTGAAAGCAAAAAAATTTACAATTTTGTGCATTCCCATGTTTTTTCTGTTAATTAGAAGTGAGAAACTTATTTCTAACGAGCTGCGCCCTGCGGTGTCACCCGCGTTAAATTCGGCCCTTCTCGGCAATGTTCAGTTCTCATCGTGAGGTCAATCGCCCTATCATCGTCGCACCCGTTGATTGACGATTATGTTTACTGCTCCGCTCCTATAGGTCTTAGCGTGATGTTATATAGCCTATAACCTTCCTCAATAAATGGGCTATCTAACGTAAAAAGAATTTTTCAAATCGTACCGGTAGTTCCTGAGATTAGCGCGTTCAAACACGCAAACTCTTCAGCTTTATAACAGTAGTATAGATTACAAACAGAGGTGACAATAGCAATCCAAGCTAAGTAGTTTCTTGCACTAAATGCTTCAAATCGTAGGAGTGGTGGTTTATTGGTTAACTGATGAATTTTCATAGGAGTCTAAATTTTAGCAACTTATGCAATGTAGGTTTAGAAAGCATTTGAAATTCTTTAGAAAGAAATCTCATTGTTATTGATATCATTTGTTCTAAATAAAGCTAATGGCTTTTTGTCATTTTCAGACTCCTCAAATTCTGGAAGCGACAGAAAGACGATTATTAAGAGAGCCGGCCGACATCGTAATCAAAGATGGATGGCTGCATTGCAAAATGGTGTGCTTAGATGGAAAGGTAAGATACTGCTGGGATTATAAGTATTATCATTGGACTTGTCTTTGAAAATTAAGTGGAGAGGATACTAAATCATAAAGCACATTTTAGATTTTTATAAACATGACTATCTGTCAAAACGATGAAGTGTTAAGAGAGATTTAAACATAGATTTGAATTGTGCAGCAATAATACATAATCAGAAACAGGAAATCGATTAATTTCAGAAAAAAAAAGGTAAATAAAATAATACAGATATCTTCTACAAGAATAAAAAAAAAATGAAACAGAGCAAGCCATAACTAAGATATTGATGAACTTAGTTTGTATGTTTGTTGGTTAAAGTATTTTTTATGTAAAATATCTTAAAAGTCAACAAAAAAAATTTTTTTATAAATTTCAAAACTTTGTATTATGTTAATTTGAAAGATCAGGTCTGTCTTTTTATCTTTGTTATATTATTAAGTTTATTACAACCTAAATCATTCTTTATAGTTTGATTCTAGTTTGTCAAATTTAAACCAGTATTTGGTAATGACTTCAATTGATAAACACCCCCATTTCAGGTTATGAGCCACCTTGGCAATACTACTTGTCTCTTGCCATTTAATAATAAGTTTTCATTTCCTATTAGATCTGTTGATTTTAATAGTTATCTTATTTAATAAAAAGAAAGTTCGATTCCATTTCAGTTTTTTGTCACTCCACAAAAAAATATAAGTTCTTACTCCCTTCACACACACAATAGAAGTACTATTTTATATGTATATATACACTGGTAACTAGATATAATGCAGTCCTTGGGTCCAAAAATTTGACCGTGTTGTACATGAGGCTGCGTTCAACGTAGTTCTTACTGTCACCTATATAACAACCCATGTCACATGGCGCCACTGTTTATTAACTTTCTGTTTGCCTTACTTCACCTCTTGTACATGTAATTGATCAAACTTTTTTTTTTCTGCAATTAATTTTTTTCTCCTTTGAATCAAAGTTAACTTTTAATTAATGGCTGGCTAATAAATTCAGGTCCACAACCTGTCCTTGTTCTATCGAAGAACATTCTGTTGAAGCCAGTGTATGTGTGTGTGGCTTCAGCATCGACCCCTACTAGAGAACAAAGATATCAGTCCTTGAGTCTGAGTCTCTCAAACAGTGCTGCTCTGCAGTAAATTAAGTGATGTTATTGAATGAGTGATAGTTAAATAATGAAAATTAAATTTATGTTTATCATTATATAATTTTATCTTTTATAGCGTGCTTCTGATCGCTCCTGGAAACAGATATGGGCCTGTCTCCATAGGAATGCGCTATATTTGTGTAAAGAGAAGAAAGATGCTCATGAGGTAATTATTTTTGTATTACATAATTTTGATAAAAATATTTAAAATAACAATAAAAAAATTTTTGTTTTTAATTTATTAAAAAAAAAAAAATCTATTATATCATTAAAAAAAGATATTTTTATGACAAATGAAGTCTTTCATATTAGGCTTTAATTTATCTTCCAGTTTTTTATTATAGGTATATTTAAATAGTTATAAAGTCAAATTCTTGATGGTCTTTTACACTAATATATCTTTCTCTCATTTGCCATAATCATGTTGCTATAGCTTTTATTTATATAGTGTATGTGTGTGTGTATATACATATATATTTAAAAAAAAAAAAATCATCTATTTTTTAATTTAATTAATAAGAAGGTGATCTTTTTCTGTTTTGGAAGGTTCTGATAATCCATTCCATTGATTTTGTTAATCTTATAAGTGAGTCATCGCTGTTTACTAATACTTCAAAGAAAAAAAAAATGGTGCTCTTGAAAATGCCTCTACTGGACTTTGTTGGAATACTGATTTACTGTCAGAGGAACATCTACAAATGAATGCTCCTATTTTATGTTCAAGAGTAACTTGTTCTGTGAATAACATAAGTTATTGTTATCTTGAAAACTTTGATTTCCATTATTTTGTTTTTAAGACCCGAAAATGATTGGATTTTGATAAAAATTGTTTTTTTTTTTTTTTAACAGTTCTTGAATAATAACAAATAGTAACAGAGATATACAATTCTGCTGCTATTAAGTATTATTTAGTATTACTAAATAATATTAATAGCAGCATAAATGCATATCGTATTATTACTTATTATTATTCAAGGATTATTTAAAAAAAAAAAAAAGACGAATTTTTTAGTTCATCTGAGTTTAAAAAAAATAAATAAAAATAAAAGTATTTTTGAAGTTATATTAAAGTTTATTTAGCATTTTTAAAAGTGTGTATCTTTGTAGCTGATTTTATTGTCAATTTTCCTTGTACCATTCAGTTCAGAACTTTAGGCAGGTGCTCAGCTGGTTGAGATTTTGGTATAAACTAATGCAAAACAAACAAAAGTAGTTTTTATTTTTTTTTAAATACAGTAAAACCTCGTTAAGTCGTCACTCCGCTTAAGTCGTCGTTTTCCTTTGGTCCCGACATGGTCTCATAGACAATAATGTAAAATGACCCTCTTTTACTCGTCACCAAATTTAATTCTACTCCGGATAACTCGTCACCCTCAAAAATGGCGAAAACCATCTTTATTCTCAATTTTGCCTGCTATCTTTTCAGTCCCGCCCCTTCACTCAAGAAAGCCTAGCCTTTACGGGGAATTTTCACTTGGGAAATTACACACTTCTCGCTACGACTCTTGTCAAGAGTAGACGTTTTTCTTGACCGCTACTGAGTGTGACTTTATTTCATAGCGAGTAAGCCCCGAAAATTTAAAAGCGATCGAAATTGTTTTTCTTCCTCCAAATGTAACTGCACTTCTTCAGCCTTTAGATTTTTGGATAATTCTTGACTTTAAAAGAAACTACAAAAAAATGCTTGTAAAGGACATGATAAAAGCCTTGGATAGGAACGAAAAGCTAGAAGTTTCGGTTTTAGATACGATTAACTATGTGCACAAAAGTTGGAGTTCCATTTCATTACAAAGTGTTTCGAATTGTTACCAGTAATCAGCACCTTCATCAATCAACACTGTTGGATTATTTTAATGCCAGTAAATGAAAATAAAATGTGGTAAGTATATAAAATGTGTTTTTTTTTTTATTTTCCACTCATTCATTTGCATGTATGGATTTCTGAAAATCTTCTTTTTCTCACCGAATCCTACAGCAATTCATAAAAATATTGTATTTCAGTGTTTTTTTTTTTTTCAAAAATGCCCACTCCGCTTAAGTTTTCAAAAATGTTCGGTCCCTTGAGTGACGACTTAACGAGGTTTTACTGTATACAGTTCTATGAAAGCTCTTTAAATTAATGTCCTTAAAAATGATATGCATCTTTTGTAGTTTTAATTATTAAAATTAGGAATGTGTGATACATTTGACTTAGATTTATTTTCGTCTGATAATTATTGAAATGATGGAAAAAATAAAATGAAATATTGACTAATATTGTTCTTTTTCTTTCCATTAGTTTTTATCCCATCCTGATGATCAACTAGTCATCCTTAAGCCAAGCCGAGTGGACGTTGCCAGTGATTACACAAAAAAGAAGCATGTATTCCGTCTTTTCACTTCTCAGGGTTCTATTTACCTTCTTCAGGCTGAAGATAACAGTGATATGTCACAGTGGATTCAGTGTCTTCAGGACCAGTTTCTGTCAGAAGAAAGTGTAAGTTCCGAACCTTGCAAGTTTTTTCGAGTTGGCCATCATTCCTGAAAAAGTCCTGTAATTTCCAGTATCTGGCTGGTTATTCTTAACATTCCTTTTCTGTTTTTTTTTTTTTTTTTTTTTTTTTTCTGATTTCACCTGCCCCCTTTAAACTTTCCCTTCTTTAACTATTTTTTTTTCTTCATCTTCTGTGTATTGTAGTTTTTGTTAATTATTTCCTGTCCTAATTAATAAAATATGCGTAAGTTACTTTCTCCAGTGGTGCACTACCAAGTGAATCAACAGAGACATCATTCTCTGTATTGAAAACAATGTAAAATAAATGGCCTAAGAAGTTCTCGACAACAAAAGTATATTTAAGTATACATCAGTGAAACAGAATCAAACAGAGCAGGAATGCATTTAATAAGGAGGCATCTTTTATTACTTGTTTTGTTATAATTATCAGATGCAGGATTTTATTGAAATCCTCATTTAAGCTTATTGGCTGAGCTTACTCAGTCGCAAATACCTAATAGTTTTATATGTAAAGTTTCCATATTTTCTTAGTAGATTCTTTCTCTTACAGCTTCTACCCTTAAATATTTCTAATATCACACCAAAATTAAAATGTAAACTACATTTAATATCAAAAAAGCAAATTTTCGAGAAGAAAACTTCTCTTTTTCAAGCCTTAAATAACAAGCCTTAAATATTTTTTCTTCAACTTATTGTTATAATTATATGTAGTAAAATAAGAGAGCTTCTCAAGAGTGGAATGCTTCAACTGAGATGTTCCCAATTGTTTCAATGGAATGATGCAACTTTGTTTTCAGATCTTCAAGAAGGGCTAGTTAAATATTACTGTGCTAGAGACATTCATTGCTATTGTAAAGACATCTATGATTTATAAGAGATGAGACACTTCCCTTGGACGTATTCACCAAGATCTTTCAATGTTTCAGGGAGTATGCTGTACTGAATCACCAGGAAGCTTCCTGTAGATCTATAGTCGTTTGGGGGTGGAGATTCAAATTCTGTATCTCTTAATCAATGCAGTCCCTGATATGTTCTGTTGGGTTCAAATGTTGGGAATTTTCATGTTAATACATGGGATTCATTTTCTTGTTCATTGGATGACTGTTGAACAAACATCAGCAAAGTACATTATTCTTCTGGAATACTTTTGTTTCATTTGAATAGACAGTCACTGCACCGAAGGAGTGCATTTGGTCACACATAATGGATAGCATTTAGAATGTTAGATGTGAGTATTGAGACTGTTAAGAGATTCCCAGAAAAATATCCTCCATTCTCAGAAATTTCTGTCCCTAAATTGTTTCTGTCAGCATTTGATGTCGGCAGGATTTCTCTTCCCAGGTTTTTTTTCCTGCCTATATACTACTGCCACAAGGCACAGTTGGAAATGAGTCATCTGAAAAAGGAATGAATTATTAGTCTTCAGTGGAGTGTGACATTTCTCAGATGACAACTACAGAATAATTGCCAGTAATTAAGTGTCATTATCTTGGTTATGCAACAATATCTTGATTGGGTTTTTACGTTAGAGGCCTATACACAAAAGGACACATCGGGTTGCAGTCTTTGATAAATGAATTCTTTATTCATTTTTCTCTTTTATTTTAGGAGTTTGGCCTCAGTAGTCAACAAGCAATTTTACAGAAAGCTGCCTTCAGTAAAGACCATATGAGTGGACTTTCTCCTCTGCCAAGAGCTAAAGTAATTAAAAAGTTAACTTCCTTTAGAAATCGATCTCCTACTGGACAGATGAACGCAAAAAATACAAAATCTAGTTTTGGAGGTAAGTTTTACATATCAACTTTTATTTAAGATTAATTTTTCATTATTTTAAGGTTCTCATTTTGAAGGAAAATTTAGGTGTTACAGATCTACAATAATGCTCACATCAAAAGACTTTCCTTACTAATATTCTTCACAGTTAATTTTTATGTAAGGAATTATATTGGCAATATCATTGATATAAAATATATATTGATAGCTCATTTTCCTATTGGACCTATGATGGAAATACTTGCTTTCTAAAAAAGTATTCTGAGAGATTTTCTTACAAATGCATTTTAGCTTGATTTAAACAAATTAGCAAAAAATTCAAAAAACCAGTGTTTTCAGTTTGCAGCAGGATATATAAATTATATGATCATTTCACTAAAACAGTGGCTTTCGAGAATATGTTATCAAAAGTTTTGATATTAAATGCTTATCATCTGGAAAAATCTTATCAATAAAATCAGATATACATGATGAAGCACTCGTAATTAGAATACTAATGTGTTGTATAATTAACTAAGAATTAGCAAAAATATCTCAAAGAACAAACCAGTAGACGTTCAGAGAATTCTCCAAGTGTCTATAAGCTGCTATGCTGTTGACCAAAGGTGAAACTTTAATAAATCACAGTAAAAGTATTTATTTATTTATATCTTATAAAGCTGTGATATAATGTATCTTATAATATATTCTTCACAATTGGTAGTTCACAGTTTCACATTATAGCCATTTCCAATTGGGTATTGTTTTCTTTAGTTTACAAAATATGAAAGACTAATTAGATGATCTTAGGTAAATAAAAGTAATAGAAATTTAATTTATATTTGAAAGTTGTTAGAATTACTGTAATATTTGATTAATATAATAATTAATCTTTGTTTAGATGATTTGTCACCAAAAATGAAAACATGGAGAGGGAAAATGGTGAAAACAATAAAAAGAATCCATGGTTCCTCGTCTTCTGTGGCATCACTTCCAGTCGGTATTAATATCAATATCCCTCTGGAGGATTGTCCTGCTTCATCAGAAAATGATGTAAGTTAAAAAGTCTTTTTATTTTTATTTTTTTCATGCTAAAGTTTTTGACAGATTTCAGTAAAACTCGTTTGCCATCATATTGAAGCCCAACAACATAGTTCAATACATATACACAGAAGCTTATAATGAGGTTGTTTATATCGCGAATTCGGATATAACGCGATTTGGTCTTGGACCCCTTCTATTTTGGGAAAGGTGTGTAAAATTGCAAAATTTACCGTTTTTTCGCCTAAAATCAAATCAAAGGTGTAAATTAATATGCTTGTTTCCTTATTATTTACAGTAATTGAGACTCTATACCCATCCTAATGTCACGGAAATGTGTCAAATAAATATATTTTTTAAAAAATACCAGAATCTCAGACTTTGTTTAATTAAAATGAATATCAAGATCTATTTTTCTGCCAATGACAACCAGTAAAGAGACCCATGTAATCTAATAGGCGTAATACCTAGTTTCGATCCACATGACTCGTCGTTTGTACAAGATGCCAAGATGGCGGCGCCAAATCGATTTTGGCTAATATAACCCATCAAAGTGTTGAAAAGGTAATGATTTATGTATTTAGAAATATAAAATTCTCTCACATAGCTCTGAATGATGTAGGTAATCGCGAAATGACCATTTTAAATCGATTTGGAATCGTGTGGGCGATAATAGGGTGCGATATACAACATTTGACATCGCGAAGTAATAAAGTTCGGTTATATAGCGGTTACATCGCGATCTTCGAAATCTTGGATCCGAAAGATCGCGTTATAACCGAACTTCTGTGTATATGCAACATGATTTTCAGTTTAGTGAGAATTCAGTATTATTTGAGTCAAAGTAGAGTTTTAATGTTGTTGTTGGTATTAGGAAAGGAAAAAAAAAAATCTAGTTATTGTAACAAATGAATTGATCAGAATATTTTTTTTAACATAATAGCTTTTCTTTCTTTTTCCCCAGTTTGTTCCTCTATTTCTGGAAATCTGCACAAGCATCGTTGAAGCCAGAGGACTTCACATGGTTGGAATATATCGTGTTCCTGGTAACACAGCAGCTGTGTCGGCATTGCTGGATGCCGTAAATCGTGGCTTTGAATCTCTAAACTTAGACGATTCAAGATGGAATGATGTCAATGTTATTTCAAGTATGATGAAGGCATTTTTTAGGAAGTTACCAGAACCATTGATAACATCAGATCTCTATCCTCTATTTATAGAAGCCAATAAAATAGAGGATCTTAAACAACGAATGCATACTATTAAAACTCTGGTAAGGATAAACTTAAGAAAATATAATTGCTGGCTATTTTATTTGCATTGAATTTGAAATTGTTTAATGATGAAAATAACATTACTAAATTTTAAAATTTATGTTGATTTTCATATGAATAAAAAAATGAACTTCTCTACTCTTGTTCTTTGCCAAACCAACCACTAATGAATGTCATTTAAATTATCAGAGTTTGCAACTTATGGGCATTACAAATTACTTTGTCCAACTTACAAAATGGCAGAATAGGAACTTGAAGGAATTCGGTGGAGATACAGAAAATATATTTTTTTTTAGAATAATAAGAGATTGAATAAAGAATATCACAAAGAATATCTCAAAAGTATTCCCTTCAGTTGTTATCTGAATGCTAGCAATTGACTAGCTTATGATCTAACTGACATTACAGATCTTTGTTTGGTTTTCAACATTTGACATCCTTCAAGAACTTGAAAAATCTGGTAAAATAATAATGTCTGAAAAGTTTTTTGAGTAATTCAGTTAGGAAAAATTGACAGTAGAGGTAACTCTTTGTTATGGAACAGAAAATAGCTAAGAGCCTTTTCGATGTCTCAAGCAAAACCTAATTTTATCCATTGCTGCTATCGGTAAACAATGAATGCTCATGGCCGGATATACTCATTGTGGCAAAATGGCAGTGACACAGGGTGCGATTTGCCATTAGCTGAATATTTTACCTTCCTTGATAAAAATAAAACTGAATATCTTTATAACAAGATCCACCGATTGCTCTTTTTCTTTTTCATTTGAATTTTAGTTAGTTTTTTTTTTATTTCTGAAGACGAGAGCCGTTTTTTGAGGCACATCGAAACATTGTCATTTATATATTTTTATTATTAATGCTTAGTGTGATAATGATCCACTACCTTGCTATTATTACAACTGCACGCTAAATATGTTATTCCAATTATGAATATCGTTATTTTAGAAAGAATGCAATCCAATTTGTAAAGGTTTTATGCCTCATCACCACTCCATACTTTGTAAACTGTTTACTTTATTATTGATATCATAGTATTTGCTGTCTGATATCATAAGGTCCGCCATTTTGCTTACTGCCATTTAGTTCAGAAGCAGTGAAGTTTTTCGCCTACCTCTCTAGGACGACTCTGAAACCGATGGTTCATTTTCTGCTTTGTATTGATATTCTGTACTTGCAACAAACGACTTTTGCTTGCAACATTAAAAATGTGGAAGTAAAGAAAATGATAAGTCAATAGATGATTAAAAACCAAAGGAGAGGAAAAAATGGAGAGTTATAATAAGTTTAGAGAAATTGAAGAAATTCCCAGTATTCATATCAATATCATTTTATTTACTTGTTGTTTTGCTTTTTTCCTGGAGATGAGTGACATAAGTAGGATTACTTCTGTCTTCTAACTTTTAATTG
Organism: Thereuonema tuberculata; assembly: GCA_023159025.1. Classification (NCBI taxonomy): domain Eukaryota; kingdom Metazoa; phylum Arthropoda; class Chilopoda; order Scutigeromorpha; family Scutigeridae; genus Thereuonema; species Thereuonema tuberculata. The sequence goes on along the minus strand of JAFIDM010002131.1, from coordinate 21,420,787 downwards.
TTCTAAAATTCCTTGTCCTACGATGGCAGAAATCACAATCAAAGTTTCATTAAGTAATTAAAAACAAAGAAAAAGAAAATTCATTTGATTGAAAAGAATGCAGAAAGACATTTAGGATGTTATAAATCCATGGCATCCTTTAGATGCCTTGAGTTTGAACTATTTTGCTTGCAGTGTTATACAAAGTAGTGAAGTCCTGTGAGTTTTTAAGATAAAAAGTAGAATGTTGACAGGTTTTCAATGATTCATTAACATTGAACATTTTATTATTAAATATTTGATACAAAGAACAGTCATTTTTTTTCTTTGCTGTCTTCTGGGCCCAATGACCTACTGGCATTCACTTGGCGTGGGATGAAGGAGTCAATTCAGTCCCTGGTTCATCCAGCACTCATAAAAATAAGATACGATGGTTCATTCCTGAGGGCTACCGTGAACCAATGGAGGCTTGGAAGAAAGTCACCTGATTTAACCACCTAACTTTGACATTGTTATCAAACTTTATGAAAACACTTTTTTTCCTGCTAATTTCACTTTACTTATTTTTGTAGTTAATAATTTTGCATTGATAATTTCTTGCTATAATTTATGTTACTGTTCAAATTTTGCATATATGTTCTGATAAGTTTTTCCTTATAATTTAAATCAGTTGTTTTGAAATGAATCATTAAGTGTTTACTCTTTACCATGTATTTTTATTATTATTTTTCCTTTTTCTTTCAGTTGCATGAATTACCAGATCATCATTATGAGACCTTTAAATTTCTTATTAGACATTTGCAAAGGATAGTCGCCTGTAGCAATGTGAATAAGGTAAGGAATTTTTAATAAAGCTTAGAAAAGTGGCTTTGTAAATAAGCCATTTATTATTAGTATACATTCTTTCACAATACAGTGAAAACTTGATTAACCGTCACTCTCTGTTATCCGTCATCGTTCGCAAAACCTATTTTGCGATTCTGTGAGGAATTCTGCAGCAGAATTTGCACACAAATTCCCACTATTGTCTATTTATTGTTTTAGTAGCTCAGCAATGACTGACGAGTAACCCGTGTGTGCGATCAGTGTTTTTACTGTGTGTCACGTTTCGAAGATGGTTGAAAAACGGAAACGTGTTGTATTAGGATTCGACCATTATTAAACGTTATTATTAATCGTCCCAAACCAGCATTGAAATTTCTTTACTGTATATTTCTATTGTCCATCTATTCGATTAACCGTCACAGTCCCGGTCCCGATGGTGACAGTTAATCAATTTTTCACTGTATTTAGTGATCGTCTTTATTAATAAGCATCTTTTACTTCAAAAGAAAGGTTGGATAAAACCAGGACTATAAATCTACTTCTGTTTTCTTCCCATTGATCTTAGTACTTAAAGTCAGTCTCTCTCTTCTCCATCTATACGATCTAATGATTTGAGTTATTTTTCTCCAGAGTTAAAAATTGTCATTAATTCCCTTGACTCTAACTACTGAACTTATGTTTAATGACAAAGCTTCACCAAAAAAGATCATTCATATGCTTTTCAATCGTATTCACATACATTTGAAACATACTATTCAGAGAACTGCACAGTTCACTATAATTTGTTTTCCTACTTTCCTAGGAAAGTTAGGCTTATGATATCACTTAGTCTGTATCTGTCCCTCTAATAACTTTGGAATTTTCTTGATACTTAGTATGCCTATTTAAGATCTACAGATGATCTAATTTTAAAAGCTTTTGAAGATAGAAGAAATTCCTGTAGAAAAAGCATTGAAATCTTAAACACTGGATTTTCAATCCCCTTTTTTGCTAATCCATTAATTAGCAGGCAGTTTTGATTATGATTAAATTTAATCTGATTTCAGTTTTCTACAACTTAGATAATTAATTGAGAGAGGTTTTTTTTGTTTTGTTTTTTTTATTCTAAAAATGAAAAATTTATACTGTTGGTGTTCATGAGATATTAGAATTGGAAAAGCACAGGCTTTTCGTTTTTGTCATTTTCACAACTTTAAAAAAAAAAAAAAAAATTACGAAACAGCATTTTAAGGAAAGCAGGCTTTAAGTTCTTTGAATTTCTTGTTTTCTTTTAGTTACATTTCCAAGAAATGAACGACCTTATCTCTTCGCGAAAATAATCAGTTGTCTGCACATTGTATCTCTCTGCTCTTCTTTCCATTTATTCACTTTGTAAATGGAATGCTGAAATTGAAAACTATATTACTGTTCTTCATTACAGTCCTTTCCTCTTTCCCTTGTCCACTGCTTTCAAAGATAAAAATTATAATAAAACCTTATCTGGTGAATAGCAGTCTTCTACGAAGGTTTGCAGGGAAGTAAATTTAAATTCTGGAGGCTTACACTGTATGTGGAATTCGCTAGAAAACAATTTCACTATTTAAAAACTATATATTTTTTATTATTATTATAAATCGTGTTAGTATTTATAGTATTAACTGTTGAAGTTTTCTCTTTAATAGATGGAAGCACGCAATCTTGCAATTGTTTTTGGTCCCACATTGGTGCGAGCAGCAGATAATAGTATGGCAACAATGGTAACTGATATGTCTCATCAGTGTCGCATTGTGGAAACTTTGATCAATCATGTAAGTCCTTTCAATTTAATCTTAAAAATTCACATACAGCAATAATATATATATATATATATATATATATATATATTATATATAATACAAATAGATCTTTCTTCCTTTCGCTCTCTTTTTTTTTTATGTTAGCATTTAGCCCAGTTATTTTTTTAAATTTAACAAAAGGAAATGATTCTTGTCATGTAAAGCATAAATATCAGTCTAATACAGTATTTATAATTCCTAAACTATTTGTTATTGATTTATTAAAATTTCATAAAACTTGGTTTTATTTATTATTTTCCCCCTCATTATCTGTAGTAGTTTGTAGTTACCTTGTAGTGAGTTATTTATTCAAAGATTTTTAAAGCAAAAATCCAGAAATGTTTGCCTCAAACATATCAGGTCCCAGTAATGCTACAATAATAATAGTCTACATCAATATATTGTAAATATCGTTTATTTATTGTACTGCTGTTTGGCAATATTACCTGTTTTTCAATTTTTAAGTTTTTCAGGGATTTTACTTTACCACTATATACACTGTCCAGCCACTTTTTTAGGTACACCCCCTGCTGTGTGCACAAATGCTGTTCTGACAGCAACCGGTGAGGGCCGTGTCGTGGTGTGGGGGATGTTTTCATGGGACACGTTGGGTCCATTGATACCTCTGGAGGTACGTCAAGATGCTAGTGCGTACCTAAACATCGTAGCTGACCAAGTGCAACTGTACATGTTAACAGTTTATCCTCATGCAGATAGCTACTTCCAGCAGGATAATGGGCCGGAGCACAAAGCCCGCATCACTATGGGATGGTTTAACTTTTCCTTGCTGCTCAGTCCCCGGATCTCAGCCCGATTGAAAATTTGTGGGATGAGCTGGAACGGGCTGTTTGTTCCAGGCTACACCCCATCAAATCTTCAGGAACTGCTTGACACTCATGTCTGCATGGTACACAATGCCTTAACAACGTTTTCAGCATCTTGTGGAATCCATGCCTCGACGAATTCAGGCTGTTTTAGGGCTAAAGGAGGCCCAACATGCTACTATGTGTACCTAATAAAGTGCTGGACAGTATATATATTGACACTTAAAAAAAAAACTGCTGCTTTATATCTGTGGGCCAAGTGATAAGGCACTTATTTTTGTAGCCTAAAGGAGCCAGGTTTGATCGTCAATCCCGGTGGAGCTTGGGAATTTTTCCACACTGAATTACCCTACAGACATGTGCTGATGAATGGGTATTGGGTTTCTTTCCCAGGGGTTTAAAGGTGAGCCAGCATCTAGGTTGACCAGCTGAACTCAACTTAGTCCTTTTGGTCACAAAACTCCTGGAGCCTTACCTCTTGCGACCCCAAAAGTCTACATAGGCTTGAAATGGGACACACTAACTTAGTATCTAATATATTTAATCTAAAATTATTATGCTTTTTATATAAGTTTTGTTTTTGAAAGGTTCACTTTTCTTAATAGTTTTAAGTCATATTATATTTGCTTTTTACAAAAAAAAAAAAAAAAAAAAAAAAAAAATCTTAACAGAAGTTAGGCAACTGAGTAGTCATTTCAGTAGAATTTGCTTACACCGTATTTTACTCAAGTTGCACTCAAAAGTTTTACATATTATTCTGTGAATACTTTGAAAATGTTAAGAAATAAAAAAGAACAGAGAAATTAGCAGTAGTCGTGTAAAAAAAAAAAAAAAAATCTTTTTTTGAAAATTAAAAAGAATAATTACTTTGTTCTTCCACAATTTCTCTATCAAGTATGAGGGACAGTCAAAAAGTTAGTTGCATTCGCCCAGAACTGTGTGTCTACAAGAGGTATTATTAGTGGCAACAATATTTATACTGCAATTGAACAGTCGTCGTAACAGTTGCCATGTTGCAGCAGCAGCAGTTCGTCTATTAATAGTTGTGAACGATATTGTGTCTGTTGCAGTTAGCGTCCAAATTAGAAGTCTGCACAGTGACTTGTTTTGTGTTGGCAAAAGAGTGAAACCCCACTGAAATTCATTGCCAATTGCGTGAAATGCATGGTGACAATGCAATTTCATGCCAGGCAATCACAAAATGGTGCACGTTGTTCGAGAATGGGCACATGTATATTGGATACAATTGCCAGCAGGCAAGGCCTCAAGCTGCGACGTCGAAATTTTCCAGGGTCCTCCTGGAAAATTTCAAATTGGAGGTTTGAAAACATCCTTTCTACAGTTCCGGCCTTTTGCCTTGTGATTTCCATGTGTTCAGTCTCTTGTGATTCTGTGATACCACTCTGATCGAGAAGTCTAAAATGCAATGTGAGAATGGTTATGGCAAGTTGGATGCAAATTTTTCGCAGAAGGCATAGCAAAACTCATGCCACGTAAGTTACAATAAATGTTTAAATAAACTTAATGATTATGTAGAAAAGTAGCTCTTGCATTGTACTTTCAAACAAATAAAAGAACATTCCCAAATGTCCTATACAATTTTTTTTTTCATGTCGGGGCAACTAACTTTGGCTCAGCCTCGTAGTTGTAAAAATAATCAATTTTTTAATCCTGCTCTTCCTTTGTTTTCTGCATTTTTATTCTCTTATACAGAGAAGAAAGTATTAGAAGAGAAATGAACTGCATTACATTTCCATTCCTCTTAGACAAATTTTACCTTTCTTCTTTTTTAAGAAAATTCTTCAGTTTTATAAGAATACTGTGGAAAGTAATCAATCAAAACAATGCTTTGCAAGCTTTTTAAATTAATAATAATTAATTTACTTAATAAGCAAACTATCAGAACACTATATTTATGAGTTACATATTTTTTTTTTTTTTTTTTTTCGAATTACAAAATTTATTTTGTCAGCTATTTACGAGCAATGCATTTTCAGGTCAATCGTTATTAAAATTGGGTTAACATTCTGTGGGGTACTTGTCTCTTAACTTTGATACCTTTGATTGAAAAAACACCGATTATTTCCAGTTATATAAGCATTTCTGTAAGACAAGCCCATTTGTTAAGTTTTTTAAACTGTGTAAACAGTTTACAATGCGTATAAATGTCATTTTCTTCAAGTATTTAAATTAGGCTGCATTTCAAGGATTTAAAAGCAAAAAATTAAAAAAATTACTTAATTATTTCAACTATTTTTGGAATTACAAAATAATTTTATGTTTTCAGTATCATTACTACGAACCAAATTATCAGTATAAGAAAAGGCTATGCTGCAACACATTAAAAATAATAGCAAACAATTTTCCAATTTCCAATGCTCTAGGATTTGTAAAATTTGATAGATAATTTGTATGTTGATTGATTCATAATTAACTTGTTTTAAGTTTAATTTTTTACTTGTTTATTTTGTAAAATATTTTCCAGTTTAACTTCATGATGTACTTATGTATGATACAGATATTACAGTACTATTTTTCTTTTGAAACAGGGCGATTGGTTTTTCGATGACAGTCCAGAGAATACTGATGCTCCACTTCTTCTACAGCAAAATAATTCTTCAGATTCTAATAAAGCAAGACAAAGTCTTTCTCATTCTCTAGAAAACGGCTGCAATTTATCAGATGGAGGTAATCTGTTTTGTTTTGTTTTTTAATTTGCAATTAAAAAAATTATTTTTTTTTCATTTTAATTTACATATATAATAATTATTCCTTTTAATAACCTTTTTTCTATTTAAAAAAACCAAAAAAAAGAAACGAGGAAAGATAATTTAAAATTATCTGCAGAAAATATGTTTTAGTTATAATTCTTTACATTCTCTTCTTCTTTCATGATGGAAATCACTGGTAATTATAATATTTCAAAAATAAATTACGATGTTTTTAGGAATAAAATGAGTTGCTTCAAATGCAAAGATTCCTACACTAGGAATCATTCTCTTTCATCTTTACTTCTCCTTTAGGCTTGAGGTTGAAACCTTCTCATTGCTAATGCAATGGTCTACACGAGCATTGCTAATGCAGCATTAGTTTAATCCCCAGAATTCTTATAAGAGTGAAATAAAGGAAAATGCACCCTCAAGGACTGAGCATTGCTAACACTCACCAAACGCCCCGTGTAGACCAGAAGACATTAGCAATGCCACTCACGGCAATGCCGACCTTCTTGGTGTTGAAACTGCATCTTTCACTTTCCATAGAAATACATGGGATTTCGCTCAGTTGTGTGAGAGCGTTTTCAGCGCTTGTTTAGACCAGCAGAATTTGAATTCTGTTATAGGTAAAACAGAATTTGAATTGTTCAGAGATTGCTTTGGTTTCATGTACACTATAAAAATCATTTTATTTTCCCCTTGCTTTTTTTTTTTACTTGAATAATCTACTACAAATAAACATTGGGTTGCAGGAAACTAAATTATTTGTACTTTTCTTCTTAGTTCATAGGTTCAGTATTTTTTCACTTCTTTCTTGTTTTATCTAAATATTGTGATTACATTTTTTTAACCCATAGCCATTGTTAGAATTCTTTGTCTATTCTTCATTTATAATACTTTATGTAATAATTTGCTGCCTCAGAGTCATACTTTGTTAACTCTTCATACTGAAGAATACTTTGTTAACTGATAGACGTAATGTGCTTCAAAATGGTATTTTGTATACTGAATATAACTTCAGGTTGCGGATCATCCATGTATCTTATTTTTAACCTTGCTCAGTAAAGGCTTCATTTCTTTTCTTTTTTGCTTTATACTATTATTGAATCTGTCAAAATGTTCTTATATTGCATAATTACAATATCTTCCTATACTACCAAAACGTCATTGTCTTGTTAGTGATAAATTGGAAAATGTATTTTTATTTACCAAATAGGATGAGAAAATTTTGTAGGGATACATAAACCCTAGATGAACATTCAACGTTGTTGGATCTCAGTTAATAAAAATCTTGTTTTCACATCAAAGAAATTTCATAATTAAGAATGTAGGATGGTCTATGGACTTAGGCAAAAACTGTATATAATTTTATGCAAATATCTACAGTTTTGAACTCTTAGATAAAACTTTTGTACCAATGGTTCTTTTCACATGTATATTTTTATTTTTTATTTTTATTTCTTAATTGATCTTGAAACCATGTTCGACATTGTACTTTTTATCTCAGGAAATTAAATAGAAGCCTGGAATGGTTGCTACATCTTTTTTTATGTACATTATCTATTAACAGAACACTTAATCCGATAAATCATATTTTTAATGTTTGTTGGACAATAGCATTTACTGTTTTAAAATCTCATAGGGAGACTTAGCTATTTATCACATTTAAGATCTTCTACCAATGTCCTGAACGTAAATGATTTTTATCCTAAACAATATTCTATCATTAGTAGTATTCTAGTTACATAAGAATTTGAAGAAGTCTTTAGGAAGACCTGTACTTAAAAAAAATACAGAGTTAACGTACTTGAAATCAAGCTCTGCCGCTGTAGTTACTGTTCTTGCCTTATTCTCATTTTGATTATTATTATTTTCATGAACTTACTATTTAAAGTATTAATAGAAATCTTTGTTCAATTTGCAGATACATCTAAAAATCAAGAAGTTAGTGCTAAGAACATTATATTATCTATAATGGACTCGGCCAACAAAAGAATCCAGGGACGAATAAAAAGGACAGGTTACAGGAATTTACTAAGTATTAATAGGGAGGAAGTAGAAGAAAGGAACATTGATCAGGAAGTAGAACTTCGAAGTCATAGTTTACAGATGGCACAATGTTCAAATGTTACTGCTACTAATTCTGCATTAAAATACTCAAATGAGGGATCATCATCTCATCAGGTATATTTTTAATTTTTTTCTCGTTTTAATATCTTAATAAGATTGATTCATTGCCTAAATTTTTGGGTAAAGAAGATATAAACTGTTTATAATTCTAAAACCGTTCTTTGAATCTTATTTTAAAACATTATTTTCAATTTAAAGAGAATGTTTCCAGATCTTATATTTTAGAGAATGTTTCTTATGCTGAAACTTGCTGTTATATCATTGTATTTTTTATAGAACAATAAGTAATCTATTTGTGTTTTCATTTATATTTTTTTCTTTATACTTTATTGTGTTATGATCATTTTCTTTAAATCTTCTTTGTCCCATTTAGGGATTGTGAGTTGAATTGTTGTTGATGATTTACATAAAATTCCAATCTGTTATCAGACATTTTTTCTTTGCCGTCTACCTTTGATTAATCTGAGTGAGTAATATACAGGATTCTACTTTTACCTATTTTTTAAGTATTCTACATTGCTGTCGTTGTGACAATAGAGTTATGCAGCTTTAGATGTAGTATGGCTTTATAATATAGACATTTTGAAAGGCTTTTTTTTTTTTTTCTTTTTTGTTTATGAGTCTTTCACTTCACAGCGATATAGTTGTTGAGAAGGAACTGTGTCCTTTCTCTTTTTTTTGTTAGTTTCTTTTTTCCCATCTCAAGTTGACACAGATAATGAAGATGATTTCCAGTAATAAGATGACTTTCTGTAAATTTAAAAAACAAAGCAAACTAAAGGTGAAGGAGAAGTAGGCTCTTGATTGATTTTTGGCCAATGAATCAAATTTCAGATTGAGAGACCAATCGTGAACTTTTTATAAGTTATGAGCATGCTATGCTTTGAGCTACTAGCCCTATTAGGCTGCACGGTTGGCATTGTCACTATGACATTGGCCTCTCACCTCTGAGTACTGGGATTCAGTTCTCATGTGAGTTTCGTGATGGTGGACGATCCGTGCTGGGCAGGTTTTCTCGGGGTTCTCCCGTTTCCCCTGCACTTCTCCCACCATACTTTCTCAGTCTTTCTCTTCATCTGTCAATACTTCTGTGGAATAGCACAATAGACTTCCGGTTGCAGTGGTTGGCTTCCCTGCCACGCACATTCACAACATAAACATAAACATACTAGCCCTATTCAGTCTTAGTTAGTAAACAAATGTCTTTTACATGTTTTTCATTATATATGAGTCTGTTTTTAAAAGAAAACTGTGTTTATATTTACAATTTTTTATTGTCTCACAGTTGCTAGCTACCAAGATATCGTAGTTTTTAAAGTTTGTAACAGCGTTTAATATGCATCAGAGAGAAAAAGGGATTAGGAAAAAAAAAAAAGTTTTAAAATGTCATTAAAGTTAAAGTTTGCATGTCCATTGTGAAACTCACAATAACTGATCACAACAACTCGGAATCTATACTAGAAAGAGAGTTAGAGACATCTGTAGGCTGTTACACAGAAGATTCATGTTGATTTTCTTATCAGAGAATAGATAATATGCTGGGGGGAGGGGGAGAATTCTGCCAAAATATGTTTTCCAGAAAAACGACTGTGCGAACTCAAAAATTAGACGGCCAACTACGCTAAAATTTTTGTAGATAACAAGACAGATTACTTTGCAAATCTGCCAAGTAGATAAGGAGCTAGGGTTCAAAAACTATTTGTAGTAACAACAAATAATTGTTAGTGTAACTGGAAATTCTGAGAAAAATCTGGAAATTCCAAGGCAGTCTTGATGCTGATAAGGAAGATCTCTATTGATTTTGCTACTAATCAGACTAGTAAGTAAAAAGCTAAGTGCCATTACCATTAACAAAAAACCATTAACATACGTGAATGACTATTTTTTTTTTTTTAATCTTTTATATGCACCCTTTATCATATAAAGTCAAAAGTTGGCTTGCCAATTATATCTAACTAGAAGGGTACCGTCGCTTCGCTCCGGAACCCTTGCATGTATAGCATTAAAAAAAAAAAAATCTTTATTTATTTATTTAGCAAATTACTATGGAGATTGGAGAATACACGACTTCCCAGCTTGTTGTGGGCTTCTCCGCTTAACTCAGTTGTATTGCGCGCTGGCACTCACACGGAGGGTTGCCGCAAAAACACTTCATTTTTACATGTATCTTCCAAACGCAGAAACGTTTGTTAATGACTGATATACCATTCGATAGAACTTTCAAATACCAACATTTTCTCAATATAATATTCTCTTCTAACTTTTATACTTTTCGTTTAAATTGAGAAAAATTCAAAATTTGACCCTTTAAAAGGTGCCATCTTGGAAACCAAAAACTTTTTTCGAAAGATTTTTGTAGTATTTTGTTTGTCTTAAAAAGCTCTACATTTTATCCATTTACATGACCAATCTATCTTTTATAGTTTGGTCATAAAATTGGAAAAACGTAAAGTCTTATGACAATGACAGACAAAATAACGCTTTTATATAATAGAATTCTTTTTTTAAATCTTACAATAGTACATCTTTTCTTAAATATAGATATAGATATATAGATATTTTTATTTTTTTTTTTTCCATTTTTAGATCTGTAGTACTACTACAAGCAGTGGACAAAGTTCCAAAAACTCCGAAGGATTTTACCCACCCACTATAAAGAGGGATCGAGAATTCTCAACTAATCAACACTTAACAACAGTGGATAAGTTAGGTGATGAACTAGTTTTGAAAACTTACTCAGGTTTAACTGCCACCACTCAGGAGAGAATACGACGATTTGAGCTAGAAACAAAAGCATTGCTTCAAAGAAACTTTTCTCGTCAGTGTTCTGAAACTGAGCGGCAGTTACAACGACGGCATATCGAACAGGAATGGCATCGAGCAAAACAAGAGCTGGAACAAGAAGATCCTCTGGATGCCCTCGCAGATAACCCTTCCAATATGGCTCAACATATTGCTCTTCCTGCTAATACTGTGGCTGGTGATCAAAATGAAAATGCTCTACACACAAAATATGAGTACGATAAAACATACTACAAAGATCCCACTAAAAGTGGTTTCTCTGATGCTGATGACTTTATGAAATTACAGACTACCATAGGAAACTATAACATGGGACCAATACAAAGTATGGACATGAATAACTCAAAGCAGTGGAGAAAGTCATCCAATATTAAATCCTATGCCCACATTGATCTGATGTTCTCTAAGTCTTTTCAACAAGAAGATTCAGAAGATAAATGCATTTATGTTTATCCTCCAAAGCTGGCTGGCTCTCTTACATCTGTGCCCGAAAAATTTTCAGGTGAAAGTTCCAGTTCACAAAGTAATTTGTTAAGTGTGCGATCTGGATCCTTAGATTCCTTAAGAGATTACTATGATGCTAAAGAAAGCCTTGATGATCTTCCAAATGGTAAGATTACATTTTTTTTTTCTTTTTTTAATCAAACTTCTGTTAAAGTTGTAATTCTATAAAGATAACAGTTTATAAAATATATGCGTAAAATGAAAAAATATGCTTAAACATAATTCTTACTTATAATATGATTTAACGTTTGGTACTCTTACAGGCTTGATCCTTTCTTAGCTTTTGCATTATCTCCCACTGTAAAGAGCTATCCCAGAATGCATTCTTAGAAGGTGCTAGAGAATCCTCTCTTGTTACGAAGTTTGTTTTTCTGCATCTATCTTGAATCAAGTACAAATGTAGTCACATCAGTCATTCAGAAAGCCACTTTCTGTTAATCGAATGCATATTCAATAGAAATAAAATTTCAGTTCTTGTGAAGGGATATATCTGTTAGAATGGCCTATTATATACTGTTAATTGGAAAGGCATCTTTACATAGTTTTTTTACTAAGCCAGTTTCCCTAAGCACTGTTTCTGTTCTCAGACAATATGTACTTTTAGTCTTGTTCTTTTTCAAGGAACTGCACTATGAAGCTATAATGAGTTTGATAGCAAACTCATATTGATAGTTTATCGACTTATTTAGCTTATCATCATACAGCCTATTCATAAAGATTGATAGAATCAAACTTTGTATCCACATCTGATTGTGTTTTTTTTTTTTTTTTGGTTTTTTTTTTCAGTGTAGTCACACTTTGCTATCACCAGACTAAATTTCTAAACTAAATTGCTGAATATTAGTGGAAATGTTCCAATAGTGAAAAAGCTAATGAAACCTGCAAATTCTGTCCTCTAGAATGTAATAATAAGCTTAGCTTTAAGAGACTGAGTCATCTAAAATCCGAGTGCTAATAGCTTAATAGTGATCTTTATCTTAGTCAATGATGGACAATGAACTAGAATTTAAACCAGCAAGAAGAATATCTCTTTCCTTCATTGCTTCTATATGATCTTTTCTATTCATCTGAGAATTGTTGGCCAAACTAAGCTTGTTTACAAAAACCGATCAGACAGCTGCCACATCATATGTCTTTTGGACAATGTCAAGTTATCCAAACTCGATCTAGCCATCATCTGTTATTTCTTCTTTTTTTTATAGGGAATATTGAAAAACAATGCTGTTATCAAAACAGGATATTTATCCATTAACAAGCTTTGCTAATACTATTGATAGACTCTAGGATGCAAACTATAAATGACATTTCCTAGAAATGCAATGTAAGTATCATGTAAGTCATCTGGAGTTCCAAACATCACAAGTTTCCATTTGTCCTAAGAACTTAACCAAAAGTCCTAGAGGTGTTTATAACCTCCACTTGGGAAGAAAGGAAGCCAGTTAAAAAGTAGATCTTTTGCTCTAAAGATGATGACAGCTAGAGATGAAATGTCAGCAAGGAAGTTTTTTTTTTAAAGACATTGCACAACTTGGATAGCCAAGAAGATTCAAAAGAAAGAAAAAAAAAAAACAGTTTTTGTAACTTCAAACAGCTTATATGAATTCCAGTAATGCCATTTTCTTTATGCATTGCACGTAACACATCCAACATATGATGGACTTTTTATTGGCTTATCTGAATGGACTTCTTGCCTTGGCTACTTAAGATGACAACATCCTTTTTTGTTCTCAACTTGTACTGACTTAATGCAGTCTTACAGTGTATCAAAAATGGTGGTCTGATATTTAAATCAGTCAAATGCAAGTTTGGCATTCAGTGACTGAAGATGTTACGCCACAGTCAGAAATGATGGAGTGTGTCCTAACAATACGTGAGCACTTTGTCACTGAACTGATTAAAGAGGGTGTCTTGTTCTCATGGTCTAATGAATAAGAGCAAATCTTTTATGAAATGAAACACACATTATTTCCCGTTTTGCTGTATTATAGTGAAACTCCCCCACTTACCAGTTCTTATGGATGGGTGCTGTTCTAGTTTTAAGAGCATGACGGCCAAGAAAGGTTGTAGCTGATGCTTAGACGAGCCCTTAATAACTAAGGCAGACAATAATTATTCAACAATAAAGAAGAAATGTTTAGCAGGTACATGGACAACTATAAAACTTTGACCTTGTGTGTTTGGTTTGCCATTCAAGATGGTAACTGACCATCACGTTTTGTGCTGGCTTTGCAATTTACTTGAAGCAAGTGTGCATCTGATACGCTCGGCTCTCCTCCTGCGAGAGTTCAACTGTAGCATTGTCTTAAGTCTGGTAGATGAGATGACATCCAGATGCTGATTGCCACTGGAAGAACCTTTGTATAATGAATAGGATGGTTTTCTCTATATTATTTCTCTCTCAGCCATTCAAGCAGCCCAGAAGATGTCCAGAACAAGAACTGTCTTCTCACTGGTGAACCATGACTGTGCTTCTTCCAAGATGTTTACATTCTGAAGTATTTGCAGTCTATGATGATAATCCAACTGTAGGGCATCTTGGATTGAAGAAGACTTTAAACTGAATCCAGTAAAGATTCTATGGGCCAATGTGTAAAAAGTTATGTCGCATCTTGCCAAGATTGTCGATATCGAAAAATGCAGTTACCTGTTGACTTGCTTCATTCACTTCCAGCTGTGGACCACTCATTCCAATGAGTTGCGATTGATTTGTGATCTCCAAGGTTCACCAAAGGAAACTGATGGATCATTGTGTGTGCAGATTATTTAAGCAGATATATTCAAACTAAAGCTGTTCTTACAAGTTCTGCTGAAGGAATTACTCAGTGAAGACATCTGAATTCCAGCAAGATCCGCCATCTAATTGTGATACTAGAATCAAAACTATATTTTTTTTTTCTAGGAACTTGTTTGCCAAAGAGTACTGGAATCATTGCTTCCAGTAGATGTTGCGTTTAAGAATAGCTCTCACCAAACAGCTACTCTGCTTGAAGAATAACAAGTTTTACAGGAAGCAGAAGTAAGAAAGAATATTCTGGATGTTTTCAGAAATTAATAATTAATCAAATAAATATTAAAACACACACACACACATTTCTTACTCAGTTGGGATTTGAACTAGATACCTATGCTTGTGCTGGTGACAAAAGTTCAACTTGGAGTTAAAGTGCAATGCCATGAGAATACTTTTTAATCTATCGGGTATAAAAATGACAAACAGAAATAAAAGATAAATATTTGTTCTGTATAATTTGCTGTTCTTGTCCCAACTCTTATGAATTATGTCGTAATAGAATGCAGTATTGTCATAATATGAAGATGTTTGACAGTAATGAAGGACAACACAGAAAGAATTTAATTGCCGCTAGGAATAGCCGAAGAAGATGGCAAAATTCCTGAAAAAGAAAGATAATTTTCAGAATGAAGAGCAATAAATGCTTTTCAGATTATTTTTATTTTAGCTCTCGGGTTATTTATTAATACTTGCTATACTTACAGTTCCAGTTATAATTTCTTATACTTCCATTTGGTAAGCGGTTATCTTCATCATTGTAATGTTTAAACCTATTTAACAGCAAGGAACAAGATTTTTGACAGAATACGAAATTTATTTAGAAAGAAACTTGATGCTCGTACCTTTCACCGAAGTCGCTAGGTTTGTGGTTGTCTTGCTTACAAATCACGTCTTGGATGCCATCCAATATCGATCTTTAATTATCTCAAGATGCTTCTCATTGATCGTCAAACAACTGGTAAAAGTTATAGTTTCATGGTCCTTACAATACAAATTACCAGCACCAAACTAACGAATAACCCTTGGTCTAGAATTATCCATTGTCAGCATTGAGGGAATAGTGGTTCAGTCATTCATCTTACCAGCAGTTGACTTAAATTCATATTAACCCAAGCTTTTTCATAGATTTTTTGATGCAGAGTATGCTTCAGCATCCTAA
The DNA here is from genome assembly GCA_023159025.1 of Thereuonema tuberculata. NCBI lineage: Eukaryota > Metazoa > Arthropoda > Chilopoda > Scutigeromorpha > Scutigeridae > Thereuonema > Thereuonema tuberculata. The sequence continues at coordinate 21,405,245 of JAFIDM010002131.1, read as the reverse complement.
AAAAAAACAAAAAAAAACAAAACATAATTGCATCAGTCTAGAATGCCAGTATCTACTTGATGTCATAAACATCTTCTGCTTCATTGCTCTGATTTTAGATCTTCTGATTTCACCTTGCAGTTATCTGATGTAGCTTACAACTATCCTTTCAAAGAGAATAATGCTTGAATGCAATGAAATCCACTCCCTTGTTGGAAAAGAGCTAAATTAATAACATTATTCAGACATTATTAATAACAGTTATAACATTATTCGGAGAGGATTTCAATACCTCCCTTCTATATTGAAAGGGAAGTCATCGAAAACAGTGGGAGGTCATTCAACAAAAGCTGAATAAAGTGCTCTTACAATACAATTTCTTTTGATCTTTTACATTTTATAATAGAAATAATTATTTATAAAATAAAATTGTTTTAATGTTTATTTTTTTCCCTGAATGTACATTAACATACTTAGATAGAACTCTTAAAATTTGAAATAACTGAAAAGATATTTACAATCTTAGTTTAGTAATTTATGATCCAACAGTAACACTTGAGTCTTTGTCCCTGGTTCTCTTCCCAGTTCACAACAATATTTAGAATATGCCTTCCTTACATATGTGTTATTACTTTACAGCAATGTAAATTGATTTTTTTTTTGTGTGTGTGTGTGTGTGTGTGTCAGGAGATTAACATTTTTTAATATCAGTTACACAGCGAATCATTTTGTCTTGCGTAATTTGTCACAGTTGGAGCATTATAATTGGAGACAAAATTTTCCAAGTCGACAGTTACGGGGTTACTGTAATGTATAAGGTGTTCGTAATTAAAATTCACATTTTGAAAGTGTATAACTGGAGAACCAGTCAACAGAACAACTTCATATTTCACACAGGGACGTCCATGGCAATCGAAGTTTGTTTGGTGCCAAAAAAAAAAAAAAATTACTTCCGAAGGTGGCTGCCAGGGGGATATACAGTGCTTCAATACTGTAGTGGATAATGCAAATGACAAATGCACATGTTTGGTGTGGTTTCACATCCACGTTCATCATTGGACCTTTCTTTTTCGACGAGTTTAGTCCTGAGGGTCCCCTTCATCTGAACAGTTAATGGTCAGCATTATGCATCTCTGTTAGGCAACCAAGTGATTCCCACACTTAAATGCGTCAGTGTCTGGATGCAACGGTTTTGATGCAGGATGGTGCCTCATCTCACATTGCCACCCTTGTCAAGCAGTTGCTTGGGGCTACTTTTACCGACAACAGAACCATCAGTCGCCATTTTCTTACAACATGGCCAGCACGTTCCCAGGTTCTCAACCCCTGCAATTTTTGGCTTTGGGACATCTCAAAGACCTTGTCTGTCGTGAACACCTAGCCAACTTGGGGGACCTGAAGACCAGCATTACACGCCATAATCACAACATTACGAGGGAGACACTACAGGCTTTGGGTTGAGCATGCAATGTTGCAGTTTCAGTGCGTTATCAATACCAGAGGAAACCGTATTGAACATGTCATTTGTAACACACAGTGAATCGTGTATCCAATACAGTACTGCAGCACCATGGCGGCCACCTTCGGAAGTAATTTTTTTTTGGGTTAAACAAAATCCCATTGCCATGGACATCCTCAAATGAAATATGAAGGCATTCCGCTGATTGGTTCTCCATTTACAGCCTTTCGAAATGTGAATTTTAGTTATGAACACCTTATACATCATAGATCATTTAGAGGAAAATAATTCTTACATACCATGAATGAGATATACAATTGCCAAGAGCCTGCTGCTGATCTTAAAGATATCATACTTAAGATAAGACAAATGGTAACAATTCTGTCAATGTGATGGCAAATTACTGTAACAATGAAAAGATGCACCCTATCCATCACATATTTTAGTGTCCTTCTGTGAGGGGAAAGCACACTCATATAGGAATTCTGAATTTTTAAAGAACTTCCTAAGTCTGGAAGCCAACAGTCCATCAATTTCAGCATTTTTGACTTTTGAAGGGAATCCAATGAAAACAGTCAGAAATGCAATAATAAGAATATTTTGTTTTTAAAGATGATGACTTGCATTCCTTGCAATGAATTTGTTTTCCTCTGATGATAATTCCCATTTCTGCTGCTGCAGAATTATGAAATTATAAGAAATCACTTGACTGTTTGATTCCTGTAATTCAATAGCCATAAGCTCTCAACTCTTTAAGTAGTTTTGACATTGCTTAGATCTTATCTTTTTCATTTCATTTAATCAAAACAAACAAAAAAACTCCACATTTCTGATTACAACATAATTACACATTAGAATATAGATTTTTCAATTGAATATAGTATTTTCCTAGCTTTTTTTTTTCTGTCTTTTTTATGAAAATACCCTTTCTTATTACAATAGTTTTATTTTTTTCCTGAATATAATGTTCGTATTATTACAACACTTATTCAAAACTTGATATTTTAGTCTGGCTCGTCAAAATATTACTTTTGCCATCAGAAACTTCCCGTTAATACAAGGAAATCAAAAAAGAAGAAAGATGAAACTGCCCCTTACCTTTTTTTTTCTTTTTATTGGAAACCTCCTTTGTATTCTCATTTTCAAAGCATCTTGAATCCACAAACATACCATCATGCATTTGAGATGACATTAGTTCTAACTCCAACAATGCAACTATTATGAGGGAAACCATGAAGCTAAGAACAGCCTGAATTCTGTCTAAAATAAATAAATAAAATTTTTAAGTAGTTATTTTTAGTCTTAACTTTTAAATTTACAACTAAAATATTGAAGAAAATATCCTTGACAAAATTAAGCTAGCTCAAAAAGTAGTTAAAAAAATTAGAATTTAGAAATGAACCGTGGCACTGTTGAAACAGGAAATTAAAGAATAAATTTCAGACTCAACTCGGATATCGAAAAAGAGGTGATGTTAAGCATCCTTTTGCCCATTACATTCATCTTCCCTGGTGTCTGTATTTGAAATAAAATTTACATAAAATAAAATATTTGACTAAGTAACATTGAAGTGAAAATCTAAATTAAGATCAAGTTTTATAAACAGTTCAAATCTGTTCTAGAAAAATAAAATAGAGTGAAAGTTCTGTTTGAATCTCTTAAATTTAGTGGACCTGGAAAAACATAATAATGCACAGTATTTTAATTTTTCTCCTAAATGCTTTATTATTATTATTTTTATTTCTGTCTTAGACTATGAAAGCTTTAATGCAATAATTTTATATATCTTTTAAACATGATTTGAATATTATTAGCACAAGAATAATTAATATTAAAGCAATTGGTTTTGCAGTGATTGATTTATAATGCCTGTGTTTATATTATAGCAAAGGCATTTGTAGGAGAAAGTCGATTAATCATATGATAGCATATTGCAGCAGAGTGCATTAAGAACTGCTGTTAATAAAATTTTTCCTTTAATGAACAATTGCGAATATTGTTGAAAATCTATTGACCACATCAGGTTTTCTTATGCTAAAATCCAATTACATTACGATGCACCCCCAGTAATAATAATAATTAATAAGTTATTGAAATTTCCTAACCAAAATTTGCTGATAAATCATTTAATGTTTAATATTATTCCAACTAAAATAGAAGGCTGTTGTTGTTCCCTCTTTTTTTATTATTATTTGATTAGCCTACTAATTGTAGTTGCATGAAATCAATGATGTTCTAGTTCAGTTTGATAGTAAAATATTAAATGAAAATTTAGTAAATTAGAATTAGTAGTTTTAGAGGTACGATTAACATGTTAAAAACTATATCTTAAATTATTTCTTTTTGAAATTAGCCTAGATCAGGGTGTGATTTTCTTCAGGAAATATTGCCTTTGATGGGATCGTTGACTATTGAAGTATGTGTTTCTTTATTTGATAAATTAAGTAATAAATAAATTTTTTTGCTTAAATTTGCTAAAATTTAAGGTCTTGGCACAGCGCACCAACTTTAGGAGATACTGCTCACACTTGAAATATTCTAAAATTATAGTGTTTGACAATTAAGTTTGACAACTTGCAAAATTCCATCCATAGCGTTATTTTGCTTGGCATTGTAGCCTGTTGAATAATATATGTGAACTGTTCACTCCTTTGTGTAGAATATATAAATATATATACATAAATATATCTGCATATTTTGAGGCTAAAAATTATGAGATTATGAGCACTATCATCGTCCTAGAAAAGTCGGATTCATCCCCAAATCTTTATTCTTGCTCTGTTTGGTATGCTGAGGGCAGATGTTAATGCAGAGCAGCTCTTGGACCATAAGTTTTTGAAAATAACCAAACCTCGAAGTAATTTTAGTAGATACGAAAGTATTTAGAGTAAATGTTATTACAGACCAAGTTTGGTTTCAACATGGCAGTGCAGAACATTGTTTATTTGTTCTGGCAGTTATCAAGTATAGTTAAGTGAGGACATCATGGAGGTGCTGCAGTGATTTGAGAGACCAACCCAAGACAAAACCACATTGCTGAAAGAACAAATGCTGCAAATGGATTGGTGCATCTTCAACAGAGAAATGTTATTAAAAGAAAAACTACAGTGCAACCAGCATATGAAGGCAACTGAATATATTACCAATGGCCATGACGTAGCTAATTTTTTTGCCAATCAGAAACAGAGCCTCAAAGCACAGGCACTGATTTAATTGACTAGTTTCCCTCAAAATGTCAGCACGCCAAACATTGCAGAGCAGTGCTTGAGAAATTAATTTGGAAGTCTAGAAATATTTCCGACAGGAATTTGAAAATGAAATTTACATTCAATATTTTCTCAGGTAAAAGAAATGCTGTTTCAATGTAGTATTTCTTTGAACCTGTAAGAGAGGCTACTGCTGCTGTCACATCCCACACGACTTGAACCGATTGTCTTTGTACGTTGGTTGCACTTTATAATTCTATAAATAGGTTTATTCTTAACCGCTTAATTGACAAAATGAGTTAGACTCAAAGGATGTGAAGATTTATCAAAATGGTTGATGAAATATCCTCTCAGTACATTCTATACCAAAGAGGCAAATTGGAAGTAGTAGTTTAAAAAAAAAATGCAAATACTGTTGCACCCGAAAGCAGAATGTTTTTTATCTTTCTGCGATGATTGATGCTAAGACAAAAAACTTTCTGCAGGTGCAGAAAAAAAAAAAAAAAAACCTTCAAATCGACAACCAAAAAAAAAAAACCGACTCCTGTTCCATACGATATCTTTCTGCAGCCCTCACTTTCGTTCTGCGACATTGTCACCCCGTCGCTCGATATTCTGCTTTGGGGCTGTTGCATAATACTGTATAATAATTGCTGTTTTCTTCCATAACAAGGAAATTTTTTTCACAAGGACTGAGTAGAAAAAGAAGTATTACATATAAGTTGGAAGGTTTCGGTTGAAGAAACTCCTTGAAACCAGGACATGGATTTCAGTGATGCACCAGTGGTATAGCTTATTTTACTCTTGATTATTTGGAAATGTTTGATTAAAAAATCTTGGATTTCAGATCTAAAACACCCACCCCTTACTCCCATCCCCCAAATTAAAATCGATTCAGAAAGATATGAAATAAAATAATAAAAAACAAAACAAAAATGGCAGTAGATTCAAATAATTATTTAAAAAATGTAATCTTCAGCTTTTAAAAACAGGCCCTTTAAGTAACTTCTAAAGATCACATTGAATAATAATTTACCAATTTTTGATTCTAGCAGGATTTAGTAAAGCTTAATTGTCAAACTTAAATTTAAAAATATAGGCGATATTATAAAAATGCTTATAAAGTAATTAATTGTGTGTGTTCTAAAATACAATGCGATTGCTATTAAGTTACTTTTCTATCATATGAAGAATTTTTTATGTAATTAATTTCATTGTAGTGTCATAAATTAGTACCATTTATCTTTGTCTATTACACGAAGGGATTGTAATTTCTTAACTTCATAGACTAGAATTAAAACATCTTTGCTATGTTTTAAACAAGAGCGATTCGAATTCCTCCGCATATTTAATTCACATTTTATCACAAATCGTATTGAAGTTCAGTACAGACAGAAATGAGAGAAGCAGTCATTGGCAAGTCATGAAATTAAGATTAAAAAGTAACATTCTCTGAATACTGCTGCCCAGTGAGACTTTTAGGCAGAAAAGAACTCTTAAAAATAGTGATACAGCAAATGCTTTTGACTGCAAAAACCAGATTAGACTACTTGTTCCAGATCTTATTTAAGTAGGAGAGATAACATACATCTGCCTAGCAATTGTGGACAATATCTTTTCTTGTTAACATAGGATAAAATAAAATCTAAGAGATAAAAATAAAAGCAGGGCATTCTGTCAGAAAATGATAGCGTTATCAAAATACACGCAAAAATCTACATCTGCAAAAGGAGTAACAGATTAATACTTGTTATTTTTATCTGTACTTCATGTAGGTAAGTTAGAAAATGGATGATTTAGTCATGGCTTCATCATAGAAAGACATCCTATTCATCTAAATCAGTGGTGCCCAACCTTTAGTAATATGGGGGCCAAAATTGACTTTGCTGTGAATCTCGCGGGCCACAATGTGGCGGAATCTCCTCTTCAACAACCAAAACAAAAAAAACAACAAAAAAAACAGGAATAAAAGAGCGGGCCACATGTAACACCTTCACGGGCCGGATATGGCCCGCGGGCCGTAGGTTGGGCACCACTGATCTAAATCATTTGAAGTCTTACATTTTGGTACATTAGCATCTTGTTGTAACTGTCTGAATACTTTTGAAGTTCTCGAATTTTTAGTACAATATTAAAATAAAAAAAAGGAACAGTTGAAATAGCAACAGTGCAGTGTAATCACATTGAACTAATCCATAGAGTTCACTATACTTAAATTTGCAAACATAAAATTATTTCTAATTTTTCAGTGTTTCTGAAATCAAATCTTTTTTCGTTTTCTAATAATCTGAAAGAAAAGAATGCTGAGAAGCACAACTTATTGAAAATCTCAAAGGAAACAAAAACAAAAAACACAGCAAAATAACATGCTTAAAAAATAATGTATTTCGACAATGGATGAGGAAGGAATACTGGTAATTGAAGTTGAACATCAAAGCATCCATGTGGTTTCCTCCCCAGTCTTCTTTCTTTGGTTCGTCCACAATAAACTAATCCCCCAACTTTTAATATTAAGAATGGATAAAATGAGTAGTTCCGAGGATAGAATGGGTGCATTTTAAGCGTTTGATTTGGCATTGAAATAAAAACTCTTCTCACCTAAGAGGTTCAGTACACTGAAGGAAAGTTCACATTATTTTGACTTAGAATATTTTGGGTTACATCTCTTCGTGTTGTAGATATAAATGGAGGAAAGATATAAATGGAGGAAATGATCCAAGGAAGTTATGTCATTCCTTAAAGGGCATTCATGTTTCAATAATTATAAAATGTGCAGTCATCTGTCAAGGGCATCTCGTTTAAATTGTACTCGCACCAAAAGAGTAAAGAAAGTAATCAAAAGGTTTTTCATTGACACTAGTCAGAGTTGTCTGAGCAAAATTCAATCATTTATTTATTTTATAACAATTTAAAGTTTTAAGTAAAGCATTGGTGTACATTTTATTCTTGAGAATAGTAATCAGCTAAATATATTATTGTGTTATGAGAAAAAGTAGTGAAATCTCAGGTTGTGCTGAGTCTGAAATGACTGTTAGTTAATAAAAACAAATCATTTAAAATTTGATTAACACAGAAATAATTTGTTCATTTAAGCATGTCGTGGGACATGCTTAACATGGAAGTTACAGTAATTCACTTCACTCGACTATATTTTCAGTTATTAGGTTTATCGGCTTTGCTGAAAATTTTCTTCTTTAAATTTATAAATGTAGTTAGAAACTCTGTAAGATATTTAAAGGAAAGAAATTAAGCCAAGTAAAATTAAAATTTAATAGGTTATTGTCAAAAGAAAAAAAAAAGTTGTTAACCAAACAAGAAGGAAAAAAATGGATAAATTTAGAAAATAATGTTGATTAAACTAACATTTATTGATTAAATGAAACTAAAAGAAATAAAAACAGAAGTTGAAAAGCACAATAAAGAGGGAAAGGGAAAAGTACAAGCTTTAAGTTTGTATGTCTTTTGCAAAACACTATCACACTTACTACTGAATGTTCTGGAAGAAAATTCCCTACTTATTTCAAAATATACTCAGCGTAATTTTTTTATACTGCATCTAAAACTTGTCACCTGAGAATCCATTGCACATTTTCATAAGCTTTGAATGCTCTGGGATTATTTCCTTATTAGGCAAAGATAATCTTTCATTACTAAAAGGAAGTCTTTACAGAAATTGAACAATTGTCCTTTTTAATTTTAAAATCATTTAATTTGGTTTTTCTTCTTTCCAGATGATGCCGCCATTAGTAGTTCTTTAGCATCTGAGCAGAAGGAGGAGGATCGAGCCATTCTTGGAATGTTATCTTCTAATCAAGGGCTTCGTAACTCACTCGCAGAAGCTGAAAAGCAAACATCTAGTCCTGTCATAATGATAAAAAATGATTTAACCTCAAAAAATAAGTTTGAAGACATAAATGTAAACAAGGATCCAGACAAAAAATGTCTACCAAACAAAGACACTGAAATGGCTGCCCTCACTGCAAAACCCGACTGCACCTCTTCAGACGGCTGCCATTCAAATTACTTTATAAATCTGAAACCAAAAAATAATTCTCACAGTTTGGAGAAGAAAGATTCAGAGTCTTTCTTCCCAACCGATAATAAAGTTTCTATTTCAAATGCTAAACTTGTCAAAGAAGGATTTTTGGACGAAAGAGACTCGGATGGTAATTGTGTGAGGAAGAAGAGTGGCTTACAGACTAGCAGCTCATTAAATATCAACACTTCTTTCACCGTAAAACCAACTCCCGAAAAAGTTCTCCTACAACCAACTGACCACAGTAAAACTATGATTGAGTGCGGAACCTTAGAAACCAAAACTGAAGGCAAGTCACAGGGTTTGCGAGTGACCGACATGAATGGGAGGCTACCGCAGAAAAGATCAAAAAATTTTAATCTGAAGCGCAGACACACTGTCGGCAGTGCAAAGGAGTTTGAACAATTTCGAGAGTTGTTGGATAATTTCCTGTCTTCGAATAAGGACACGCTGCGCTTCTCTGCCTGGGAAAGACTGCAACCGGGGAACAGAGACAGCAGCCAGGGCTGGGAGCAGCGCAGTATGAAATCGTGGTTGGAGAGGGAGCGACTTAGAATCAGCTCTCCCAATTTGTCGTTGAAGAAATGGACTGCCATGGAAAGCAACAGTTTCAGCACTGATCACCTTAACACAAAAGAACACTGGAACGAACAATTCGCAGAACCCCAAATATCGGATTTTAAATCCTCAAAGGTTATCACATTAGAATCTCAGGTATAAGAATGGTTTGTATAAATACTGTTATAACTCAGAACAAAAATTGACAAACATGAAAACACAGGATTCTTATAATTTTGAGCATTTTCCACAATTAAAATTTGGAAGAAAGAAAAAAAAAGCCTCCTGTCTTCGTAGTTACATTGAGAAGGGATAGCTTCCATATTTCTCTTCCCCTAAGTGAAAGTTAAAGCATAATGAAACTGTCGGTAAATAATCAAAATTGTTATGAAAAGAAATAGGGGAAGAAGAGAAAATTGGAGAAATTAATTTTATTTGGCATTTCTCTCAGCAAAGTAAGTGATTATTGACACACATAAAAAATAATGTTTATATACGATATAAAAATTAAAATGCACTTAAAAGGTGCAACTATGAAGCCGGTATTACTGTTATTAATGAAAAGGCTTTACTCCCTCTTCCTCCATCACAGCTAAGCAGAAGAATGGTCAGAAAAAGTTAAATATTTGCTGACTATTTTGGAACTGTAGGGGGGAGGGGGAGCAAGGAAGCGAAATTGTAAAACTTGTAGTCTTTCTTTCTATCTCCTGTTTTTCTCAGACAGCAAATTTTGACTGTTATCACTGATCGTGAAAAACACTGTCAAAGTGATAACTTTTCATCTTGAAAATTAAAAGAAACCTCTTGATTTCTGTCAAAAGCGATCTGTTGAACGAATTCTCGATTTCATAAACTTTGTAGGTTTGCACTTATCTGAAAAATGCATTTTTGGGGAGAGATAGGGGTGTGTTTGGAAAGAAGGCCTATAGTTGTTACTCAATGTTTTTTTGTTTGTTTTCTGAGCATTGAACTTTGTTAAGAACCTTTTAAAATAATAAAATTTCTTTACTTTAATAAAAAAATAACTGTTTTTTATGAGATTAGAATAATTTTAATGTGTTTGTTTGTGTATTAAATTAATAATTTATTGAAATATGTATATTCAAGAATTGGTAAGTTTTAAAAAATGGTCCTAGTATCTTTTTATTCTAGTTGTTAGTGTTGAAATGTTTTGTTAAATGTTTGAATTTGTTAATTTCTCTGTATAAATCATTTTTGTTACTATGAATTTGTGAAATTAATTAAATCAAGTGTCTGGATGGTTTTTTTCAAGGGTTGCGTAGTAAAATATGCTAACTCTTACTCCTTCTTTGTGCATTGTTGAAGTATCCCAACGTTGGCATCGAAATATACTTGTAAAAACAATTTTACTCAGTGTTAGACTATCAGTTCCATCGACAGTTAAGTCCATTACCAATACCCTAATGAATTTGCTTCATGAACGAACTATTTTGATCTCATTTAATGGTGGGGAAAAAAAAAAAATGAATGGCTTGCAGACATGCAAAATAAAATGTGAAATGTAAATAGCAGATCCGACATACTTCTGGTTACATAAAATATACAGTGATTCAGATCCGTAAAGTTCATTGGACATACGATTTGAATAGGTCAAGAACTACGGGAAACCTTTATTAAAAAGAAATCCGAGGGATCAGAAAAATAGCATTTGTATTGAAGAGACTTAACCAGATTTACCGAATAGCTAAATAGTTACAGTACATAAACAAGCAATGCTGATAATTAGAAACTGCAGTGTTTTTATGAGTGAATCAAAGTCAGCAGGCTACGATGCTTTAAGTACAAACACTTAACATGAACTGCATCATTTGCTGGCATTCTGACACTGAACTGAAGGGAAATGGCAAGTTTTCTGAAACATATCACAGAAGAGTTCTTCTTCTATTTTCTATAGCAATCTGTGGCTACTGCTTTCTTCACAGTAGACAGTAGTCATAAAACAATAGGATACTGGAGAACAAGATATACAGAGAGGCAGCCACTGCAGAAAGTTCCTCCTACAAAGTCACTATTGAATGGTAATCGTTTGAACCTTGGGCAGATGCAGTTTTCTTCAGTTATAACTAACTTAAGACTTGAGTGGCCCTAAATATATATATTCCTGCCAAGACCATGATTTGTGTTCATAATATCAAAGCAAATGCTAATTATTGTTTTGATTTTTACTTAAACAATACATTCATAATAAATAGTAGCTGCCTGAAATAGCTAAAAGTTGCTTGATGGTTCATCAGTAATTCCAGAAAATGATTTCAGAACTTTTAAGCCTAGTTTTATGGCCATAGTCCTTTGGGGCATTGCATTGTGATGAAGAAAATAAATGTTTCCTGTGTTTTTTTGTATAACATACTACTAATAAATGGAGGGAATTTCAAATAGCAGTTTAGAAAGTTAACTGAAAGTACCTTATTTTAGTTGTTATTACTTGTAAAGCTAGTAAAATTTGTTTAAATTTTGTTTTGCCAGTGAAGGCTAGCATTACAGTTTTCAAAGAACTTTACAAAAAAAAAACAAGTAATCTGCATGTTCGAAAATAGACAAAATTAATAATATGGCAAAGAAAATAAAGAATAATCCGGAAAGTTTAGGACAGTTGACAAATCTGAAAAGATGATAGGTTAAAATAAAATTGGGAGAGAACATAACAGAACAACCCAATTAGTGAAAATTAGAAACATTTTTAAACAATTTTCTATATCGTAATGAGGGAAAAAAATATTTTAAAATTAAGTCTCCAGAATCTTGTATAAATAATACATTTTACTACTATTAATTTGCTTGATTTTAAACAGATTGTTCTATTTATGGTAGGTTGTTTTTGTTTGTTTTTTTTTAATCAAAAATTTAGGCAGCAAAATAAACTGTGATAGCGACTCCTACAAGATTTAGATTGAATGTTTTTATGGAAGTTTATTGTGATCTTATAACTTCATTAGTAAATGTAGGTAAAAATTTATTTTAGAAGGGGAAAAAAAAAAACTTTCATAAAAAGTCTGAATCTTTATCATATACTTTTTTACTTTTTTTTTAATATCTTTTTATTGCTAATTTAATGAAACAGAGAGAAGGGATATTTATTAATATTTACGAAAGCTTTAGAAAAGCCATATTTTAGTTCTGAAGTGAGCAATTGGTTAGGCTGAATTTATTTTCGTACAACTGAATAAAGTTAACAGTTAACTAAAAAGGTCTAACTGATGTGAATTCCATTAAATTCTACTTGAGAAAAAGCTTTAAAAGTGAACTGAAAAAATTACTTTTTTTAATTTTTGATTTAAGATTGAAAAGCACTCAAAATTACTGCTTTCATTTTATTAGGTTCTTAAGAATTTTATTTCATCAAATATCAGTTTTATGCCAGTAATTTTAGACATTTGTACTGTAAATAGTTATGTTTTTTATTGAACATTTTACTTGGATTCGATTGTAAGTACAGCTGATGTAATTAATGCCGATGTGATGTTTATATTTTAATAATGCACCTTTCTTTTCAAAAAGAGAAACCAAAAAAAACTGTGATATTTATAGTAAATTGCAAATTTGTATATGGTCCTGTTGCATTTTGGTGGCATTCAGCCTGAATTTCAAGCTATAAATGGCAGAGGGTTATTTGAAAACTTCGATTCAACTAATACAGTTCAGTATATTTTGATCGACTTCAAAAACGTATAATTCTCGTATATTCATGAAAGATGATTAACTACTGATAATTAGATATTTCTATAGGTTTGTAAATATGTAAATACTAAAAACATAGCAGCTCCTTTTGTGCCAAGTATTTGTAATAATATAGAGAAATATTTATTAGTTTATGTAGCAAGTCCACTGCCGTAAACTAATGAATTCAGTTTATTTATTACTAATCTTTATTTTTAGAAAGCGTAAAGATGAAGAAGTAGCCTAAAAGAAAATGTTTTATTTGATATGGTTTGACTTGCCTTTGACAGCAAGAAATTTAAAGAATATTTTATCTTGTTGCTATTAGAAATATAATGACAGTCTATGACATAAGAATAGTGTTACATATTTTTAAGGAATAAAAAAATGTCAGTTATTTTCACATTTTCTTTTTGTTTAAGCCATTTTAGTTTAAGAGTGTAGTTATTTATTCTTCTGTATAAATCTGTATATTTGGTATTCAAGCTGATTTTATCTTTGAAGTATTGAACCTGTTAGTCTTCCTGTCTGCATGTTTAAGCCGTTACAAACCAAGATTCTGGTAATACACGTATCTTGATTTTTCTTTTATTCTTATAGTATTCGTTAGAAATGTACTTATTTTCTGATTCATTGTGCATATGGCATTTAAGTAGTCGAAATACTGGAATGTTGAAACCAGTACCATGTAAATATTGTTTTCACTGTAATTACCATTGTTGCAACATATGTGAATTTTTTGTTGTACTTGTATATATTACATTATTGCTCTTAAATATCATAGAAACATACATCAAGATTAAATTTAACTATTTAACCATTAACCATTTTGTTTCTTGTCTTTATTTAAAAAATATTAAGGTGGCAGGAAAGATTTGAAATTATAAGAATTATAGAGAATAACTACACCTAGATTTTGAACTCTTGTGGAGTCATGAAATTCATTCCCATTGCTCTAAATAAAACAGGTTCTAAATTCAGGCACATATAAGAAGCAAGTCGACACCAGCAATCTAGGCGGTGAGAAAATTTATTTAAAAACTACGACAGTGTTAACTTCACGCTGAAATCTGGATAATCCACGGTTTCATTCACCACATTCTCTTCCTCCGGGGTTTTTTTTTTTTTTTTCCTTTTTCTTTAATTCTGCTGTGAAATAAGTTGAGAATTACAGTAAAACCCCAGTAACCGAACTAAAGGGGAGGAAGCCGTTTCGGATAACAATTATTTTCGGTTAAGCCATGAACATCTAATACAGCTGCAGTATTTTGTATTGTAATTATAGTACTTTTTTTGAAAGGTTTTGATGGTCAAACAAATTCAAAAATCTCTTTGTATACTACGCTTAAGTTAAAATTACATTTTTAGGATTACAGTAGGCTACATCAATATACAGTATTCTGTACTTAATAGTTTATGGTATATGAATTACTCATTTAAAAAAACTCGGTAATTTTTGTTAGTTTCTTGCGTCCCTCCCAACATTTTCGAGCAGCGATGTACCGCCATCTTTTCATTAGAAGGACGTCAGCCGATTTTCGGAGGCGTTTCGGATAACCCGGGTTTTGGTTAACCGGGATTTTACTGTAATAACAAAACAAAGCTGCAAATTCATCTTGCCACTTTGACGCTAGCTGGTGTAATCTCGAGAACAAAACAAAGACTTGGAACATGGGGCGTTTTCTTCCCGTGTAAAGCGACCATTATGGCTGCTTTACACACTCGAAAACTTGCCTCAACTGGCAAGTGGTTCGAAAAAAAAACCCACTTGCTCTAAATGCAAGGCTAGTATTAGTCACAAGTCGACACCAGCGTGTGTCGGCGAGAAATATAAATTTGAAATGGTGGCAGTTAGGTGGAATCCTGACAAGTTTAATTTATTGATTGCAAGACTCATGTATTTCATGGCATTCCATGAATCATGTATTTTTTTTTCTTCGTCACTGCTGTTTGAAGAATCAGGCATTCACAACAAAACTAAAGGTGAAAAGCCTACATCTTTCCCACCTCGCCGTTTTTAATTGCGGTATCAATGAGAACAAAACGAGATTTGCCGCCCTTCCTCCTGATCCTCCTGTCTGTATATATCATTAGTAAACTATACCGGTGTTTATGTTTAGTTTTAAGCTAAGTTACTGATAATTTACAACTTGTCTATTCGTTAGAATTTACTTAGAGTATGAAAACAAAAATATATAAATATATAGGCCCATAATGATGTATTCCTTTCCTTAAATACACATTCTAAAAATATGTTGCAAATATTTATTTAACAGAAAATTAAACGTAAAAGTTAATATAAATAGTTGGAAGATATTTCTTACCTAACAGTTGCAGAAGATATATATTAGAAAGTAAATACAGGTATAACGATACTGTCGCTGCCTCCCACGCCTGAGCACTCCAATGCAATGTCTACCTCCTTCCACTTCCAACCTACGGCCACAGTCATCACCCACCCTGATTTCCCGGGATATACACTCAAAGCCAAAAATACGCTCTGTTCGCATATGCCACACGTGGGCAAATGCGGCTCTTCGTTACGTTAAGTGCGGCTCCCAATATCTCTTGATAAAAACACAGAATTAAAAAAAAATACAAAATAATTGTCGACACGGAGTGGCGCTACTGTGCAGAACAACAATTTAGTTCCAATTGTTGACGCTCTGTGGCGCTACTGTACAGAACAATTTAGTTCCGATTGTCGACACGGTGTGGCGCTACTGTGCAGAACAACAATTTAGTTCCAATTGTCGACACAGTGTGGCGCTACTGTACAGAACAACAATTTAGTTCCGATTGTCGACGCTCTATGGCGCTACTGGGCAGAACAACAATTTAGTTCCGATTGTCGACGCTCTATGGCGCTACTGTACAGAACAACAACTTCGTTCTGATTGTCGACGCTCAGTGGCATGGCGCTACTGAACAGAACAACAATTTAGTTCCGATTGTCGTCGCTCTATGGCGCTACTGGGCAGAACAACAATTTAGTTCCAATTGTCGACGCACTGTGGCGCTACTGTGCAGAACAACAATTTCGTTCCGATTGTTGACGCTCTGTGGCGCTACTGTACAGAACAACAACTTCGTTCTGATTGTCGACGCTCTGTGGCATGGCGCTACTGTACAGAACAACAATTTAGTTCCGATTGTCGTCGCTCTATGGCGCTACTGGGCAGAACAACAATTTAGTTCCAATTGTCGACGCACTGTGGCGCTACTGTATAGAACAACAATTTAGTTCCAATTGTTGACGCTCTGTGGCGCTACTGTGCAGAACAACAATTTAGTTCCGATTGTCGACGCTCTGTGGCGCTACTGGGCAGAACAACAACTTAGTTCCAATTGTCGACGCTCTGTGGCGCTACTGAAGCACGTGGGCAAATGCGGCTCTTCGTTGGGTTAAGTGCGGCTCCCAATATCTCTTGATAAAAATACAGAATTAAAAAAAAAAAAAAAAATACAAAATAATTAGTCCAAAATTTAATATTTGTTTTCTTTTTCATTTTTTATTTTCTTCTATATGTATTTTTTATACTTTATATAGCAGTTACGATGTGTGTAGAAATATAATTAAATTTGAATTTGTGTATTTAATACTATGGAACATGACTATGGTGTGGCTATTTATACATATGAAAATCCAGAATGTGGCTCTCGATGACCTCATGTATGCCCATACTTGGCATATGCTGTACAGACACATCATAAAGCCAGAAAATGTCTGTTTCTTTTTATGTTTCCCTCATTTTTTGCTTGTAATATGACATTTAATATTTTTGAATATTATTGAAAAGTTCAGGATTTTTGTTTTTTTCCTATTTTTTTCCGCTCCCTAAAGGTGCCGCCCTGGGCAATAACTCTTTTAGCCATCGTGTAAATACGCCTGTGCTTCAGATGGAAAGTTTGTGAGTTCGAATCTTATACTAAGTGCGAAAAAAGAAAAATCTTTATTTCACAGAGTTACGAAATCAGATTGAAATAGAATAAGACAGAAAGTGAATTTGACTGTGTTGTGGTGGTTCAGTGGATAGCA
>JAFIDM010002131.1:21355906-21373290 GCA_023159025.1 Thereuonema tuberculata | reverse complement strand
AGTTAATTCCCAAACTTCTTTTATCATAGTTTCCTGTTTTGTGTTAATTTTTCAAATCTATCTATATATATTTTACCCTCAACGAATTTGTCTGAAAACATCACCAGCCTAGGATGAACAACTGATCTAAATCTAAAAGTGTAAATGCTAGTATGTTATTTTTCTTTTCTTTATTTAAAAATACTAATTCCTAATTTTAAATCCTTCACTTTTGGAATTAAGATAATCCAAAAGCTTAATATGCTTCAATAACTTAGCTGCATCATTTATAAAATTCTGCAAATATTCTGCAAGGATATTTTTTTTTTTGAAAAAGCTTTGTTGTGGTACAATAATCCTATCAGTTCATATACGTAAACTATGTAATTTTGACAACTTTTGGCAGCCAAAGTATTACTGAACATTCCTTATCAAAGCAAGCAAAACTAGTGTCGTTTTTACTTAAAATATTTTTAAAATTCACCCCCTGAAGATTAAGGGCAATTTTAATCTAAGGTAAAGGAGACGCCCAACTTCAAAAAGTAGCAAAAACGATTTACTTTTACCTCAGATGCATCCAGACTTCACTGTTTGTACAAGATCTAATACTTAATATCAAAACTGTATTTTAATATTTGCTTAACCTTAATCTCCTGAGGAATTATTAACTGCATTCATTATAAACATCTGAGCAAACTATGATACACTTAAGTTTCCGTCTCTTGTTATCAATGTCCTTTCTTAACGATTACACTGAACAATTAACTTTCCATTACAACTGAATGAATCATACTAGGAAAGACGAGCTGATACAAATATGTCTGAAATATGTAAAGCACCTAAATAGTCATACGATCTTTGATAACTATAGTTTTTGAGGGAGTTTATCATTCGACGACAATGTATCTAAATTAGAGAAAATAGGTTTGTATCCCACGTATTTGCAAAAAGTAGCTACAGTGTTTCATTTGTCAGTATTGCGTTGATACTAAATGTTGAATGATCATAATAAGCACAATCAATCAACAGTTCAATGACAAAATTTAGCAAGTTTTACTCTTCAAACTTTTTTTTTTTGTTGCTATATTAATCTTTCTTAAGTTGTCTTTTCTTCACATCGTAACACTTTGATTGTAAACTAAGAATTACCTTATCAATTTCAGTGCTCATAAAAGTGCATTAGCAGAGAAAATCATCAACTGAATAATCAGAAAATGAAGCACTCCTGGTCTTAAGTATTTAAAAAAAAAAAAAAAAAAAAAATCTTTCATATATGAAGTGAAAAGTGTTTTAATTTTTTTTTTTTTAATGTTGTTCAAATTTTATAAATACAAATGAAAAGCAAGTAGTTGTGATCACTGAAATTTATAACTTAAATATCATTAATTTCATAATATTTAGTTACAGAGGAAAACACCTTATAAGTTTGTCAATATCAAAATATAAAAAGCATTAGAATCACAATATACGTAATACTTTCTTTGTTTTGCCCCAACCAGTCGTTTCATTTTAACGTCTCAAAGATAATTCAACGTCTGAAATTAGCCTAAGACTTAAAAGAGCTACTTCAAGTTATTTTTGAGATAACTTACAGTGGCAACTGAACCATTACAATAAATGCAGATTATAGGACCGAAGGAAGATTTGATTATGCAAATAGTTCAACTAACATATGAAAAAAAATAATAATCAAACAACTCCGTTTAAAAATTGATTAAAGGAAACTTTCCAATTCTGTTCTGTCTTGTATCAAAATGACAGCTTCACAGTAACTAAGTTTTCATTTTCTGATATTTCTTTTATCAACTACATTCTAATTTAACCCCTACGTTTGTTTTAGGCATCTCGCCTTTCAGGAAGCCTTATCCATTACTGTTCATCTTTTCCTTTTTTTTTTTACTTTGTTATTTAGAAATTTTTATATTAAATATACTTGAGATTCAGAGAATTCCTATTATAGTTTTCTTATCCATCTTCTAAATTCCAATTATGAACGAAACTGAACTTAATGCGTTTAGATCTCAAATAAACAAAGCTTCAGTAAAACAAAACACATTTTACAAAAAAAAAAAAAAAAAATTACTCTGATACACTGAAGAATACCATTGAAAATAAATAATTTAATTTTGATAAATTCAAAGTAAGATATCACACTTACATAAGATTCTATAAAAGTAAACCACATGACAATGTTTAATGCACTGTACAGTACCACATAAGTTATTTACACAATAATTATTTATAAAACAGCTAAAATGAAGTAAAGACAAGTTGTTTTTGTTTTGTTTATAAACGAATTTATACCAATCACAGATAACTTAAGACAAACTTATTCAAAAGTGATACAAACCTATTTTCTCTGCAATGACAAACATTGTCATTCCCTCAAACGTTACTGAAAAATTTACTTTCCTTTGCTCAGTTTAAGAACTTCAAATAACTGACAACTGGCTTTCACAAGACTCCTGGACGTAGTTGTCTTGCATAAAGTTTTTAATCCAAATTGCTTTTTTATAATTTACTTTCTTTCATAGTTAATGGCTTGAGGTTGACCATTTACTGTTCTTGATGTAATTACACCGTCTTCAAACACTGTGACCGTCTCGGTTCCGTTTTCGATAACCCTGAAAGAACCAAATTATTAAATTAGCAGAAAATTTTGTATTAAATTCAGGAACTGTTTTTGTAACTGAATTAGTGTTTGACCAATTACACAAATTATAAGGTTTACTTTTTATTATTGTTATTGCAACAAAATTATATGTTCTTTTCATTATATACAAACTAATGGAAAGAACAACAAATTTTATAAAAAAAAAAAGCCTCCAATAGCTCTAAGACCAAATTGCATTTATAAAAAGCTGCATTTATGGGTTAAGCCACACATTATTTTTTTATGATCAAGAAATTTAAAAACTTCTATATAAGCAACATTAAATTATGTAAAAGATTTACAACTACGTAACAAAACCAGTATTTTGAAGAACAATTTAGAACAGTATTTCTTTTCTAAACACTGAACTATTTGGTTCTTTCTAGAACATTTACTGAAATTTGTAAGTACAGTCAGACCTCGATATAAGGTCACCCCTTGGGACCTCGCGAAAGTGACCTTATAAGCGGGTTGACCTTATAACCGATTCATACGCATTTCAATTCAATGAGCCGGGACTTTAGAAAAGTGACCTTATATGCGGGGTGACCTTATATCGAGGTCTGACTGTAGTATCAGTTTCTTGACATTTGAGGATGCAATGATGGTGGTTGTAAAACAAATGAAGGGTTAAGCAGGAAAAGAACACATCCCCCCCCCCCCAAAAAAAAACACTTTCATTAATCAATGTTTCTGAACTAATATTCTGCTTTTTCAGAAAATATTAATAAAAATATATATATTGTAGGTCAATTAAGTTACAGATATCCAATTATCTTCCTAATAGATTTCAATTTTAATCTAACCTGTATTTACTATGATAATTTAATTCAAACACTTAACTAATTCTTAAATAAAATTAAAAAACAAAGTTTAAAAAAAGACAGGTGACATGCTTCGGACCTGTTACGGGTCCATCATCAGACTGGAAATAAACATAAGTTATCCCCGAATTTAAATGCACGAAAAAGGGATGGAGGGGAAACTACTGCGCATTATTGAGTGGGAAAATCGATGTTGGTGAAGTAAGGGAAGGAAGGTTGACGAAAGTGTATTAAAGGAGGAAGGAAAGAGAAGTGGGTGTTTTTTTTTTTTTTTTTTTTTTTTATAGATTGGTTATTTTTAACTTAAATAGATTTTAATATTGTAATATGGATTGGCTGCATTGTATGAACATGAATTGGATGAAATGAAATACGATTCAGCGATAAGGTGTTTATTTTAGTTAATGTGTGTGTTTCTTAGACTTTTTAAATGATTTTTTTTTTTTACACACATTAAAATTTACACTTTACAGTACAGCATCGATTATAATCGATAATTATCAATCAACCGAAACATCAGTTAGCTGAAGGCGTTTCAGTAGACCAAAAATTTAAAAAATTAACTTGCAAAAAATTAAAATTAAAAATTTAATTTCTTTCCGAGTGATAGGTCTGATGGGAGACAGTTCCCGAAATGCGTAATGACAAAAACAACGCAATGAAGTCACACGACGGATTTTAAATAAGGTAATTTATTATCTAAAACGGGACTTAGACCATAATTAGCAGTGTTTAAAATACAATATAAGGTTTTGTGTTTAATATGTATCACTGTTTCTGTGTTTCATATTGCTCCTATGACACTGGTATAATTTTTTCGTAAATGATCGGCTATCCGACCCCCCCCCCCATGCAGTATTGCTTTGGATAATAATCGATGCTCTACTGTAATTCTGCTTTATTAAAAAATCTTAATTGAATGGCTTAAAAACAATATAAGGAGTTCCGTGACAAAACTTACAAACTCCGCTAGTGTTCAGGTGGTGATTCTAAGCAAAAGAAGGTAATCACACAATGGGTCGATTTGGCTTAGTTCCGGAGATCTGGACTGAAATGCTGTTTCACCATAGTTATCGTGAAATACCTGGTTTGACCCAATGTGAGATCAGTCATTGTTCTTTCTATTATTATTATTATTATTATTTGTTTGGTGTTTGACGATATCTATTTGTTACCAATAGATTTTTCTTTGTATTAATTTATTGTTTGCCTTTTGTGCCAAACCAGCATTGAAATTTCGTTACTGTACATGTTTATTGGAAATTTCTGTTATCAGTCTATTCAGTTAACTGTCACAGAACCCGGTCCCTACAGTGACGGTTAATCGAGTTTTCACTGTAGATGATATTCATCAAGAATGCGAATAATATAAAAATAATAACAGTATATAGATAGGTTTAATATGCAAAGAATTAAGAAAGAAACCTTGTTATTTTCTACTTTAATTTGCAGAATGCAGAAAATAGTTGATGATTAGCAAAAGATGTTGCTCAGAATTCCTAGAAGTAGTAATTCATCACCCATCTTAAATACAGGACAGCTGAAGAGTGAATTTAATGAAGTGATATTTGGAACAAGGATTTTTATTAATCTTCAAATTAATAAAAGAAGGCTCAAATATGAAGCTGACGATTAAAGTTATCTGTTCTAGTGTAACTATGTTTTTATCTGCATTATTATAGCAATGGACCACTTGAGGTTTACGCCTGTATGACGTGTAATGTGGGATCATGTGGGATAAACAAACATATAACTTAGTGTGAATTACTCAAAAAATCGTCGATTTTTGATATTTCAAGACTGAATGGTTCAGTACTGTGCAGTTCCTTATTGTAAGAATTCTGTAAAACACTTGGAATATCCTTCTTTAATATAATATTTCCTCTATATCGACACGAGTTAAAACAAAAAACATGGCTTTGTTTATCTCACAAGTCAAGCAGTAGCCTAGTGGGATATTTTGTAACTACGAAGCCCCGCCTATTCTCAAGTGGTCCATTAAATATCTTTTGTTGATAATAAATTGCTGTCATCTTCTTTAATCAACTCTACATCAGATTTGAACATTTAGGAAGGCTTACAATCGTTTCATCCAAATCAAATCTTTTAGTTCACCCTCTATATCTACACAGGTTAAAACGAAGCACATGCCTTTGTTTATCCCACAAGCCAAGCAGTAGCCTGGTGGGATATTTTGGAACTACGAAGCCCCGCCTATCCTCAAGTGGTCCATTGGCCTTTTGTGTTTAGACCATGTTGATAAATATGTAAATTTATATGTTAAAAATACACATGTATCCCACTATACGGCTACTTATGGCCATTGGGAACAAGGAAGATAAGGTTTGTCATAGAGGACTCGGTTGGGAGTGGGCAGTCAGCCTGATGCCCACCTGCTTTTACTCTTCAGTTCTTAAGAAACCCGGTTCGGTGGCCTGTTAACAAAAAGAACCTAGGGAAAAATCCCCAACCATTATGGATTCAACAATGTTTCTCCAGCCCCCAGCCTCTTACTGGGTCCAATTTTCCAAAAACGAGGATAGTTTTAAAATTGTTCATTTAAAATTTTTTAATTTGTGTTGCCATAATCTTCTTACGTTATTATTTTTGTAAGAATTAACTGAATTATGGTGTCAGATGCAATGCATTAATCTTTTGGTTTACTACTACTACTCCTGGTTATTCAATATTTGGTAGCTTAGCTTTGACAAACTTGTGTAATTATTTTGTAATTACATAAAAACAATTTCTCAAGAGCTAACAAAGATGATTCCTTACCATACATACATACATAGTTCTCTGCCAAGGGCAGGTCCTTCACTGCAAACCCAGCATTCTCCAATCTTTCCTATTTTCTGCCTTCCTCTTCGTCTCCACATAAGATCCATTTACCATAATGTTGTCGATCATCTTAAATCTTCTTCTGCCTCGAACTTTTTTACCGTTCACCATTCCTTCCAGTGCATCCTTCATTAGGGAGTTTCTTCTCAGCCAGTGACCCAACCAGTTTCTTTTTCTCTTCCTGATCAGTTTCAGCATTATTCTTTCTTCACCCACTCTTTCTAGCACAGCTTCATTTCTTATTTTGTCTATCCATTTCACATGCTCCATTCTTCTCCATATCCACATTTCAAATGCTTCTAGTCGTTTCTCTTCACTGCGTCGTAATGTCCATGTTTCTGCCCCATACAATGCTACACTCCACACAAAGCACTTCACTAGTCTCTTCCTTAGTTCTTTTTCCAGAGGTCCGCAGAAGATGCTCCTTTTCCTATTAAAAGCCTCCTTTGCTATTGCTTCAGAAGAGTATCTTAATTCCCAATCCTCCACTCGAATCAAAAGGCATTCAAAAAGATATGCCAATTTGTAAAAACCAATTTTCTCTTTAAAAATATTATTCTGACCTATCACAATAACGCTATTAACATACTAATTACAATAGCAAAATTTTAATAACACAAAAACTTGAAATGTATCTTACTTTTTAGTGACAACTTTCTTGCCATCCATGAATCTTGTCGATGTCGAAGTTTTTCGTATGTTTGCTCCAGAAGGTCCATTAAAAGTTCCAAAAGATGTACTTGAAGAAAATGTTGAAAAGCTGAAGAAAAAAAAAAAATCATTAAAATAGCTATATTCTTGAAAATCATTACAAGAAAAACAAAACTATTCTTTAAATAAAATCTAAGAATAAATTAATGCAAAGTACCAGCATAACCAAATACTAAGATCATTTCTCTTAGTTTGGAAAACAATTTAATGAAAGATAATTTTCAGGAATTCTGTAATGGTGTTTGTGGAAGAGTTGTTCGAGATGGAGAAACAAGGAGTTAAGTTCTGGAAATGAACTGAATTAATTTATTAAATGAAACACATGGGCTTATTTATAGTATTTACATTGAAGAATTTGATTGGAAGATTAATTAAAAATATACAGAATGATTGGATAAAAACGTAACGAGTTTAAATTAATTAACTGATTCAACGGAAAAGAATTTAAAAATAAACAGTTAACGATGAAAATAAATAAAATACAGATAAATGATTTCTAAAAATATTTACATACAAACTGTTACAATATAACTTGAAATGAGAACAAAATGTTATAACTTTTAAAGCAGTAAAACTGGTTTATTTCACTGTTCCGTATTTTGTTTTGTTGGAAAATTTCAAATTTAAATTTGTTGCCTCCCCTCCCCTTTGCTGCTCATTAAAGGCAAAGCGTTGTATACAAAATTCCATATTTCTTTTGAAAACTTAGGTAAGGGAATTTAGATAATGAATATCAATTTGTGAAGACAAATCAAGGAAAGAATGCCTAGGTAATGTAAAATAAATATTATGTGCTGTGATTCTTCTTACATCTATCTATCTATTATATATATGATCTTGGTCTTCCGAACCCTTAAAAGTAGGTCAGGAATACAAAAACAAACGTATTCATAGTGGAATGTATGTCCACAAATGCCACCCGAATGTGCTAAGAGTGCTGTTTGGTAGCACATTAGTTGGACAGTGTGAGCCATTGTCATTTGAGACATTGACTTTGTACGTGTAGGATATATCGCTTTACTAATTCCAAGAGGGCAGATATGCACCTAGCCTATGGGGCAACAAACAGAAAGGGATGAGCTGCTGTATGATTGTATTCCCCAACACACACGTGCCCAATCATCAAACATTTTCAAATGCATCAAATACTGTTGGTGGAAGGAATTTACCTACTGTGATCCCGTAAGTTTACACTTTACTGTCATATTGTAAACATAGGGCTCTTCATGTCATCTAACTTTTTTTTTTTTTTATTATTTCTGAACCTTAGTGTATCTTCCAGAGCACATTCAGGTGGCATTTGCGGAATACGTTCAACTACGAATGTGGTTGTTTTTTGTATTCCCTACCTACCTTTAAAGCTTGTCTGGGAATTTTAAAATCGCCCTGTATTTTCATTCTTGCTATGCCTTCTCCATGGAGGTTACATTTTTATTTCCCTTGTAGCTTTTCTAATATGGCAGATTTTCTTCAGCCTTGTCTGATTCTTGCAAAGTTTTCATTGTAAACGAATAAAATTTACTTAAGACTAAGATTTCAAAGGACTTGCATAAACCTACCAGAGCAATTTAAACAATATATAAAAAAAATAAAAAAAAAAAAAATAAAAAAAATAAGGGCAATTATTATCCCCACGCTCAAAGATGTACCTTCCAGAATGCAACGCAGATTATAGATTGACCTTTCCTGGCTTTTCGCTAACATTCAAATGGAAGAGAAAATGGCGGTCGGTGGTTCACAGTCAACACTTCGACAACTTATTGAACGCGAGTAAAGGCAGCAATGATGTCACTTCATTCAAGCAAAACAGATCGGTGATTGACTTTTTTGAAACGAAATCCTAATTTCCTCAGAATCACACGCATACTTGTTGACTGACCTGTAAATTGAATGTTTCCCAGCTTCGGCGACAATCGTCCTCACTGTGGGCAATTCCTTCTTGATATGCATATCATCAACAATTTGACGAATGACGTAACAATCAAAATAGTCAGGCGAACTCTTTGGAGCCAAACGAGGCCTTTTTCTCCCTGGAAATGTTGACTGTGAACCACCGACCGCCATTTTCTCTTCCATTTGAATGTTAACAAAAAGCCAGGAAAGGTCAATCTATAATCTGCGTTGCATTCTGGGAGGTTCATCTTTGAGCGCGGGGATAATAGTCATCTGCAAAATACTTGGTTGACGATTAAATTTGCTCTATTTCGAAATTCACGGAATGCATTTCGTTACATGGACTTAAATAAAATTTACAACATCCGTAAGGTGGGTCAAAAAAATATTTTGTATTTCCCATAGTGAAGGGGGGAGGGTAAAGAAATGCAGTTGATGTCTGATCAATCTTTTTAGTTTTTTTCTATTCTCTTTGCATATGAACAATATCAGTAACTACGTTATCTCTTTTGTAGTCATTCAGTAACATGCACAACTGCCATTACAATACAAGTACAACATAGACAATCCTTGTAATCTGTCGTTCTTTGGCAGACTCATATTATGCTAAAGAATAAGAGACTTCTTGTAAATTATTTTTACCATCTGTCTTTGCAAATTTATCAGTTTTCAATATGGTAGTTGGACTAGACTGTCGTACATATGCTTATACTGCCAATTTGTCTCGTGATGCAATTTCACCTTTTGTGTTTCAAAGTTCTTCATGTTTAAAAAAAATGTTTAGAATGTAGTATTAAACCACAACATGGTAGGTTGCTGTAACTTTCGCTTGTTATGGTTAATCCTTCTTTCTCCTCATTTAAAAGGTTTTATATATATAAAAAAAAGTGAAATTTTTTGGTTATAATAATTATAAAGAGTGACTTACAATTTGAAAAACATTTCTGGATTGAAGAGTTGAAATTGTCTAGTTATTCCTATTATTTCTTGTGGAAATCCCCCCTTAATCAGTTATTGACAATTAGTTGTACACTTAAAGAATACATCTTGACAATTTTCAAGAACTCATGTTACAAATACAAATAGAATTTCCTCAAAATAGCCCAGAAAAAGAAAGTTTAATTATTACTGTCTAATATTCATTCAAGTCTCAAAAATTCAGGATAACTGTGAATCACAAGAAAATATTGCACTACACAAAGCGAGTCATGAAAACTTCTCTCTATTTCTGCTGGAATGACCAAAGGCAATTTATTTTCACAAGGACATAGGGTGGAGCCATTAGAACTGCAAATATCACTCAATACTGTATGGGTCATAATCAGATACAAGCAGATCTGCAGGATAGAGCATTTGTTTAGCTGTTCTTTGATGCAACAGTGTTTTTATCACAAGTATGGCTCAGTGAATCCATATTAATGATATGTCTCATAGATGGGACAGAATCATAAAGTGACCCAGATGGCTGTGTCTGAAGAGCTGCAAGTCCCACAAAGTGTCATTTCTAGAGTTTGGCAGAGGTTCCAACAAGATAGAAATATCAGTAGACACTTCAGCAGAGGACATCCAGGGATTACAAAGGCAGAACAAGACTATTAAGGAGGGTTAAATCAGTTTCGATGGCACAAATTGAATTGAAAGTGTGCATCATTGGTCGCAGCTCGAGCGTCAATTGGTCAAATAGGAGTGAGCAGTCAGTCGACTGTTATACTGAAATAGTGGTAAAGAATATTTATTAATGGCGGTGAAATTGAATTAGTCATTGGGAAGGCTACATAAATGGACTTTCTGAAGTTGTTGTTGGCCATTCCTCTTATTCAGTCATCGTAAAGATATGAACAACAAGAACTTATTATTAATCATTGAAATGTTGGCCATCTAGTATGCAGAAACAAAAATATGGCTACTACAGATTGCAGATGTACATTGAAACATCGCTATAATTGCTCAATCATTGCACTCTGTGCGAAGGGGCTGTTTTGTATACACAGAAATTCAGGTTTAGTCTGCAGAACGAGTCCTACCATGTCTTTGTCTTAAGAAAACCTCACACAGTACAACCCTTCCAACATCCTTAAGCAACATCGTTATGACAGATGGTGTCATGGTATAGAAAGGCATTATCTATCGTAACGATCTCGCTTAATTCCGAACACACATCTCCGTGTGTTCGAAAGGGGAATCCTAACAGGCCAACATACGATATCATTCTACAACAATATGTCCAGCTCTTCAGGGGTGCAAAGGGACACATCCTCAGAGTTGCTCTAGTAAATGACTGGAAACAGGATATCGGGCACTTAAAGAGTGGCCAGCTTGATCTTCCGACGGATCACGCATGGGGCACACTCATTTTTACTTCAGGATCTAGAATTTTGCAGCAGCTCAGGACAGCATTGGTACTCCATTCCACACCAATAGCTTAGATATTATTATGCAGAGTTTGACAACATGCTGTACTGTATGCATCACTGTAGCAAGCCACCATACAGTATTTTGAACATTTTTTCACCCTATTAAACATATTGGGAGCAATGCATACGTAGCTCCAGGAAGCTGTTTATCTTTTTTCTGACAACAGTGGCAGAGTCAATGGTGGATTTTTTGTTCCTGAATTATCACCCTTTGTTCGATATGCTACATATTTAGTATAATGATATTATCCTTTATTTTTCAGCATGAATGTATAAGCATCATATAAAAATAAAAAGTTGAACTATAATTACCCAGGATCAGCACTAAAGAAATCTTGAAAACCAAACAGGCCCAATCCTGAACCTCTGGGAAATCCAAACAATGAATTCTGATTCTGTGTTACAACAGCTGTAAATTAAAAAATTAAAAAAATCCGTATTTTTAAAAAAAAAAAAAAATTTACAGAAAAATATTTTGATTTTGTCACTCAATTATCAATGGGAAAAAGCTAGAACAATTGCAGAAAAGCACATTTTTACTTTTATAAATTTTGTTTGAAAAGCTTGTGAAATCAAAATTAAAAATCCTTGCACAGTTTAATCTTTATTATCTTGGGATCCAACTTGCATTAAGTCAAAATATTTAAATTAAAAAAATAAAAACACAATACATAATCTTCGTAGAAGTAAAACAAAGCTATTATTTTTGCATTTGTGTATTGGTTAATATTGTTACCGGATGAATAGGCAGACCTCCCTCTACCGGAGTAGACTGGCACAACCCTGCTTCCCTATATAGCAGAATTGCCTGTCCCAGCTGTGCCAGGAGGAGGCTGGGATTAGCAATAAATAGAGCAGCTGAGTTAAGCCAAGGCAGTTGGATAGTGGCAGTCAGCCACAACAGGAGCTTCCTTCAGAAGTAGTGAGTTAGGTAGTGGAGGTCAGGTACAACAGGATCCTCTTCCCATTGAAGTAGAGAGAATGTTGGTAGTAGCCAGCGACGTAAGGACCTCCTCTAGTTTAAGAAGAAGGGATCTCCTCCCACTGAAGAGGAGAGATCGTACTTGGCATCTAGCCAAAGAGAGAAGATCGTAGGAAGCCAGTGGCAAGCGGTCCTCCTACACTGAATAGAAGGAGTTCTATTCCTGCCATCTGACGACTGAGGTCCTCGATACAGGACAGCAGTAGCCCACCTGGCAATAGAAAGGTTCCAGTTGTGGGACGAGCCCAGGAAGGCAACGACTCAACTGAAATTACAGGAATAAGACTCGGGACAATTACCAAGAAAGGCAATGGTCCAGCTTGGTTGTTTGGTTAGTAGATGGCACAAAAGCATCTGTGGTTAAGCTGTGCCAAGAAAGGTAAAAATTAAAAGTTAACGAACTGCCTCAATAAAAAAGGACAGAAAATCAAAAAAAAGAACAATTAGTGTCCAAAGTTAAGATGATAGTAAATCATCTATAGTGTAGAGAAGAAAATAAAAATCTGATAGTTACAAGAGAGTGGCAAGGCCACATTGATGAATGAAGAGTAAAACTCATGAAATGGATAAAAGATCATTGTCATTTAAAAGCAAGGAAATATGAAAGGAATGTGAAATTGAAAAAGAGGATAAAAGCACTGACGACTATATTGAGTAAATGCAGAATATTCAATTAAAATATGACGTATGGTTAAAACAACGTTGTACTGAGCACACAGGGAAGGTGGAGCATTCAGCAGTAAATATCAAATGGGCAAGTCTCGTATGCCCGATCCTCAGATGTACCAGAAAAACATCCATCTGTACAGTGGCAAACGTTCGATTCGTAGGAGAGGATAATCAAGGACCAAGTTTATTGCCATAAAGATCATACCATTCATATTGCCTGACAGCTATATGGTAATTTAAGATGCTTGCTCAAACAGTCGTCACTGATTTGACAAAGAATGAATGAAAACAATTTTGCCAGCTTGAAGATTTTTAAAGAAATTTCATCATCTCCTTTAAATGTTATAGAATGCATTGAAAGGTTAATATTATAAATTTTATAGATTACATTTATAATAAGGCAATGCCTATAATTATTAATAGAGTAAAAATATTCCAATGGAGTCTGCAACATATCTTTTAAGTTGTTTTTTAATTTTGCACAATAAAAATTGAGCTTTCAACAACAAAGAAAAAAAAAACGAAGTCTGGAAAATCTGAATTACAAGAGTTTCCAGACATTAAATAATTACAGTTCAATTTTTTGGCAGATTTTAAAATTTCAGAAAATGCATTTTAAATAATTTTACACTGTAAACTCTCAGTACAGACATGTTACTGCCAAAATAATTTGAAATCTGAAGTAAAATGTTTATTTTTCTGATCAAACACACATTTCAGTGTGTGATAAGGTGTAAAAGCAATCGAGGGCAAGATATGCCAGGAAAAAGGTTTGAAATTGAGAACAACTCTTTGAAAGGAAAAACACCAGATGTGCAAGAAAGAAGGAAACATGCTAGCCCACACTGGGATTCGAAGCCAGATTCTGGTGTAACAGTTACATGGATGGCCATTGCCTTGACCACTTGAGCTGTGCCCAAATGGCTTTGAATAAAATGAAAATTTCATCTAGAAGAGCATCTGAAACCTCTTTTACTCACTAATAAGAGCTCTATTTTTGTTTTTTACTGGAATAAAGTTGGATAATCAATTGAAAATTCAAGACTACGCAAAGATTAACCTTAGCTTTAGTTGGAACCCATAAATCCAACCCGCAAATTAAGGCAAGTTAATTCAATCAAACCAATTATCTTCAATTAAGCAAGATTACAAAACCAACAGTAAATTTTATATAAAATGTTAAGAAATTTGAATGAAAGTTTACAACAATATATTGCTTGTGGGCTGCAATAAAGGCACAACTAAAAAAAAAAATCAAGTTCTGAGATAATTGAGTTCCAAGATTCAGCATTGTATTGAAATGCATATGTCACACAATTCATTAACGCCGTCTGTTGGTGGAATATTGAACTACATGATATGCTGCTGGAAGGAAGACCAATCGCAATGTTGAAGAGTGCATTAATTCCAAATTCATATTTTCGAGTTGTGCCACTATTGCAGCCCACGGGCGATATGTCTGTTGAAATAGTTTTATATGAAAATACATTTAAAATTCATTGGAATATGGTATTATAAACATAATACCATATCCCAATGTTAATTTATCAAAAATAGAAATAAATAAAAATAGTTACAATGGCCAAAAAGATCTGCAAAGGGATCACCGCCAAAGAATTCTCTGAAAACTTCTTCTGGATCTCTGAATGCAAATGGAAAACCGCCGAAGTGGAAACTCTGATTGAAGTCAAATTCTGGTTGTCGGCCTCGATTTCTACTCAGCCCTTCTTCTCCATACTGATCGTACAGCCTTTTCTTCTTTTCTGAAGAGAAAACACAAACAAGATATTATATTTATTACTACTATTGTTTTTAAATTAATTAACAATGTAAAAGTGTCTAAATTTAATGCTTGGATTATTTACATTCAACCGCAGATATTTGACTGCCAACAGCTTATTAATTAATAGAAATGAAGGCCTTCAGAAACACTGGAGTCACAGCCTCCTTGTGATCAATGAAAGAACTTCAGGTAAAAGATGGTTTGAGAAAAATAATACTTTCGACCAGAGGTCAGCAATGTTCTTCCGGATAGGGGCCTTGTCAATGAGTGGACAGCAGGCCATATTCATCTAAAGTTAATAAATTAAGGTAGTAATAATAAAACATAATGAACTATCCAATAATGTTTATTTTAATTAAGCAACATTTATGTTGTTTAGTCGCAAATGGCATTAGTTAGTGCGAGGTTTGTGGTGCTATTTTGTGGAAGAAAATCAATGTTAGGTGACAAGCTAAATGAAGCCAGATATAGAATATTTAAATGGGCATCCGTGAGCTGGGTTTATTTAATTTTGAGAAATATCGTTCACAGATAAAGTACTGCTGAACAATGCCATTTTTTTCGCATGAACTACCTAGTTTGTATAAATTCCAGATTCAAGAAGATACTTTCTGTATTTTTTTTCTCAAATCTTGATAGTAGTCGCAAATACTTTGGCATCTGTTGGCTTCATCTTCTGTTTAGGGAAATGAACTTAAGTTTGCTTTCACTAGCTAGCTAGTTTAGTTTCAAAGGTAATGTCCATACATTTGAAGTATCGGCTTATTTCTTTTTAGGGGCTGCTGCAAGTTTAGGTTGTTTAAATGTCTGATGGATTGAATATCACACGCCAGACTGAAAAGCCATTTGGAATCATGAAATTCTGAAGCATTCCACCTTTTTACTTTCAAGAAAATTAGATCTTTCAGGAATGTGTATGCTCTTTCTAACAAAGTGCCCCAACTGAGTCAACGAATGCCAAAGTAGTATTGAGCAGGTCCCAGTATTGAGTGTCTGTTTCATACAAACATTGCTGCAACTCGCAATGCCTCAACTCAATCAGATTAACTGTCCTCGCCATTTACATATGTATTTATAATATATTGATAATATATATTAACATCTTGTGGTTCTAAACTAGGCCTGAAATACATACTTGGATTATTTTATAGCAACATTGAGGCTGCAATATACGATATTTTGTTTGAGGAACATGGTCTGGAATATGGCCTGGGGACCGTAGATTGCTGACCCTGCTTTAGACAAGTCAGAAGAATGGATTAATAAATTTCTTAAATCTGGTTAATATGATCTTATCAAGGTCTTCACAATTTTATTTTTTTTTAAGGAAGATATCCAATGGAGTTTTTCTGTTAAAATTAGTCTGCTACAATTGATAAACAGGTGAAAAGCAACAGGTGTGCTGCACAAAGCAAAGCAACTATAAACAAATGCTAATAATACATTATCCATGCAATAATTTTAGTTTTTTAGTAATTCTGAACCAATGTCTGAGTCATTGTACTAAGTACAATTAAGAATTCTTAAGATTATCAATAAAAACCAAACCTAATCAAGTCTAAACATATCAAATTCTGAGTATTTTAGTGCATTATTTGCTTTAAAAACAAAGATGAAACATATACAATAAAACTATATATACATTTTTTTTTTTTTTTACCAAGTCCTTTTCTTTCTTCTCCTCCGAGGTGCTACATCATATCGTCGTTGCAAATTTAAAATCTCCCATGTGTAAAAAGTAACTTTCTGAGAAAAACGCTATTTCAGGCATGCAAGACATGATGTTGCACACTATAAGATTTAGCCAAAGACAGCATTGAGTGATCACATAGTTTTTTTTTTTTTTTTTATTATGGCGATACATTTTAGGAAAAACAAAATGGTTATTAAAAACTCTTATATGTTCATCAGGCACATAGATGATTTTGATGAACAATTTAATGTTGACATTCACTTAAGATATTTTACAAATGGGAAATAAAACAGCGAAATACAAAGATCTGCACAAGAGAGATTTTTTGTTCAGTACCTAATCGAAAACGCTATTCAAATATCTGCAAAATTAATTTATGACACACAGGAGATTTTAAATTTACGATATCAAAGTTGCCAATTTTTGACACCCGTATTTATTCAGAAAAGTAAATTTATTGTATTCACGTTTAATAAAATAATTTAAAGATTAACAAAATATAATATTTCAGAGTACGCAAAAACTACACATTTCAATAGAAATTTAAGATTAAATGTAGTTACTTTTGATTCCCAAGGATACGCCCAACTTTTTTTTTTTTTAATTATCTAATTTTTGGATAAGTAACAAAATTTTTGGATTCTATAAATGCAACAGAAATAGAGATGAAAAAAAAAAAAAAAAATATATAAATATAATACTGTCTCTTAAGTTTTTCTCAGTAAATAATTAATTATTATTAATTAACACAAAGCAATAGTAAATTTTTAAAATCATTCTAAAGGAGAAAAATTTGGTAATACTTATGATGTAAGAGAAAACGTTCAGAACACCTCAATACTAATTTTAAAATTAGTGATGCTGCTCCTTTATTTTAATACAAACAATTTTACTTCATTTATTTTTCAGCAATTTCCCTAATAATTTTAAAGGGCAGTTTCC
>JAFIDM010002131.1:21342960-21355896 GCA_023159025.1 Thereuonema tuberculata | reverse complement strand
TGGTCATGTTAACATTGGTATGAGTTCGGTTAATTCTCAAGAAATAACAGACTAAACTATTATAGATAACTGAACAAAATGAAAAGTTGTTTTTAGTTATGCTGGGATTAAAGACGTGGATGAAATGCCCATTTCAAAGATTTTATTTAAATAAATTTTGTAGAGATTTGATTAACTTACGCTTTCTTTACATCTGCATTTGTTGCATTCCTTGGAATTTCAAGCACCTTGTAATAATCCACCATTGCAAACTAAGATTTTCTATTTTTTTTTTTTTTTTTTTTAATGCTGAAAAGAGGAAACAATTACAATAATTAGAACAAATTAAAAAAAGCAACTACAAAACAAACAAGTAGCAATTTACAAATTTTCGTTCTTTTCCTTTGTAATAATTCTTATTAAATACAGAGGAAAGGCAATCTCCAAATCATAATACTAAATGAAGCCTGAAACCAATTCCACTGAAACAAATGGGTAGGAAACTATCACCATCATCACAATCGGATTATGTATTATCTTTCAAGTTGTTGAACATTTAAGTACATTAATGTATTATCAGCTTCAGAGAACAGGCTCCAAAAGTCTGGAGAATTGTTTTATTACTGAGATATGCCAAAATTTGAATCCTTCCGAGATCCAGATTTTTTTTTTTTTAATGATTTTTCATTATTTTTTACAAGATAGAATTTTGATAATTCAGAATATTTATATAATATAAAAACTGTTGTATAAATTAATATCAAAAAACAAACAATTAACCTCCATACATGACTACATGTATACATAATACTAGATTATTACTGTCACAGGGTGTCTACTGAATCTCAAACAAAAAATTTAAGGACAATTCCCATACATTTAAGGACATTTCCACAAAAATTTAAGGACATTAAAACTTTTATTGTATGTAAAATATTTAAAATACCCCAATCAGGGCCTCCAAGAGAAATCTTTTAAGGCGGTACAAGATGAATTTTGCGAGGCCCTTGACAATCCTATTTTAACAAAAAAAAAAAAAAAAAAAAAAAAAACCAAAAACCCCGACATCATGCTTAAAAATTTAAGGACATAGTCCGATTTTCCCGTACATTTCATGTCAAACCAAATTTTCCGTAAAATTCCCGGTTTTCCCGGTTGGTAGACACCCTGTGTCAATTTCAGCGAAAGCTTTTTTTTAGGGTCAAATGACTTAAAATCAGTCCTCAAAACTTAAATCCAAGAAAATGACAATGGAATTTCAAGTGGCACCTCTTATTACGCTGTGGAATCTGTAAACATCCCCCCACCCTTTAGGAACTCTAAAGAATTTAAGACATTCATTAATATAACTAACAAAATAGTAATGAATCCATTATGTCTGCATCCCAAGAATTATACACGCCAGGAAGAGAAAGCAAAAGTAGTGATAGGAAAAAGTCTTAAACATCAAATACAAAATACAACTAATTTGAAATACATTAAATAGTATTTACAGAGGTATCCGGAATCTGTTATGCTCAAATTACACATTTATTAATCCCATTTCAGTTGCCTCAATACTTCATATAGCCTATGTAGATGACTACATAAAGGTAATTAAGAATTCAACTGTGGCAACAACATCTACAATCCAATAATTTACAAAACGTTGTTTTGAATTGATGCATTGTGGTTACTGCACTCATGTCCAAAACTGAAGCATAATTGTTAAAACATACAAAGGGGTAAAACAAATAGATCAGCAGAAAGTTTTATGTAAATTAGTTGCAGCTAAAACCAGTCGCATGCACTTCCGAAGATCTGATGTCAGATATGCAAATTTTATTGCAGTTCAAGAATTGCAGCCTACCCTACCCAGTGTGTTTTATTCCATTTTCATACAATTTCTGTGAAACGAGGTGTTGCCACTATTGATCAGGAACATAATAGATGCCATACTGACCATGTCAAGCAGGGTAGAATAATTGGAATGCTCGAAGCAGGACAATCCCAGACCGAGGTCTCCAGAGCACTAAATGTGCCACAAAATTACATCTCCAGGCTTTGGAGAAGGTTTCAAGACACATTAGATGCCAATCAGATCGCCAATGAATCAACCTCTAAATAGGACTACTATATTACATTAACTGCAGTACGTCATAACTATAATTAAAAGACCCCCTAATGGGAAAGCTGCTGGATGAGGACAGCAAGCCTGGTGATGTGATATAACCCTTAGGAGAAAGATACCTTGTAGAAACAAGTAAGACAGAAACTCTTCTGCAGGAGCTTGCAGCTGCCTCAGGTGTCGAGTTTCAAGACAAACTGTTTACTGGAGGCTAGGGGGCAATTGGTCTTTTGTCAGACCAGCAGTTTGTGTCCCACTCACACCTGCACACAGAAAAACTATAGTCAGGAACATCGTAACGCGACACTAAAATCAGTGAACCAATGTATTCGTCGCTGATGAGTCCAGATTCAGTTTATAGACTGATTCTCGGTGAACCACTATCTGGATGGGACAAGGAACCCGTTACAATCACAGTAACATCAGGAAAAGGGACCAATTTGGTGGCAATGGAATCATGGTATGGACAGGCATGTTGAATGCCTGCACGGAGCTCCACATCTTCAACAGAGATACCCTTAATGCTAAGAAGTATAGAGATGAGATTTTAGAACTTTTGTTGGACTTTTCAGAGGTGTCGTTGGTCCAAATTTCATATTCATGGATGACAATGCCTGTCCTCACAGAGCTCAGCTGGTGGTGACTTTCTCTAAGTTGAAGATACCTAGAGTATGGAGTGGCCAGCAAAGTCTCCAGATATGAATCCGATAAAGCATGCGTAGAAGCATTAGGGAGGCGACTTGCATCCTGTCAACCTCCAGCAAGGATCATCTAATGTGAGAATGTCAACGCCACCTAATCTCCAATCAAAAACTTATTTCTAATAGCTTCATTTAACAAATGAAAATTGAATATTCTTAAATGCTCTATTTGGAACATCTCAGAATTACTGTAATGCCTATTTAATCAGTAAAACAAAACAAAAAATGAATGATTAAACCAAAAATGTAAAGAAATTGAAATGCTTGATAAAGAACATTAAAGATGCAGAGAAGTAGCTAAAGAAAAAAACAATCCAAATGGACAAGTAAGGATAAAAAAAGAGAAATATCATTACACAACATGATGCAATAAAAGGAAGATGGAAGAGATATTTACAAGAACTGTGACGATACAGATCAGAAATGACAAAACAAGTAGAAGATTGCAAAAGCTACGAATTGCTGGATTAGAAAATCATAACCATAATTAAAAGTGTCCGTAATGGGAAAGCAGCGGGATGTGAACATACCTACTGAAATGATAAAAACCTTAGATAAAATCTCTTGTAGAAACAAGCAAGATTTACAACACAGATTTGCCAGAAGATTTTAAGAAAGCAATATGCAAACCAATCCAAAAAAAGAACAATACAAATGAATGTGAAGAGTTCAGAGCATTACGTCTAATTGCACACACATCAAAAATATTATAAAAAATAATAAAAATTAGAAATAATACAAAAGATTAGAAACCAGATAAGCAAAACACAAAATGGCTTTATAGAAAGTAAAGGGACCATAAATGAAATATTAAATTTAGTCTCTTCAAAAGAAACAACAGAACTTGGAAGGTCAGTATATCATTTTTGCTAAGGCTACAAAGATTTTGATAAAG
This sequence comes from Thereuonema tuberculata, assembly GCA_023159025.1. Classification (NCBI taxonomy): domain Eukaryota; kingdom Metazoa; phylum Arthropoda; class Chilopoda; order Scutigeromorpha; family Scutigeridae; genus Thereuonema; species Thereuonema tuberculata. The sequence goes on along the minus strand of JAFIDM010002131.1, from coordinate 21,352,214 downwards.
TAAAAAACAGAGAAAATTAACGTTGAAGATATCCCAAATAATGTAGATTTAAATCCAAACAAGATAATTAATGCCTTTAGACAGTGTTAAAAGCAAAGCGGCCCTATAATATGCACAATTTTATAACAAAAGTAGAGTGAACCTAACCAGCATTTACAATGAACCTAATGGATGCTTACAGCAAACCAGAAGTTAGTGGGTCAAAAGTGGTCGCTTCAGACAGAGGAAAACGGCGATAAACATCTCCCAATATCGACCCTTCTGAAAACATTGGTGGTGGTCAAGTTTTTGCCAGACAAACTGTTGCTATGATAAAAGAAAAACGTATTGAAGCACCGACTTTTGACCCCCCCCCCCACATCCACTCAGGGAGTTGTCCTAGAGGTCTGATTTTTTTGGACGTGGTCACTAACTTTTTGATGCTGAACACAAAGGTGAAGGTTTCTTTCTAATATCTCTTAACCGTTTAGCCACTACAGAGTGTGACATCCAGCAAGCATAAAAGCAAGAGCGGTCCCTATGTTTTACAGGCAAGCTGTAAGCTAGGGGCCACTAATTACATGCCTGTAATTTTTCATCAAGGGTAAAAATGATTAAAAGGTTAAAAGCAGATTGTTTCAGCCTATCAAAAGCTATTTTCAACTAAAATAACAGGCATGTAAATTTGGATTTAAAATCTACATAATTTGGGATACCTTCAGCATTAACTCTAAATAATTTTCCCAGTCAAAATAAATTAATAGAAATATTGAAAGAAATAGGAATTGAAAATAAAGATAGGAAAAAAAAATTAATGATATACATTCGAACTGGAAAACTCGAATATATGGAAATAAACAAATGACATGAAAAAAGACATTAGGTAAGGCCATGTTATCTCGCCAATAGTATTCAATATATTTAGTGAACATCTAATGAGGGAAATAGAAAAGAGAATGTGGGAATAAAAAATTGTAACTAAGATATAAGATATGCTGACAATACTGTATTGATAGATTGAATGCCTAACTCATAACTGAATTCAACTTATTACTGAAGGGAAACAGAGATTGAGGGGGAAAAGGACTAAGAAGAAAGACATTCAGATGATGTATAGTTGAGAACCAATTCGAGGACATACATTGATGTAAAACTGATGGCTGAAAATTTCCAGAACTTCTAGAATGTTCTTAAATTTTCCATTTAGGAAGTCTTGGAATGACTACAAATATTAAAATGCTTCTTTCATTACTGAGGTGGACACAAGAGAGCTTCGTTAAAAACCATTATTATTTTGTTCTTTGATGTATGACTTAAAGGGTCAAGACATTTGCAGCAAGTTTTAAGTTTACCTCTGCCTTTTTTGATACATATCTTTTACAAAACTTACCCAAATTACTGAAAATTAATACACTGAAATACCAGAAAAACTGAGACAGTCGCTTCCATTTCTAGTGCATGCTACCACATCACTATATTAAGTGGTATTTTCCACAATTAAAGGAAATATAGACTGATATCTCTGCAATCCATTATTGTATAAATTGCAGTGTATCACAACTAAAATGACTTTGAATGAGGCATGATAGTAGGTGCCAAAATTGGTTATTCAATCTCCAAAATCAACATGAAATTTGGATTTGCACAAGAAGCAATTTCAAGGGTGTGCTGTTACGACACAAGATCAGGGAAGATATCCAAAGTGTGACAGCTATGGCCAATGGAAAACTCCAACAATCAAGGACTAGAGTCATCTAGCACTGAGTTTTTCAATATTAGAAACTGAAATACTGAAGGCCAAATTTTTTTTTTTTTAAGTTTTACTCGTTAAATTTTCCTGCCACATTTAAGAAAAATACACGACGAGTCTGCTCGGCTGAGTAGAATGATCCAAGCATGAAACTTAATACGAAAACAATGAATTAATTCATTTCTAGAAAGCCTTTTTATTAAGATAATCAGTGTCGATTCACTTTTAATTATTAAGGAAACATCCACTACATTTTGATGAGCCTTCTTTGTTTCTATTCCCCATCAAGGATCAAGTGAGAATGACTTACATATAGATGTTGTAAAAGATTTGGCATTGTTTAAGAATCTTGTCAGACTTTTAAAGATTAATAATATTCTAGCTATCATAACTTCACTTTATTTCAAGATCAAATTTCCAAAATGAATTTTTTTTTTTTTTTAATTATCACTATTAGAAAACTGATTTAGATAAGCATCTTGTTTGAAATGTACTAATAATCTCCAAAAACAAAGATTTAATCTAAAATTTTTAAAGTAACAGCTACAAAGTTGATGCTGGAGAGAAAAAAAAAAAATCAAAGTTTCAGAAGCAGCAATTTCTGAATTTCTCACCCAAATTTCAATAAAAGAGAAAACAAAAGTAATCCAAAGTTTATAAACGTTGAAACATTTGGATCTTTAACACAAACTGAAAATTCTTCTTACCACCAAAATTGTCCGATCCAGGTTTCTAGTCTACCAAGACATATTCCTTGGTAGAATAAAGAACTCAGCAACCTAAGATCCGAAACACACAGGCTTTTCAATAAAGCAAAAAAGACAGGCGAGTGGGAGGAATATATATATATAAATTTTTTACAATGTCATTAGAGAACACTTCATGGAGAAAATTCTGTGAGGATGTAATGGATTCTTGCCATTACATTTACATATCAAGGCTGAAGCCACACTAGGAGCACATAGGCTGTAGATGGTAGTTCATAAAATCCGGGGAAAAAAAAAAAAAAAAAAAACCCTAACAGAAATGCTAGGAGTACACTTTCCAGGATCTAGAGAAATTAGCACTGAGGACATGTGCCATTCGAGTTTGGTTTAGCTCAGAAGTGTATGAGTTTGGTTTCGAACAGATTGAAGTGTATCTGGCCCGACGGTGTGCAGACACGAGTGGCAGGTGGCGTAGCGGTCGGTATGAACGTAGATGTAGCTCTCTCAGCCGTCTGTGAATGGTCATGGTGGACACTCGTGTACGGGTCGCATGTCTGATGGTTGATAACGATGATTCAAGCGCTGTGACAGCTGATCTGACAATCATCTATCCTCCTGCTCTGCTATGGCCCTAGGTCGACCGCTACCTTCATGACTCTGAAATCTGCCATTGTCCATCCATTCCTGCCAGCATCTTCTAATCGCCGCATCACTTCGACCCATATGACGAGCGATTCTCCGATTTGCCCAACCTGCCTCTTTCAATCCGATGATACGCAAACTCTGACAGTTGCACGTAATGAGCTCGAATCCTGTGGCGAGGCATTTTTTTCAGTCGTTGAAAGGTATCCTAACTCACAATGCAACAGAAATTTTGACCATCAGATTGAGAATCGCTTCTTATATACACCTGCTGAGTGCACAGTTTCGATGTGCTGTAGCTCTCGCTATTCATTCATTGGACACCAAAATTTAATCATTTGCATGGGCGGTCCCAATGTCTTTGCATACGAAATTTCATTACAATCGGACAACTCCTTCTAGGTGCATCGTTTTTTTGGTAATGATTGTATTTTGTGCATCACTTATTAATTTGCCAGTTCAAGTTGTTTTGTTGTATTGTATTCAAAAGCTTCTGTTAAAGCAGAAGTATATAACCCTTAATTTTATCTTATTCAGCACCAAAAGGAATGTCTTTCTAAGCATTCAGAAAGGAATGAATCAAAATCAATAGCTATTCTTAAAAAAAATTCAAGACTACTTGAAGGCATTAGTGCAAAGTTCATTTTTTATAAATAAAAAGAATCACAATTGAGAAAACCCTAATCTGACCTTCATGTTGAAAAAATGCACAAAAGATATGAATACTGGAACTTGCTGACTAACAAGATATACATAACTCCATTTCTGACTAATCAAAAGCTAAAAATTGGGATCCGACAAAGAGAACAAGATGGCTGATAAGTCAGCGAGCAATGCTTATTCATTATAAAAAGAAACAAAGAATCACTGCAGAAAGTTTCATAAAAATGCATTTGATATAATGATTTTGATAAGCGATGAAGAAAAAAAAACTTAATCCCCGAAGCTTTGTGTTAGAATTTTTAAATTTAATATATATTAGTTGCATTAGTCTATTCTCTACATCACAATGTAGTAGAGAATTCTGCCTTCCGAATTGTTTTCTTTTATAATAATAGCCCTTCATAATGGCAAAATTGACTATAAATACAGAAATATTGGCTTTGTTTACAACATATTCAAAGACAAAACTGCAAGCCTATTTTAATAACAGCTTTGTTTCAATGACTTATGTGCTTAGCAACATATTTTCATGTAATTGACAAATATTTGTCGCAGCATATCTTTGTAGTATTTACCCCCTTCCCCTTCTATTTTCAATGAAGACTCTTGAGAAGCAAACATCCTATGAATTCAATATGTAAAACAAAACAAAAATTGTAATGAGAACTAAAAATTGTTTTGCCAAAAAGGAATCGCCTCCAAGTGAATAGTGCCTTAAATCCAAGAAACCTGGCCTACCTCAGTACTCAAACTGTTACTTACGAATAATGAAGAATGAAGAAGTCGAGCCTTAAGAGCAATACTGAATACTAGTATAATAGGCCCTACATTAATAACAGCTTCCAGATCTAATTAATGCTGATCTTTATTTAGTAATTGTCAGCACGTATTTCAAAACTTTTTATTTTAAATAACCATTATTTTATACTGCAAATTATTAAAATATCAACTTTTGATATAAGATATGATTTTTTTTATTTTTAATTGTAAGAATTTGAAAAAATAAGTTAATTTTTTACACTTTCAACAATCTCATCTGTTTACCCGAAACAGTTTTCCATAGCTTTAGCTTCATATATCCAAATTTATCAAATTACCGAAGCCTTTATATCCAACCCTTGTTGAATGCTGATACATAATGCTGAGAGATCAAAGGCACTAGAAAATCTCAATTGACAACTGGAAATAAGAAATATACAACAGATAATAAACAGATGATTTCAAACACTTTACAAAAACTTTGGGATTCAGCCTCTTTCACTAGTAACATCCAATTTTTGGTAGATCAAAAAAAAAAAAATATACCGGTTCAAAATTTATCAAAAAAGACCACTTCTTGAAACTGATTAAATTGTTACTTAAATAATAATACTAAGGAGAAATTCCTATTACATTTCATTACCTCCGATAAACTTATTGGTTTTTATATAAACTTTTGATACTCATTCGAAACCTAGGCAGAGAAGTAACTGGCCTTTCAAGGAAGAGATAAATAGATAATAGTTTACAACCTCTCTTTAAACGAAATATAAAGAATGAAATCCAGCATCACCCATGTTTTTTTTTGGGGGGGGATGGGTGGGTGAAGTTTTTCTCCTTGAAATACTATTCAAAAATCCCTTCTCTCATTCACAACCCCTAAACATGATATTGATATTAGAGGCTGTTTAATATATACAATAATAAAACTGGATATGTGCCATTATTAACCGAGGAAAGCAGTTGAGAGCTTGAAGGTTAATAAAAGGAAACGCAATCGTGTCGTTAAAGAATCAGATTTCCATTATTTTGCAGACTGAAAGGAATGCAGTAAAACTGCCAATTTCATCTAACAGTTTCATATTCATTGTATTGAAAGCTTATTTGTTTCTGTCATTAAATCCTAAGTCTTATACATCTACCTTCCTCTCCTGTTGTACCTAATGTTGTATCTCTGCTTCCTTCTTGGCAGTATTAAGATAGCTTAGCTATAAAAAGAAACCATATACACCCACTTCTTCTGAAGGTCTGTATCAAGTAAGAAAACAAGGGTTAGAGCGTGGAAGATTTGGCCTGGAAGTTACAACAAAATAACAATTCTAGATGGAGAGTTGCCAAAAAACGGATGCCCACCTGATCACTGATGTTCCACTGTAATTTCAATGTAAAAAAATGAAAGTTTATCAGAATTTATTTATATTTATAATGATCAAATCTAGAAACCTAATATGCTAGCAATTGTCTTTAATGTATTCTTTTTATCTACTTTATCTGTTCCTTATTACAGTAAGAAACATTTTTTTAGATCAGAGTGAATGTAGCTAACTGGTATTACAGTAATTTCCAAATTATGTATAACAAAGTTTTTGTTTGCTTGCTTTTTAAAATGAACCAGTTTTAAATTACTAGGCCATAATGATGGAAAAAAAAAAAGGAAAAACGAGATAAAACATCAAAATTTATCACTCATTATACAGGCTACAGCAGCTTCAATAATTGAGATACGAATGTCGAGAAGCAAAACTGATGAAAACAATATGATAAATAATTACTAGTTTTATAAAAGAACTAAGCAGATTTAATAAAATAAATGTTTCAACAACTGAAGAAATAAAATTATTAAACTTCTGAATTGCGAGATTGGTAAATTTCATTATATTATTATCCGAATAAGAATTGTAATATTTCATGGTAACGCTTTACATAATCAATAAAACCAACTATGAAACAAAAATAATAAAACCCTCGGCTAATTTACGCAAGCACAATACATGAAAAAAAAAAAATTACAAAGCAAAAAAATCCACGTCATTGTATATACTTAGTTCTTTTATTTTGAGGCAAAAACAATGTTAAATTTGTTTATTATTTTCCGAATTCATTAATTAATAACTTTAAATAAAAAGCTAAAAACGGAAGAAACGTGGTTAATCTGATGTACGTTTCATTGAAAGCCTTTCACTCCACTTTTATCAGCATATCCTTTGTTTACGTTTCAGGAAATCCATCGTTTGTCTAATTACGATATTAATTCTTTTCTTAATAAAACATTTACAGAAAGCAGTTATTAATTAAATGTAATGCAGAAATTTATTCAAATACAGAAGTCATAAACAAAGCAAATGTATCAGTTCTAATGGATACTCAACGCGATACAAAGGAGTTAGCAAATAAAACGATATAAAATAATAAATGTAAATATACAAATATTAAAAACCAGTTTGTTAAAAGAATTCCGTTAGCAAAATTTGTAAATTAATTAGTTGTAATTACTATTTCGAACACAAATTTTGTTGGTAAATTAAGCCAATAAGTCTTAAAAAAATAAAACAGGTTTCAGTTTTGATCTAGATATCGTTACTGAACATGATTCACAAGTCAGTAAAGTCTGCTTTTCTTTTTTCAGTGAATTAATGAGCAAACGAGGGCAAAGTTTATCGTTGACATAAAATGTTCCATGAAAATTAGTAAAAACGTCATTATTAACCACTAGCGCGTTAAGTTTATAACACAGGCGATAAATAGGAGGTTTCTGGATTCTATCCACAATGCTGGCGAAAGAAAAGAACCATAAAATAATATCCCTTTCAAAATAATTGCTTAACCCTTAAAATACAAAGATGCAACCAAATAAAGAATAAAGCAAATCCAAAATTCGACTGAGTAACGCTGTAAGGGTTTACACAGTTCAGTCAACTGTCTTAGAATATGAATGACGATTAATTATATTACTCGTTCTAAATTCGCTATCACTTCCTTAACTATTGCAAAATAATTAATTAGGCCTAAGGAGCGATTTGGCTTAAAATAATGGATTAAAAGTGTAAATAGTAAATAAAAATTCCACGTAGAACAAAGATACCTGATGTGTTTTACTTCCTACTCTAGAAGTCGTACATTACAATCCCAGCATGCTCCAAAATATGACGTAATATTCTCAAACTAGGCAAGAACCCAATGGCTGACCTTATACGTTAGACTATTGATGACGTCACATCACCATAGTGACAAAGTATATCTAATGGAGTACGCAATTTGTGGAGATGTTACTAGACTTTTCTAGAAGCCAAAGGGGAAATTTTAACCTAAATCTTTCATTGTATGTTTATGCTTAGTTGGCGCTTATTTTTATTTTTTTTTTCCCTTCAGCGCTTCACTGAAGTAGTTGCAATCAGTGAAATTTTATTCATTTCCGTTGTGCGTTATTGGAAATTTCTATAGCATACCATATAATAAAATTAAATAGTTTGAATAAATACTTCCTTTTTATTATATTGAAGCCATTTATAAATGTAACTACTTCTAATCAAAACCCGTACTATCTCGAAATCTATGGGGGGTTTTATTCAGCATTTTTTTTTCTTGGAAAATTCGCTTTTTAATGTGACTGATTTTTCATGAAATATTGCTAATTACTTCTCTTTATTCATACATTCAGTTTACTATTTTAGTTTATTTAACGACATTTAACGACAGGACTAAACAACATTAATTACAATTTTTAGCTATCCGCTGTTACCTTTGTTTTAATTTTTTTTTTTTTTTTCCTTTTCGAAAACTGTGTGATTCACGCAATTGTCACTAATTTATTTATTTTCATATAATACGACAAAAAGACACCTTTTGAAACTCGAGTATTTCGAAATTTTTATTTATGTTTTTGAAATTCGTGTAGCGGAATGAATGCCAAGTTAATTAATATTGATGTCCAGTTTCACCCTGAAAAGATCTTTGGGTTATGTTTTGTATAACTGTATATCCAGATATTAGATATTTTTCAGAAACCCGACTTAGGATGCAACTCTTTTTATGTTTGTAATATTTATTAAATATGATCAAATATCTGGAGTTATAAGTTTATAAATGCATTGGTAATAATTACGAAACTATATCACATCTTATTGATGTCCAGTACCAAAAGGCACTGAATGCTCGACGGGAGTCGAAGGGATCTGTAGGCGGCAAAACCATCAATCCACTCAACTATGATTTATGATTGATATCAAGTAATTCAAAAAGTTTTATCCAGATGGCAATAATGCAATAAAAAAAAAAGTGATTACTCGAAATTCACTTTTCAATACGAATTTTAACCTCTTGTCCCGATTTACAAGTGCGGGCAGGGGCATATACAAGATTTTATTTAGGGTGGATGGGATAGGTCAAGGTCGTCCCAACCAGTTATCCAACCAAAAAAAAATAGGGCTTGTTCAAAACATTTCAAAAGATTTCATAAGGGGGGGGGGGCATAGATTCATAATAGATAATCTAACAGTCATCTTAATTATACGATTTCCAGGGACTATTTACTTTGTTTGTTTGTTTTTGTTTTTTTTTTTCCTTGTTTTTGTTTTTTTTTTGTAAGAAAGCTATCAAATTGTAGCATCCTAAGCGGCACCAGTATTTCAGATCGGCCCAGCCTTATATTCTCTCAGCTGTTTTTGCTATTAAATTACGCCTCATAACCAGAGATACAGCATTGGCATGTATTTATTTATTTATTTATTTATTTATTTATTTATTTATTTATTTAT
>JAFIDM010002131.1:21320084-21330194 GCA_023159025.1 Thereuonema tuberculata | reverse complement strand
AACTTGTATAGGTTAATAATACTGTATAAACTTGTATAGGTTAATAAAAAGCCCAGATCGAGATAATTCATAAATAATGGTGAAAGCACAGTCCAAACATTTGAAGCATTGTCTATTTTCGGTGCAGTGGATAATTTTCTTCTTCTTATTCTTCAGAGTCAATAAGATCCTTTTCATTGCCTTCTTGACTCGGCATATCTTCTTTTTTATCATATTCAACTTTTTCACTCTCGCATCTCGTTTAAACTCTCGGTACTGATCTGCAAACTGTTATTAGTAAAAGACTTCTGTCAACTTTCCACAGTTTGGGAATGGTGCATAGAATGTCGGGAGGGAAAGTATCTATGTTTGTTTGTTTGAAAATGAAAGCCGTTTACAATTCTTATAGATATAAATTGAAGTTTAATAAATGAAGTCACAAGGCGAAGAAGGAATTCGCACTCTGAGCTGTCACCGGGAAGAGAATGGGACGGACCGTTTCGTCCTTTTTAGGACTCATCAGCCAGCCAAACTCCACCGATGACAGACTCAGAAGGTGCGAGAGATTAAGATCCCGGATCTCGCACCTTATGAGTCTGTCATCGGTGGAATTTGGCTGGCTGATGAGTCCTAAAAAGGAAGAAACGGTCCGTCCCAGTCTCTTCGCGGCAAAGGCGATCTGGCCAGGTCGGCAGATCGGCGATCGCCGACGGCCCCGAGCCATCACCACCTATATAGCCATCACTACCTATCTGTCTAGGTGGTGGTGCCGAGCCCAGAGAGCCCAGGGAGGGCCCCCGACGGGGCACTGGGCAGATGAGTGAAAGTAAAATTAGTATTTTCACACTCGAAAGTTACAAACAATTGAGAACAGCCGAGGGATGCACTATTTTTTACCCAGATTTATCTTTACTTTTAATTTCTGATTATTCATGTTCCTGTATCGGGTACTATGTTTACAATTACTCATTAATATTAACAAGGCTAGAAGAGAAGTTCGCCTAGAAGCGCGTCTCACGTTAACTGACTTGCTCGTCAGCTAATGGAGGGTATGGGCCTACTATCAGACTACACTAATAAAGTATGTCCACCAATTTTCATCTTTCTGCCTAAAGCCTGTTTTACATTTACCATTTCACTCGCCATAAATGCAAGCCATAACGGAGGTCATGTCAGGGTAGATTGCGAGTGATTAGTGCATCGCTTTACACTTACCATAACGCCTTCCATCAAACGGAACATTTACACTTCTCAATTGTCATCATGCCTACGTTTTATTTACGGAAAAAATAGCATTAATTTATATAAAACCATTTAGTCAATGCATCGGATAGGTAAAAGAATGTCTTTAATTAATTAAAATAGGAAATATTCATGTTTTTTTTCATCGTTTTGCAGTGGCGTAACTAGAACTTTTGCCGCCCGGGGCGGTCTCCAATTTGCCGCCCTTTCTAAGTCATGAAATGGTGGTTTTTACAAATTAATAAACATAAATAAATAATTGTAATTGAGACAAATTATAGGTGGTAACTTTTTACCGTTGGATGCCATATTTAAATTACAAAACATATAGATTACCCAATTTACAAAAAAAAATTACCATTAAAAATTTTTTATTTTAAATTTATAAATAAATAATTTCATTTCTTTTGGATAAACAAACAAATTGTACACAAATGTGTATGTAATTATATTTACATATTTACTCTTCTAACTTTCATAGTAGAAAAATCGTGTATAATGCTCTCAAAATTTATAATATTTGTAATTTCTTGTTCTGTGGACAATATTGCAAGATTTTGTAGTCTTAAATCACTCATTGTGGAACGAAGATAATTTTTTATCAACTTCAATTTGGAGAAACTCCTTTCTCAACTAGCGATACTGATTGCAATAATAGTTAAAAAAAAATCCTTGGCAAAATTACAATGTTGGGTCCAGAATTCTCCAGTCTACACTGTTGAATAAATTTGAGTATATCAATAGGGCCTTCCCCCCCCCCCCGTTTTTCCAACGTTTTGCCTCTTCTTATAGTGCAGGTACAGCCATAAAAACCTGGATCCTTTTTCTTTCAATTTGGAACTGTTCTTTATCAATGTCAATAAAGTCATTTATTTGACATTCAAATTCTTCATTTAGTAGGTTACATGGTATTATACACGAAGGACATGCAACTGATCAAAGCGTTCTTTTATTTCCTTTATATTCTATCCATAGATAAAAACATTTCTCTTCATACTTCTTGTTCTAAGGATAGTACAGTCTCGTGAATTTCCCCCACTCATATTTTTCCTCCTTCTAACTCGACGTTCAGTCGATATATCCAACTCTTCACAAATTGTTTTGGCTGCTATAACTGCGTTTTGTAGTAGCGCATCTCTTTGTTCCATGAAATGGGTTTGCAAAGAATTTAGTTTTATATGCCATTGATGAACATTTATATGGCATTGATGAACATAACCCTTTTATTTGCAGGTATTTTTGCGCGTCATTAACTTCCAAAAGGATGGGTTTCCATAAATTGAAATAACAGAAAAGAAAAAGGATTGCATTGAATTGAGTAATATTCCAGCATCTGATCTCGTTTTACTATTTTCATCTTCATATGTCAATTTTTCCAAGGAGCTTAAAATGTAAAAAAATGCTTTTTTTACTGTAGTTACTGCTTCTGCTCTAGCGCTCCAGCGAGTTTCTACGCTGCATTTAACACCTTGACCAGTAACAGAAACTAAAAACATCCCATCGACGAGTGGAAGAAGAATAAAATGAAAACAACTGCTCGATAGTTCCAAAAAATGTTAAGGAATCGATAGCAGTAGAAGCAGCGTGTAAACATGCCAGGTTTATAGAATGATTTGTACATGCTACAAATTCTGCATTTGGATTTATTAGTTTAATGCGAGTTTGAACACCGCTGTGCTTTCCTGCCATGACGGCAGCATTATCGTAAGCCTGTCCTCTGCAATTTTTTATATTTAAACCGTAATTTTCGAATTTCGTTAAAATCATATTTGTGATTTCCTCAGCAGTTTTTCCTTTAGTTTCTACAAAGTCAATAAACGATTCTACAACTAACTTCACTGCCATCAATAACTACATATCTAATAATTTGACTGGTTTGATCTTTGTGGGAAATAATTGGAGTGCTGTCAAATATCATACAAAAGTATTTAGCTTGCTTTATTTGATCCATAATTGTTTTTCTCACTGCGCCTCCCAATAGCTCTACGAATTCATTCTGAATCTTCGGTGACAAATAGGAGATACTATATTTATTACCCATCTTAATTTTTACTACATGTTCAGTACATACTACTTAGCCAACAAGTCAACAATCTCTAGAAAATTTCCTCTATTTTCCATTGAATTGATGTCTTCCTGATGAACACTTTCACGATGACCTCGAAACGCCAAATTTTGTTTTGCTAAGAATCTAATTATATCAACTATTCTTGTAAGAATTTCCTTTCATTTTTTGATTTTCTTATCAATATTCTGTTGTTAAAGTTTATCAAAAGTTGCGCCATGTCCAAGTCTTATTTCTAATTCCTTCCATTGGGAACAAGATCGAATGTGCAATGGGCTAAACTCGTGTTGACTTATTTTGGGATTAAGTTTCCACCATTTGTTAAAACCATTTTACATGGTTTTCCACATGCAAAAATGTTAACTACACTATTCATTTCTAAAGCTAATGACGCTGGGAAATAAAGGATTAATGGAGAAATTTGAATATTTTCATATTCTTGTCGTAAATCTTAATAATTTTCAGTAAAATAGACGAATTTAAATTATTTAAACATTTCTTCAATTGGATAAGCCTAATATAAGGAAAAATATTCGAAATCATATAGTAATTCATAATTCGTAGAAATTATGAATTATGAAGTAATAGTAAACTTATGAATAGTAAACTTATTATACTAAACTTCTGAAGTGAACAACTCGTTTTTTACAACTAAAACTAAATATAAAAAATGCCGCCCCAAAATATGTGCCGCCCGGTGCGGACCGCACCCACCGCCCCCCTCTAGTTACGCCACTGTCGTTTTGTGTTCTTTGTTTTCAGTTTCGATAAATGAGTTTCGATAAATAATTCAGTCTCGTTAAATCTCGATCAATGGCGAGATCTTTTCGAGATGCTCGGTCGCTGTCGATTCAAATTTTCAAGCCGAAATTCTGAAATGATTTTGATTAATAATGTAACATTTTATGAAAGCATCCACGAAAACATAAGGAAAAGATGCCCTCCGATCGCGAAAATCATTTTTGTAATCGGTAATTTCGAATAAATAGATACAAATCGATTGGACTTCCAAGTTCTACAATTCGTCACCAGGAGCGCTATTTGAAATGTCCAGCCATTAGATGTCTAGACATTTCTTCGAAAATAGCCCAGGCTCTAAGCTCTCCATTTACTGGACATCTGTGATGTCCAGGTGATGGCGAGTGAAATGTCCAGGTTATGGCGAGTGAAATGGTAAATGTAAAACAGGCTTTAGAAAGCAAGCGAACCCTTTATTCAAGGTAGGCCTACTCTAGTATTGATTTTATAAACAGTGGACAGGGATTAGTAGCATTACATTATTTATCAAATAAGGCTTACGATCTTTATTTACTTAAAATATCAGTTGACTTTATTAGTTATGCATGAATTTGACGATCCAGTCCAGTTACGTACATTAATAAGTGAAAAAGATGCCTTCGTAGTCTTACTCTGCGTAAGTCCTGGGTATGACTGTATTAGTAGCATGTCTATTACTCCATTTAATCCACTATCTCCTGCTTTGATATGATTAAAATTAATTAGATTTAGGTAATTCTAAAATTGATGAGAAATTCTCATGGACATCACATTACTAACATGTTATTAAAAAACTGAGTTCCTTAACTTATCTGTTCTATAATATTAAATACCTCATTCCTTTAAAACAAAAAATAATAATTTTTATATCCCTTGTGGATTCTATCTTAGACTATGGTCTAGATAGTTGGGTTTTTATTAATAAAAACAAATTGAAAATATGAACAAAACTTGCAGGTTTAACGTGTGTATATATAATATTAATAATAAGGATGAAATTAAGGCCACCACACATTTATGATTGAAAAAAAAAAATTATGTACAAATTAAAAATTACACTAGTACTATCGGGGTGGACCACACTCCCTTTTCAAGTGAACTAATATTTAATATTACAAAAACTTTCGGCTGCTGATAAATATTCCACATCAAACAACTTTGTTGCTTTAAGAGAATTTCATCTTTTTTCCTAGTGAAAGACTACTATAAGTTATTTCTTATCATCTTTTGCTTCCAGACGAGTTACTTAAATGACAATCATGTATCCTTCCGCCTGATTTAAAATTTCCTTTTCTGTTTTTAAGTGGAAAATAATTCAAAATCTCATTACGTAATATACAAAAATAAGAAAAAAATTAGTTAAGAGTTCTTGATAAAGTGAAACGAAACATTTAGATACAATAAAGACACGGAAATAGTTATATTATAACATGATCTTTAAATTGGGACTATTTTTGAGGCAATTTTTACAAGTTTCTGAAATGAAATATCATGATCACTTAATAGAAAGCGTTGGCTTATTAATTATCAGATGTTTTTGTTTAGGGATCAAACTTTTATCTTTTACTAAGGAGGGGAGGGATATGAAAATGATTGATTCTTGTGGTAATTCATAGCATTTAATAGAAACCTATTTGTTTCGTTTTAATTTTCAACAATGTTATTGATTTACGAACATTAAAGTATATTCATAATAACTCGATAGATTTTAGGCTGTAATTAAATTATCAATCATTTCTAAAAATAAATAAATAAATAAATAAATAAATAAATAAATAAATAAATAAATTAATAAATGACATTGTCAGCCCACAACTGAGTCTGTTGACTGGTGGTAGGGGGTGTGGGAACAGCAGTTTAGAAACCCTCTCAATACATTACTTACGAAGTCTATAAATGGCGGATCACTTGTGTGTTGGTGTTGAAGGTCAATTGCTTTGCCAGTTGACACTGATTTTCAGGATACTTTTTCTCTCAATGCTTTAAGTCAAGAACAAAAAAAAGAAAAAGTGTAGTGTCTTGGTGTTAAGTTTCTCCACTCAATTGCTGATAAATATTCTCATTTAAGAAGCAACAAGAAACTATGAATTTAAAGTTTTAATTCAGTTTTTTTTTCTTAGTTTTATTTCTTTTTTTTTGATTAAATTTTTGAATGACGATTTACAGTATAATTAAGGTTGACGCTACAAAGGGAAGTTTGCCTTATATGGGCAAAATTTGTCCAATTAATTACGCCAAGATTGAAATTTTACATCTGAATTGTTGTAATTGCTTTCGATCATCGCTGGTCACACGTTTCTATCTACAATTTTTGGATACGAAAAAGCTGGAAACATTTTAACATTCAAACATCAGCAATATTATTTTATATAAATGAAAAATTTACGTCGTTCTTCTCTAGATGCGCTCAGAAGGTTGACATGGTAATCTTTATCAAATAGTTTCGTGTTTACTCTTATTGGTTGACATGGAGATTAATAATGAACAATACTATGTATGTTGTAATATGAAGATTAACTTTATTAGCCTGTTTTGTGAAAGAAACGAAACTAATAAATGATATCACTGTTAATGTCATCCTAACAATTCTTGAATCTGTGCATAGCAGTACTTCTTCAAGCGTAACATGCATATTTTTTGGAAAGAGATGATCTCGCTAGTTGAAATGTTTTTCTTTCAACAAATTCAAGATGGCGGCGAAATGAATTAGGAAGCCTTCGTATTTGCTTTATGTGTATGTGCACTTTAGACAGAGATAGAAATTCGATATTCCGGTAATTCTTTTAAAATCATTAAACTCATGTCTGAAGTGGTACCTTCAGAAATTAAAATGAAAGGAATGGCGACCACTCGATAAGCATAATAATTATGATGAGAATGCAGGCGTCGCGAGTTTGAAAACAACATTTTACCAAAAGTAGGCTTCACATTCTTTAACGAGCTTGTTGCAGTGTTTTATTACTGATCTTGAACATGATGGGCATCGGTAAGAAGACAGGAAAGGACATGGTTCTTTGTTGAATTTTTTGATCTCACAAATTTAGAAGGTGTTTAAATGTAAGTAATTCGAATTTTAGTGTGTTATTAATACAGTATTTACTTAATTCATTGAATTCAATTCTTGAAGTGGCTACCTACAGTCATGGACCTCTTCTGACAACGCCCTCTTTTAAATCTGAATTGATGAACTAACCTTTGAACTTTTCAATTGTAATATTGGACTGCGTGTTTCTGTTTTTCTATAGATAATTTCAATTTCCGTTAATGTCGGTGAATTGCATTTAGTTTTCATTGAAATAATAGTAATTGGAAGGAGACAAGAGGCTACTATGACTCATAATCCCGCAATGTATAATGATTCGTACATCCTGTATCAACTTCCAAATAACCGAGGAATGTTCTTAGGATGTCTCCATTGGATTTATTCTACAAAATCACCTATCCAATTCCAAGCGTGTGAGTCAGACAAGTTCAGTTTTCGGAAAAATAGAGGATGTGGATATTATTTATATCAATCTAAATGAATAAAAGTCAGTTGTTGTTCAGCATTAACATCTAGGGCAGAGAGAAAAAGTGCACTTTTGCGCATCTGAACCTTAAAAAACAAACAAACTAAATAGCATATGGTTTAAAGCATATTATTATCAGCATAAGATAATGGATAGTTCATATGTGATTAATTCAGAAGGGGAAAAAAAGAAGGAAGAGACGAGCTTCAAACATCAAAAAGAAGAAAAAATATTAAATAAAAGAAAACTCACTGATTTAACACCCACCTTCTGTCTTATAAAGGCACTTTTTCCTATCTCCATATCTAACATTTCTCGAATTTCTTTCTATTTAGAGAGAAACGGCACCAAATCAGTACATTCCAGAATTCTCTAGAAATCGCAAACCAACCCTTAGATTAAGTTAGATTAGATTAGATTAGTGAATGTGGGTGGCAGGAAAGCCAAGCACCGCGATCTTAGGAAAGAATGATGGAGAAACATTGGTGGAAATAGCGCAGGGGAAATGGGAGAACTCCGAGAAAACCTGCCCAGATCGCCCACCATCACGAAACCCACATGAGAACCAAACCTCGCTCAGAGATGAGAGGCCATTACCTTAGCGACAACGTCAACACCGCGGAACAATCCACCCCTTTCTTGTAGCCTATATAATACAACAAAGATCAAATGTAATAAATACAAAATTTATATTATTGAACTGTCTATTTCTGCTGGCGAGTTACGTAAATAACCTCACATACCCTTGCGCTTCCCAACTTCTAAATGTTCTAAAATTTCCTGTCCTGTAAAAGGTGGAAAACAAATGGAAAATTCAATCATGTAATTAAAAATAAAGATAAATCGTTCACTGATTGATAAAAATGTAAACAAAACATTCAGAAGCTATAAATCCGATGATAATAGCTCTATTATAAGCGTTGAATTAGAAACTATTTTAAACAAAAGAAATTGATACATACTTATCTGTCTAGATATACATATATAAATAAATCCATCAACAAATCATCCTTTGTGGAAAAACTTTTTTACTCCATTACGATATTTCGAATGATTTTTTTCAATCATTCTTCTTCAGGTTACAGGTAAAATGTAGGAAAAATAAAAATAAAAAAAAAAAAATCCTCTTTTACCTGTAACCTGAAGAAGAATGATTGGAAAATCATTCGAAATATCGTCATGGAGTAAAAAATTTTTCCACAAAGGATGATTTGTTGATGGCTTTATTTATAAACAAAATTTAAATATTTCAACTCATTCGATCATTCACGATCAGGGGAGGACTTAAGATTTTTCCATTTGATTCAGTTTTTCTCTTTGGACTCTCATCAGAATATAATCATCATATAATATAATCGAACAGGCAAAACTTAAAGCAAGGCCTTTCAGTTTCGCAAAGCAAAGATTTCAATCAATCTTTTGCAATTTAAAATTTAGAACAGAATAGAATATACGACTAAAATTAACTTATATTACTAAATATATATATATATATATACAGGGTGTTTCAAAAATACACGGCATAATTTCAGGTATGTATTTCCCACATGTAGACAATCAAAATAGTTCATTACAACA
Organism: Thereuonema tuberculata; assembly: GCA_023159025.1. Lineage (NCBI taxonomy): Eukaryota > Metazoa > Arthropoda > Chilopoda > Scutigeromorpha > Scutigeridae > Thereuonema > Thereuonema tuberculata. Next base: position 21,321,044 of record JAFIDM010002131.1, on the reverse strand, counting down.
TATGTCCGGAAATGCTTCATTTCCGAGTTATGGCCTTCACAACATTGAAAATCACCGGAACGTTTTTCGTTACGCCGGTCGTTGCCATTACAGAAGATGTTCAAAATGACCACCTCCTGCTTGAATACAGACCTCACATCGATGTCTCAATGACCTGCGAACACGATCCCACACTCCAGGAATGTTGCGTATGTCCTCAGAACGTGCCACAATTCGATTCCGAAGGGATTCCAAATCAGGCACCGGAGACGAATAAACCAATGATTTTAAATGGCCCCACAAGTAGAAATCGAGAGGGTTCAGATCAGGTGAGCGTGGAGGCCAAGCAATTGGGCCACCTCTACCTATCCATCGATCAGGAAACGTTCGATCCAAGTACCGGCGAGCCGTACGACTGAAGTGTGCAGGAGCGCCGTCATGCAAGAAGTGAGCGTGCTGACGATCGATCAGTGGAGTGTCGTCATAAACATGAGGTATGGTGTTTTCCAGGAAGTTTGTGTACGCCTGCCCCGTAAGTCTGTTTACAAGTACATGGGGTCCAACTAATCGATCACCAATGATACCGGCCCACATGTTGAGGGAGAACCGCACCTGGTGATGAGATACAACAGTTGCATTTGGGTTTTCATACGCCCATACATGCTGATTGTGGAAATTTGTTATGCCATCTCGTGTGAACTGTGCTTCATCTGTAAATACGAAAAACGTTCCGGTGATTTTCAATATTGTGAAGGCCATAACTCGGAAATGAAGCATTTCCGGACATATGTTGTAATGAACTATTTTGATTGTCTACATGTGGGAAATACATACCTGAAATTATGCCGTGTATTTTTGAAACACCCTGTATACGCCGGTTCGATATATGTCTAATTTTGAAGTTTATATATTATTGCTTCTTATTAAGGTACAGTATTTATTTATTTATTTATTTATTTATTTATTTATTTATTTATTTAT
>JAFIDM010002131.1:21268668-21317230 GCA_023159025.1 Thereuonema tuberculata | reverse complement strand
AATAAATAAATAAATAAATAAATAAATAAATAAATAAATAAATAAATAAATAAATAAATAAATAAATAAAACTATTGGTACGACACTGAATGTACTTAGCTTTTAAATTTTAGTTTCAAGTTTTCTAACATTTACATTAAAAATTATGAGATGTTTTATGGTTTATTAAAAAAAGAAGCTGTTCTTAATTACCTAATTAACAGAGTGTAAATTATTGAAAACTTTCTGAGCCAAATGCAATTTATATTTACAGATTAAAATATTAAAGAAAAAATACTCCCTTGCCTGTTTATGTTATTTTTACAGCTTTTGCGAACTTTAGATACGAAGTAATTAAAGCAGATACAATCGTGACGTCACATTATTGCAGTTAATGATGACATCACAACGAAGACCGAAGAACAGGATCAGATCAATGACGTCACAGACGTGAAAAAGGAGGACCAATCTCAAGATCAACAGCTGAACCATGACATCACACCGAAAAATAAGAAACACTGCTATTATTGTTCCATACGACCCAGTAATAATAATACTGTTAAAAACTATGCTATTACAACGAGTTAGCATCAAACAATTAATAAAAGAGATTAAGTATATGGAGGTGGTTTATTACATTTCTCAAAAAGGGTGGGGCTGTGCGAGTCATGGGATGTCACTTCTTATAAACAAAAGGCTAACATTTGCTTAAAAATAATGATTTTATTATATTCAATTCAGTAAAACATATTGAAAAATATAGACATACTGTATATGCCGTAAACACACGTCAATCTTGATTTTTCATATTGAAAATTGAAAGTTAAGTCTTTTATTTGCAGTGTCTTACCACTATGCTTTAATTTACAATAATTCTCGTGATATTCTTTTTACCCAAAATACATTCACTTTTCGCAAACTTTTTTCCATTATGAATTGTTAAAATTTATAAACAAAGTAAGGGTAATATTCATTGATAAGAACAAATGATATCATTTTAATTAAATAAGTTTTTGTTTTATTTTTTTAATCACATGTAGTAATATTCTAGGCATATTTATTCTCTTCATATATGTTGGAAGACATTAACATTAGCGCTATAAAGGATGTTTTTAGTTTCAAATATAAAATCGTTTGAGAATTATAATTTATTCTTTTATTTATTCATCAATGTATACATAAAAAATACTTATTGAAGAATCAACGATATAAAACATTTAAAGAAATTGTAGTTAGAAAATTGATTTTTTTTTTTTCATTCTTTTTTCTTTTATATGAAAATTTTGTTAAGTTCAAATTATGTTTTCGACTAAAAACTCATTATTTAATTACTATATATATATATATATATATATATACAGTTTCCATTGTAATATTAATAATTTCTATAGATATTGCTAAGAAAAAGTTATTTTTATTGACGTAAGTCAATCATGCTTATTTCCCTGCTGGCAGCTTTTTTTATGGTTCGATAGACAAGAGTTGAAAGACATTTGAGGAAGACAAAAACCACTGTCTTCGCTACTAGATGCTCTTTTTTTTTCTATCATTATTGAAAATGACTTCCATTACCGATCCGTTACTCTTCATTATAAGGCGGGAAATAGAATTGCCGGCAATCAAACATATTTTTTTTCTTACTGCACAAACAAACGAGTTTAAGAATCAAATTTAAACATGAGATAATTGAGAGGGAGGTTTATTTTATATCCATTTAACCTGCTTTTATTTCGTAATGAGCCAAGTTATGGAAATATTAAAAGACGCCCAAAAAAGCCTAATTAAAATTGAGACAGGTTTTAAAATAAACGTCCCCTAAATTACTAAAAAAAAAGTAGAATGTGATGGACGATTCAGTTATATCTACTAAATGTGATATCATTTTTGCAATTGTTAGTCTACTACAAATAAATTAATACTGTAAATAAATTTGTGTTTTCTGTATTTTTTAAGATTTCTTTTACTTAATTTATATTAAGTGAATTCAAACTTTAATTTCAGTGAATTAGTGAATATTTTTCTTCATTTTTATAACATATTTTTATGATAAATAAAGTATGCCTGAGTTCTTAAGAATTCATTATATAACGTATCTAAACTGTTTTTAAGATTGGCAATTTTTCGAAAGACTCGAGCTTTCCTTATACTTCGTATCTGTAAAAGTTTAAATGAGTATGTATGTATGTATGGATGTATGTAAAGTTTGTCCACCAAGAGTTGAGACTTAGCCACGCCTGTGTCAAGTGGTAGGGGACGATTCCAAGAAGTCATTTGAGGGGTCAATGTGATAGTTTTCCATTTTCAGGGGAAATGCACAGATTTTGTTTCTTGGTTATAACAGAAGAATTGATGATATAAAATACGACATTACATATCTATTTTTCTTACATATAATAATAACTATGTTATATTTTAACTGTAACGATATATAAAACTGATTTTCTGTTTAAGAACTGTTATATTTATACTGTTTCTTATTTATTTAAATTATGAAAAATCGTAATTATATATAATTATATTAATTAATGTAAGTAACAAATATATACACTTCATGGTAATAATGTTTTATTTAACAATTAACTGCTGACAGTTAAAAAAAAAAGCAAAACTTGTTTAAAAACAATCCCGTAAAGTTCCTCAGAACATTTACAAATATCCAAATTAAGAACATTGGCACTTGTACTAGTTATTTTTTCATTACTTTAATTTTTTTTTTTCCCTATTGACAATAAAAATTTTAATAGTAAATATTTTAAAAATTTTTCTTAATTTTTTTTTTTTTTCCCCAAATTTTTCTTTTACAACCCTCACCCCTATTGTGAAATGTATTCTTCGTTTGAAGAGGCGTGGCTAAGTCTCAACTCTTGGTGGACAAACTTTATGTATGCAGTGGCGCAGCAGGATTAAGGTTGGGGGAGGGGGGCTAAGGATGTTGTGAAGAGTCCATTCAGATGTAGGCTTATTTTAAAATAAATTGTTTCAAAGATCACTTTCCAAAATAATAAGATACAAACATGTTAGTGAAGTTTTTAACTCGTACTTTCTTTCCTTTTTGGGTTGTTGGGTAGGGTTTAGCACCCTCTAGTGTCTGTTCCTTCTCCCTACTGTACGTATGTATGTATGTATGTATGTATGTATGTATGTATGTATGTATGTTCGTGTTTTGTATTTATTTTCATTTTGTTTTTGCGAATTCAAACTTTTATTCAAGAAGTAAGTGGAACTTATAAAATATTTGATGGAAATGTAGAAATTATATTTAATGATTAATTGAAGAAATCAGCATTTATTTACTTAGATATATTATTGACATAACTAACAATAACGGAAGTCTTAAAGACGTAAAATAAAATAAAGACACGTTTGAAGAAATATCTAAAAATAGATCTTTCAGGTTCATGGTGTGATGATTTTCTTCAACATCAATGACTTCTTTTCCTCCATGTTATCTTGGATTACGACTCGGTTACGTATCTGCTTTTGAATGATAGTTATTATATTTTGTAAACAGCGTTCTTGCTGCCCAAGTTACTGAGGTCAGTATGTGTCCATTGTAAATGAATATCGCAGGACGGTGATCACAAACATATTAATTGGTTTTTACAGTAGTTTTAGAGTTGATATGTGATTTTGACGCTCTTTTCTTTAACGTTATTTTTCTTTGCTTTAATATTTTTTGGAAACATCAAATCCTGTGTCTCTTCAACAATAAAGCTTCAAAAACAACTTCTCCTTATTCTTCCTGCATTTGCTTCACGAAATGAACTGCTTGAATTGATTAGACAAACATATTGCGTTAATTCATTCTCCTAATCTTTGTTTTGGTCATGGCTGGTTTTTACTGTTACTGTTCATTATCAGAAATATTAACATAATCTTTCCAATCAGTTCTATTACATCAGTACATTAATTACTATACCAAACACTACATTTCTATTATTTATTATCTATTATGTAGCAGATAATATGGAATTGTATGCCGGGACTAAATGATCTCCGAATCAATTGGTTCAATTTTGGAATTTGTTTGTTTTATTTGGATTTTGATGTATCCAGAGTTAAATTCTTGTTAAGGGTATTTTTCACTGTTTCTCTGCTAGTAACTCTTCCCAATTACTTTACTATCATTCTATCATCTGTCTTTTCTTTCAATCCTTTAAATCGATTGTATTTTCCCTTCGACTTTAGCTTTTTCCTCCTTTCTTTACATGTTCTTCTATTTCATTTGTCCTCTTTTTCCTTCAGCTTTCTTCTCTCTTAACTTCAGTTCGATGTTAGTACAACTCGTGATTGACAATTATTCTTTCTTCTGTAGCGTTGTGGAAGTCTGTATTTGAGAGCCTGTTTATTCTGTCGTCACAGTTTCTAATCGGGTTTCTTTGTTGTAGCATCTGATTACATCTTCATTCACTTGTGTTGACCAAGCAATCCACTGCCTTTTGCAATCCGGCCTTGGTAGTTGAAGGATGGAAGCTTTCAAAACACGTTCGGCAGCATTTATCGTTGTCCAAATCCGTTCAAGTTCTTACAGTATCATAGCACTGAGAGACGCCACTCGATTCACCTTCTTTAGTGCCGGAGTAATCCGTCCTCTCCTTCCGTGGATTTTCGGCCACATGTTTTTAGAAAGTCGGAGTGAATTAGAAAGGGGAACTGTAACGACAGTGGTGAGAAAAGGTTTTTACTTTTTTATCCAAACGATAACCATAGATAATGCTAAGTGATGAATGATCATTCTCTGTGATTTATTGTAATTTCTGTAAAAGGATTATACAATGCGGGATTGTTCCAAACTTCATTAATCTTTAAAAAAAAAAAAAAAAAAAATCGAACTATTTAACAGATACCCATTACCAACTCTGCATCTCGTCGCTAAGATCTAACTTGTTCAAGAGTTTTTGAAACCTTTTTTCTTAATTATTATTATTTATTTTTTTTAAATTTAGATAAGGCACTATTTTCTGAATGATGAGACTGCAATGCATGCAAGACTTTGTATGCAAATTTTACTTTTGTGACTTCAATTATGTTTAATAAAAAAGAAATCAGAAAAAAAGGATAGTAAAAATATCTCTGTCACGCATCTATCGCGTAAATTGTATTTCCCAAAGGTTGAACCACCTTGAGATTTGTGAATAGTATTTGTTAGTAATGTTTTAATAAGAAAGTTTGATATTCAGTCATCCGAAGTCAACGTTAGTTTTAGCTGAAAAGCCCAAAATTTTCGAAAGTTATCCACGAAACAACTTTGAGGTCACGTACTACTTCTAAGCTCCGCCCCCTAAAAACCCGTGAACAGATGTCGACTTTGTTGTTACTTATTTGTAGTTCAACCAATGCCCTAATAGCTGTAAAAAGTTTATGGCAAAAGCTGTAAAAACAACGTCAGGATAAGGGTTCGAAAATATGAAAAACGTCAAAAAGTTGAAATTTCTATCGGCCGCCATTTTGGGAGTCCAGCACCCAAAAACGTTGTAGCTCAAAAGCTCAAAATTTACGGCAGTTAGCTACGTCACAACTTTGAAGGTCCACCCCCTAAAAAAAACCTGTAAACAGATTTCGAATTTTTTTATACTTATTTGTAGTTCAACCAATGCCCTAAAGACTCTGAAAAGTTTGTAGTGAAAGTTTTAAAAACAACGTGACTATAAGGTTTTAAAAATAGGAGAAATCGTCAAAAAAGTGAAAATAAAATATATATAAGTATATAGCCGGACAGTAATGTGTAATTTGAAAAATGCCAATACAAAAAACGTATTACTGTTTCTGTGAAGATACGGCCAATTTCTTCTCACGTCATCAGCGGCACAAGTGGTAAAAATAGAAATTAAATTTAGAAAATTTAGAAAACGAAAACGCAATATTCTAAGACCTTGCTCTTTTTATCTTATTATTCTTTTTATATTTCTTTTTTTTATATCTTTATATTTAGAATATTACATTCTAGAAAAAAGGTACAGGATCTCTGGCCATTTCAGTCACTTTTTAGTAAGCACTTACAACGCAAAAAGCAATTAAATTATATAAACAGTTGCTTTAGAAAAACTAAAATAGTTTTGTAGACTAATCTTTTTATAAAATCGTATAGTATTATTTTACTGTCAAAGAAAGGTACCGGAACGCCATTACCTTTTTTTGACAGTAAACTAATACTATACGATTTTATAATAACGCCATTCCGGTGCGTTCCGGCCGAAAAGAAGCCCTGCCTGTATATTTATTGTGGGAATAATATGAATGGCATATATATTCCTGATCGATGACCCCCTGATCGTCGTTTATCGCGGGGGTCGTCTGCTCAAGTAGAGGAGAATGCAATATGGATTTTCCAAATACAGATTGTAGTCAGGAGTAAAAACATTTGTTTTCGTAACTTTATGCCTCTGTGACCTGAAATTTCATCTTGTCATGTTGCAGATCATCAAAGCCTTTGCATCTCTTTAGGACCGAGAATACAGATATAACCTTATCACTTTGTCTATAGATTTTTATTTATTATTATTTTATTTTTTTTATCAAAATGTTTCTGATTAATTCAGAGAAATGATCGTTGTAAAGTTAACATCATCATAAATGTTAATTTTCTTACAGAGCAGTTCTTTTATTTTATTTCTTTATCTATCAACCCTTTTGAAAAACTGTTTTCCCTTATCGACAAAATAAATAATAATAATAAAAAAGCCTGAAAAATTTAGTAAAAATTTATATCTATTCCTCGTCGACCATTAACGTGAACCGATCCCCTCTTCATTGATTCCATTGGATAATACTGCTGTATAATAAGTAGCTGCAAATATGAAATAATGACTGTAATATGGGATACCCAGCATGTAGTATTTTGCTATGAAAAAAGTGAATGAAAAACCGATACATCGTATCTTCAACCTGAAGTTGCTTAAATATTCTATTAAACAGTACTTTAGCATTTTATTTCAACTCTACAAAAAGAAGATTTTTTTTTTTAACTTAAGAGCATACTGTATTTTTTTAAATTAAATTTGATACGAAACTCACAGTTTCAACTTAAATTAATATTCTTTTTCAACTTCGAATTTTCTGCATTTCTTTAGTAGATTTGCACTATATTCCGTATTAGCTCATACTTCGGATTATTAAAAATACACTTATTAGTCAAAAGGATTTATTCTTACTTACGTGACAGTATTCTAGAGGAATGACTAGGGCCAGCAGAACAATAAAAAGGCAAGCGTCTACCCACTTATTTCGTCGTCACAATGGGAAGAACGCCAGATAAGAACCAAACTTGTAATGTCCATTAGGACAAGTATTGATGCTAGTGAGAAATAAATACGTTTCTCATACATTAGAATTTCTTCTGAATATATCTCGAGAAACCGATTCAGAATAAATTTTGTCTCAACTGATCCTTAGAAGCAACTAATCTTCTACTTATAATTAATAGGGCTGCAGTTCTTCCCTCTTTTTGTTTTGATTCTTAAAAGGGTAAGAACAGAAAATATTATTTTTTTTTTTGTCCATATCGATTGCCTAAATGAACGGTTCCAATCGTTTTTATAATTCCTTTCAACACTACTTTTTATCGCTAAATGTTGACAACCAAAAAATTAAAAACACATTAAACACACACACACACACACACACACACAAAAGGGGGCACAACCCACCCCCCCCCCCCAAAAAAAAAAAAGAGATTACAGTCGGACCTCTATTTAACGAAGTCGCTAAATCCCGAAAAAAAGTTCGTTATATGGAAAATTCATTAAATAGAGATTCACCTTTTATTATTCAATATTATTAAAAAAGTAATAATACATTACCACATGCATACTTAAGTTTTACTAATAAAGCCTGTTAATTTTGTCTGAGTTTTTTTTTTTGTTGTTTTTTTTTTTTGAAAAAGTGTTTTCGCTCATAGTACTCTCGCATCTTTGCAATGCACCAAAAATCCCTTCGGTATTTTCTTCAAATTCTAATCCGCATCGGATTGTTTCAAATGATTTTAGCATTTCATCATAAGAAAGTTTCTTGATTTCTGCATCATGATCATTTCCATTTTCATCATCTTCATCTACATCGTAATTCATTGCTGTATTGTTTTTATTTTTCACACTGTCCAAAATATCCGATTCAGTTAGTGTTTCCGAGGTCTCAACTTCAAAATCAAGTGAAAGATAATCATCAATCAGCACATCATCGTTAATTTCTCCTTTTTCCCTCAGCTGTATTCATATTTCTTTTATTTCCTCTATAGTCCATGGGCCAGCTAGCCAAATATAAGGAAATGGTATAATTTGGGGGTACCAAGTTTCCTTTTCACAGCAGTTGGATAGGGTTGTAAGGATGTCAAAAAACCATGATTGCCATCTCAAAGTGGTAGCTAATAAAAATGGCGGCCAATCAAAGATGGCGGATGTTGAGTTTTAAAAAATCAACTGTATCTCGAGAACTATTCATCCGATTTCATTACTGGTTTTTTTAAACTAAAGTTCTACATGTGGGCTTCAAATTTTGTCATATGCACTGTTTCGGTAAACTCAACCGTTAATTAGTAATTAAAGAAATATTGAAAATTTTATGAACTTTTTATGTGTTTTTTTGGTTTAAATCGAGTTTTTACAAAATATCTTGTACATTAGAAAAAAAAGGTTCAGATGAAAGATGTAGTGTAATAAATTATCTTTAATTTGATATATAACATGTATGGATCTGGTGGCTGAAAACACGGAAACATGAATTTGAGTTTATTTCCGTTGAAATGCACCGTTTACTAAAAGATTGTCAGTGAGGGCGAAATTCCTCTACCGACCAGGATACATGTCAGTATTCCTACAGTTTTAGCCTATGACAATATAGACCGTACTGAAGAAACATTAAGCAGAGCTGGCACTTCTCATCGAGTCAATGGTGTAATCGTTCAACAAACTTCGTCTACGTGCTTACCTCAGAGATCTCAAAATACAGTAATCAAGGGAAAGCAATGGAGTATCCTGATGACAATCCCTTGTGTACAAGATTACATAGTCGGGAAAGGAAAAACCCTCCTGCTGTAACTACTGTTGAAATTCCACATGAATGCATTGAAACTGTTAAGGATGCATAACGAAAGAACTTACTTTGGATAGTCAGTAGACTGCGCAATGAACAATGTCAGACATGTTTGTTCATGGACAGGATTTAATATATTGATAAGAAACTATGTTGCAATTAAAGCTGATACTGTTGCATATTTACCTTGTATAAACAAGCCTGCACAGACATGTCAACTGTTCATGACATTTTAAGACAATGTTTACAGATCAGGTCACAAATTAATTAGAAATGATTACCTTGGTGCTAGACCAAGCTATCTTTGCAAAAGCTATGGAAATTGTTTGGTGCCATCCACAAACCTTCCAAGACGTTTTCATAATGATGGGTGGATTTTATATTATATGCAATTTACTTTCTATCATTGGTAAACTATTTGGTTATGCTGGGCTTGGTGATATAGCAGTGGAAATAGGATGTATTGCATAGGGATCCATCCAAAATGTCCTTCAAGGCAAGCAGTACAATCGTGGAATTCGTTTACATAAGTGCATATACGAAGCGCTCATGCAACTCATCTACCAACAATTTGTAGATCACTAGAAAACGGACTTTCCTGAAATATTTTCTGAAATGAAAAATGTAGACATGCTTATAGAAAAGTTCTGTGACAACATGTGCAATGACACTTTCAAAAGTTCAATTGAAGATTCTAGAATCATTAAAGTCATGGAACTATTTGAAAATTATTTAAACTATCTGAGGAATGAAAATGGACCTCTCTCACCGTTCTGGATGACATACGTAGACAAGGTAGAGCTGTTGCTTGGATTAATAAGAAGTACCAGAGAAGGAAACTGGCTTCTTTACATGGCATGTATTCAACAAATGATTCCCTGGTGTTTTGCATTGGACAAAATTAACTACGCACGATACTTGTCGGTTAACTATGCAGACAGGTCTAATCTGGCTGACGCTCATCCTGAAATTAGTAAACACTTAAAAGAGGGAGGGTTTTGTGTACAACTCGGTAGCCAAAACCCGTTTTCACGTATTCCTGTAGATCAAACACTGGAGGAGACAGTCAACAAAGATACACAAACTTCAGGAGGTACAAAAGGATTCAGTTTAAAAAAAGGTGCTGCGGAAAAATACTACATAACTGCTGAATACCGTGCATCAGCTTTGAGACAGTTACGAGATAACTTAAATATTACTAGTAATTTTTCCCACTCAGACTTACATGCACCTCGAATAAAAATAGATGAACAATGTGTCTCGTCTTCAATTCAACTATTACACACCGTGGACGAATCCATTTGACACGAATCCTTCAGATATAGTCAGCTTATCAACAGGAAGAGCAGTACCTTCAAATGTTCAGTCATCTCTGCTCACTGTGCGAAAAAAAAGCGAAGAAGCTTATGAAACATTTAAAAAAGATAGTCTGGAAAAAGGGGAGAAGTTATTTGACCCCATAAAAAATTAACATAAAGACTTTTACATCCATAAAAACTTCGAAAAAATATGGCAAAAATAAAGACGTGATCATTAAATCAAACAGAAAGCTTTTTGCCAGTATGATAGCAGAAAACCGACGTTTGAATATGCTTGAAGTGTTAAGTCATCCTTTGGGACCTTTACCTTGGAGTATTTCTAACCCAGATGGAACTATGAAAAAAACTATGAAAGCCGTGCTGGGAAAACACCTGGAAAGCTTAGTCTCACCTACAGATGGAAATATATCTTCATCAGCTACGATAATTGATGGGATGGCATTAATTCAAAAATTACATGGAGAGAATAGAATATTTGATCAGTTATCTGATGCAGTCCTCGATCAAGTCTTAAACACAGCCTACTACAGCACTCGAATTGATGTTGTGTTTGACACCAATAAAGACAAATCAATAAAATCGGCTGAACGCCGCAGTCGAGTTCAGATGCAGGAATACATTTCAAGAATATTAAAGGCGGTCATAGAATCATGAAATGGAGATGTCTCCTACAAAGTGGTGACAGTAAAAATAAATTAACAATGTTTCTTGCTGACAGCTGGCAAGAAGAAAATAGAAGGACAAAGTTTGGTAACAAGACTTTATACGTTACTCACTCTAACAAGTGTATTAAAATAACTGGCAGTGGGTCTCATGAAGTGGAAAAACTTGCCTCTCCTCAAGAAGAAGCAGATACGCGTATGATGCTACATATAAAGAATGCTTCTATGGAATTTCCAAATGTAATATGTGTATCTGATGACACAGACGTGTTGGTTCTAGCTCTTTATGCATCATCCAGCATCAACGTAGAGAGCAACCTGTATATAAAACGCGGATCTAGTGGTCGAATCAGATTGATAGACATAAAAAACTAACATCTGTCGTTGGCTGTAGTATGAAATTAGCATTGAAAGGATTACAAGCTTGGACAGGTTGTGATACAATGAGTGCGTTTTCTGGGCAAGGAAAGCTAAAAGCGTTGAAACTGATACAAGCAAATACAGAATTTAGCTTGCTGTTTTCACGGCTTGGGAGTGAATTTACACTTTCGAATTCTGACCACGATTTAATCCAAAAGTTCACTAGTCAGTTACACTCAAGGAAACCAAAATAAAAAAACAAACAAAATAAGATACCATATGTTCCAAAGTCGACAAGGTCAAGTAGACTCAGCTCAACTTCCTCCATGCGAAGATTGCTAAGTCAACATTCTAAACGAGCTAATTATTAAGTAGCTATTTGGAAGAGATGTTTGAATCACTTTCCCGAAATATCAGATCCAGAGGATCATGGATGGATGCTAGATGAAGACGTCAAGTGGATGACTGGAGCACCTGCACCTGAAGCAGTGTTAGAACTCCTACGTTGCTCTTGCTCAAAGTCGTGTCAAATTCCATCGTGAACTTGTATGGTTAACAACTTAAAGTGCACTAGCACGTGCAGACTGTCAAATTGTGAAAACAGTACCGAACAAGAAGAAGATATCGCAGATTTTAATTTGTACGAATCTTCTGAAAGTGACGAAAAAGATTACTTTTAATTTTTGTTTAGATGTTATACCGTTAGAAGTAATGTTTCCCTAAAGATAATTTAAATTGTTCTTTTATCTGAGGCTTTTTCTTATATAAATGTACTATAGTTATTTTGTAAACCATTAATAAAAAAATTAACAAGAAAATCAGATTTTTTTTTTTATTTCCTTACATAATAATCGGTTGGTTTTATTGAAACAGTGTATCTGAAGTTTTTACTTCTGTACACTGTTATTTAGTAAATGGTGCATTTCAACGGAAATAAACTCAAATTCATGTTTCCGTGTTTTCAACCATCAGATCCATACATGTAATACATCAAATTAAAGATAATTTATTGCACTACATCTTTCATCTGAACCTTTTTTTTCTAATGTACAAGATATTTTGTAAAAACTCGATTTAAACCAAAAAAATCACAAAAAAATTCATAACATTTTCAATATTTCTTTAATTACTAATTAACGGTTGAGTTTACCGAAACAGTGCGTATGACAAAATTTGAAGCACACATGTAGAACTTTAGTTTAAAAAAAACAGTAATGAAATCGGATGAATAGTTCTCGAGATACAGTTGATTTTTTAAAACTCAACATCCGCCATCTTTGATTGGCCGCCATTTTTATTAGCTACCACTTTGAGATGGCAATCATGGTTTTTTGACATCCTTATAACCCTACCTAACTGCTGTGAAAAGGAAAATTGGTACCTCCAAATTATACCGATATGTTGGCTGGCCCATGGACTACTAAGGGTATGTTGATAATAAAAACATTTCAAGGAGAAAAAAAAAATAGATACCACGAAAAAGTTCGTTAAATAGAAAATGCATTTCGCTATTTGGAGGTTATTTTACGAAGATTCCTAAGAAAAGTTCGCAAAATAGAGAAATTCGCAAAAATAGAGGTCCGACTGTATTTGTAAGTAATTTCTAACGCCATTACAAAATTATAACTGAGAGTCCCTAATTTAGATTCTCTAGCCACAAAAGAGAAATGTTTCTATAAGCTAAAAGTTCCCAAACTATTCCTCAGTTCATTGTGAAGGGTTCATCAAAAAGTCGTTGAAACAATCTATATTACTAAAATCTTTTATTTCTCTGTCTCTCCGGCGCAATTGTTAATTATTAGTTTTCTGGCTTAGAAAGTCAGATTATAAAATTTTCTTTTTTTTCTTCGCCTTGCTTGGGATTCGAACCGAGGACCTTTGTCCTCGCAGTCAAGAACGCTAACCATTGGACTACTGCAGGTCCCCCAATATCCAATCCTACTTTTATTCTATTTGATCGCGCGCTATCAAATAATGAGTTCATTCAAAAAGGAATAAAATATCACTTTTTGCTATAACCGCTTGGAATCGATTCTTCTTGGATTATCTCTTACTTACCAGGGGTAGACAGGGGGGGGGGGTTGCCTAGTAATACAGTCGGACCTCTATTTAACGAAGTCGCTAAATCCCGAAAAAAAGTTCGTTATATGGAAAATTCGTTAAATAGAGATTCCCTTTTAAAATTACTTTAAACTACCTAAAACAGATTTTAAAATACATGAACAATAAATATTATTAATAAACGTAATATTTTTAATGACATAAAGCATTCATTATCATATGGGTACTTAAATTTTACTAATAAAGTCTGTTAATTTTGTCTGAGTTTTTTTTTTTTTGAAAAAGTGTTTTCGCTCATAGTACGTCTCGCATCTTTGCAATGCACCAAAAACCCCTTCAGTATTTTCTTCAAATTGTACTCCGCGTCGGATTGTTTCAAATGATTTTAACGTTTCATCACACGAATGTTTTTTGATTTCTTCATCATGATCCTTTCCATTTTTATCGTCTGTATCTTCATCGCAATTCATAGCTGTATTGTTTTTATTTTTCACACTGTCCAAAACATCTGATTCAGTTAGTGTTTCCGAGTGAAAAATCAAGTGAAAGATAATCATCAATCAGCACATCATCGTTAATTTCTTTTTTTTTCCCTCTATCCTCGAAAAAGTTCGTTAAATAGAAAATGCACTTCGCTATTTGGAGGTTATTTTAAGAAGAAATTAGCAAAATGTTCTTGGTTCTAAAGAAAAGTTCGCAAAATAGAGAAATTCGCAAAATAGAGGTTCGTTAAATAGAGGTCCGACTGTAAATAAGATTTTTGTAATATATGGAGGGTTCAGAGTTAAAGTGGACAAGTCCATTTTTTTTTACATTTTAAGTAATCTGGCTCAATAGATAGGTGATGATGTATATTTTTTTTTAATGTTATACATTTACGAATAAATGCCTTATAGTCTGCAAGGCATTAAAATAATAAACAGATTTCCCACAAACCTTCTTAACAACTTTTAACTTTAAACGTCTTTTTCTCGAATTGAACCATATATAGCTTTTATAGTGGTTTTTTGTTTTTGTTTTATTGTTACAAATTAAAAACTTACTCCGTATAAGGACTATCCGCAACTGAATTGGAATGTTTTATAGAAATTTCTTCTGGCCTGTAAGGTTTCAAGGAAGGGATTCCATCTCATGTCATAAATAAATAAATAAATAAATAAATAAATAAATAAATTTGGTAATCACTGATTTAACCAGGCTTTTCGGTGCGAATAATGTTGAAGAGAAATGTCTGTCTGGACAAAGCATTTTATTCTCTCAACAAAATCTCTCTATTTTTTTAGAAATCAAAAAATATTTAATGAATATATAAAGGGTATTCAAAACAGTGTGAACTGAACTGCACTTCGGGCAATCAATCGTGTCGTTACACAATTACGAGACTTTAGCTCACAGCAAAGAAATTCGAAAGAATGCACAGCTGAGAGGAATTATATCGCATTCTGCAACTGGCTTATCAACGCTCTAAGCAAAGTCACAGATTGAGATATAATTTTTCTCAGCTGCTCCTTCCAGTTCTTAGCTGTGAGGAAAGCCACATAATTATGCAACGAATAGATTCTTTTGTCTTTGAGTTCAGCTCACCAAAATTATTTTGAATGAGTAACATGACACAATTTTTGAAACTTGGGGTCATTTTAGGCTGGCGAAAAAATACTTACGAAGATGCTTCATATTGCGCCGTTACTGAAAACAACAGCGCCGTTATTTCAAAACTTCTTTTTTAATACAGAAAAATGTGTAACTTAAATCAGAAAGCAAGAAAAAAAAAATGTGAATCTGAAAATGAGAACTGTGAAAGTTTGAAAGTTATCCCTAAGGTTAACCTACATTTTTTTTTTTTTTAATTGATGAAAGTTAGTGTCCCACTTTCCTCCGAGGATTATTAAAATTATCATTGAAGCAGTCAAATTGGAAGGAAAAAATGTAACAACAGAAAAAACGGAGGAATTTAAGAAAAAAAAAAATAAAATAAAGCAGAACAAAAAAAAAAATCTTACAGTGAATACACTGTCCTGTCAAAAATGAGCAACAAATGCAAAAGAGACCGAATATTTTTAACAGGGCTAAGAAATTATTCAGAGAAAAATTTAAAGCGGAGTAACTTTTTACTCAGGACCAGATATGCTCCTCTATGCCAGAGTTCATTTGGCTCTTTTTACTCCACAAGTGGGACTTTTTTATTCAGCCTAAAACTGCGGATGGATTTATTTTAGCGGCAATTGAAAGCTAATAAACAGGCGAGTTCATGTAAGAACTACAATCAGGAATATTTTAATTAAAAAACAGGTAATTTTTAGATATTTAGTTAATAATAGTAAAATGATGACTTAAAAAAAAAGAGCTTCTCGTACATGGCTTCCTACTCTTCCTCCAAAATAAAAAAATAACAAGAACAAACTATTGTAATCTAGACAGGCTGTGTAGATACAGTAAAACCTCGTTAAGTCGTCACTCCGTCGTTTTCCTTTGGTCCCGACAAGGTCTCATACACAATAATGTAAAATAACCCTCCTTTACCCGTCACTAAATTTAATTCTACTCCGGATAACTCGTCACCCTCAAAATCGGCAAAAGCATCTTTCTTCGCCATTTTGCATGCCATCGTATTGCCTTTTCAGCCCCGCCCCTTCACTTTAAGAAAGCCAAGCCTTTACGGGGAATTTTCGACCATGCCTGTCACTTCATTCCTTTCCTACTCCTTCGGAGGATTTGGGTTCTTGGAATCTCGCTGCTAATCATTCAAAGCACACTTCTCGCTGCGACTCTGTCACGTGTAGATGTTTTTCTTGACCGCTCCTGAGTGTGACTTCATTTCATAGCGAGTAAGCGCCGCTGTAAGGGCTATTTTTTCTCTTGCAATTTCGTGGTTCGATTACGTTTTTAACATCCAAGGGAAACGAAAACTTATTTCGTTATCTTTTAAAGACAAAAAAGACTTAATTGCACTTTTTGAAAAATCAAATGTTTCGAAAACAGCTTTTGCCAAATAACACCATATTCCCAGGACTACATTAAACGATATTCTATCATCGAAACAAGTAATTGAAGAAGCTGACTGCAAAGACAAAAGAAAGAGAATGAGGAAATCGAAGTTTGACGAGATCAAGGAGGTTTTAGTTCGATGGCTAAAACATGCCAGATCGCAAAATGTGCAGATTTCTGCCATGATTCTCAAAGAAAAAGCCATGGAAAATGCTAAGGAGTTGAACATGGAAGATTTCGGCGGCAGCAATGGTTGGCTGGAACGTTTCAAAGACAGACATTGCCTTTCTTTTAAAACGATTAAAATGTGGTAACTATAAAAAGTGTCTTCTTTTATTTTCCACTCATTCATTTGCATGAATTGATTTCTGAAAATCTTTTTTTTCTCACCGAATCCTACAGCAATTCATAAAAATACTGTATTTCAGTGTTTTTTTTTGTTTTTTCAAAAATTCCCACTCCGGCTATGTCGTCACTCCGCTTAAGTCGTCAAAAATGTTTGGTCCCTTGAGTGACGACTTAACGAGGTTTTACTGTAATATCGCTC
This sequence comes from Thereuonema tuberculata, assembly GCA_023159025.1. Classification (NCBI taxonomy): domain Eukaryota; kingdom Metazoa; phylum Arthropoda; class Chilopoda; order Scutigeromorpha; family Scutigeridae; genus Thereuonema; species Thereuonema tuberculata. The sequence continues at coordinate 21,300,290 of JAFIDM010002131.1, read as the reverse complement.
TGTGACGACTGCGTCGTATTCACTCAGGAGACTCCCTGGGCATCGTCGTGAGAATTCAATATTTGTCCACTTCAGTTTTATCATGCAAACTTTTACAAATCCGAATTTTTCCAGAAATGTTTTTAATTGAGGAAGGGCAGGAATCTTTTTTTTTTTATTCGGCATGGGCCAAATTAAGAGACTTTCGGTCTCACAAGTCAGTTCACATAATAGTAATTAGTATAGATGACAAGGTAAAATAACGAATAAAAAAAATGACCTAATTATGTTTGAATAAAAAAGTCATTATTGTATTTAAGTCTTTTATTATTGTTATTATTTTAATTTACTTTTTAGTTCATAAGATATCTGATTCCAATGTATTTCCGTTTCAGTTGAAAACATATCATAAGCATATACAAGGTATTCATAATTCAAGTTTACATTTCGAAAGGCTGTAACTGGAGAACCATTAATATTTCACAAGAGGACGTCCGTGGCGATGGAATTTTGTTTGGCGCCAAAAAAAAAAAAACTTCTGAAGGTGGTCGCTAGGGCGATATATAGCCCTGCAATACTATGGTTGATAATACAAATGCACATGCAATGACACATGATTGAAAACTGCTACAAAAGCAGAGAAGTGAGGAACGCGTCAGTTCATTGCATAATGACAATGTTACCAAAGGATCGAACACTTCTAGTGAAGCTGTTTTGTCAAAATAACAGCTGCAAAAAATAACAACAATGCCAAAGTTTAGGACAGTAAAGGGACTAAACCAGTGTTTCCCAACTTTTTTTGTGCTGTGCCCCACCTAAAGTATCTAAAGTATGCTATGCCCCACCTAAAGTATCTGAAGTATGCTATGCCCCACCAAATTAGGTATAATTTTCACAACCAAAAAAAAAACGACTTATTAACTTTCACAACCAAAAAAAAAACATTTTTCCATTTTCCAATTGCCCCCCCTTACCAATCGCCCTACGTTGGGAAACAGGGAACTAAACAGTGGCCCTATGACCGCAAATGATAAAATCCAGAAATTTGAAGAGACAGGTTCCTTGGAAGTGAAGCCTGGCAGAGGACGGAAAACCGTGGATCAGCAGACAGTGGAGGATATAAAAAGGATCCGTGGAGAAAGAAAGGATGGGAAATGTCGTGGGAAGCAACAGTGTACGGCGTGTTGCACGGTCATAACACAAACCCATAAGCACTGTTCACAAAATTCTACAACAATTTTCACTAGTACCTCTATAGACCTGCAATGTTCAGCACATCGTCATCGCGGCTGTTGCTAATAACACGTTCTCAGTTCACACTGATTATTTATAGCCCGATGTGGACTGCGTTCCTGGTGTCTATGCAAATCAGATTGTTTTCTCTTTGCATAAAGATTACCCTTTTGTAATTGCGATGACATTTGGACCACTTTTACAATAAAAAAACCGAAACGTTACAATTAAAACCGTACTCCTGTTGTTATGACATTGCATGTTTAATGTTTTTCTATAATTCTATTCATTGATGTATGAAAATGCGCCCTCTAGCGGACGATTTTGTAACTATTTTTTTTTTTCTTTCAGAATCGTTGAGCGCATCCTTTGAATAATGTGTGTACAACTTTTGGTGTCTCTCCGACTATTGGTTGCAGCTGCAGGATGCTGTAAATAGGCCAACTTTAATTATAACCACCTTGTACTATAAAAACTCAAATGATTATTGTTCTAATTCTCGATTTAACTACACTTGGCCCAGTGAAAGAACGACTTTGACCTTGAAGAATACGCATAATCTCTTAATCATTCCAGGATTTAAGTGTGTCGAGAGAGACAATGGAAAATGGCGTCTCTCGATCAACCGATGCGATCGCTGTTTTAAGCCAAACAAAGCACGTTATTGCTAACGTTAATTCTTATTTCAAAAAGGAGAAATCAGTGAAACGGGATTAATACTTATTAGAAAGTTAATGAGCAAACATCAGCTGCGACAGGAATTGGATTAACATCAGTGAAAGCTATTTGCCGAGAAGCGAAGATTGCAGCCGAGAATTGGACTAAAGACCATCTGGTAGAAACTGAGTAGAAACAATTAATTATTATCTCGGTAACTAATTCTTATGATTCATACAGCAGTTCTTCTGAATCCGATGAATCTATTTCCACTTCTGAATCTTCATTTCAATCCATAGATTAAAATGAACCTAATTTCATATTATTCTTAACAACTGCTGCGTGAATCCTAAAAATTATATCTTATCATATATAAGCTACATAAAAATTCTACACACCAAAAAAAAAGAGCTTCCAATACTGTTATAATTAGAGCTTCTAAATAAAATTAGTTCATTTTCACCTAACAAAAAATAAGTAAATAATTTATTTTAACAGTAATTGTCAAATATCAATGTGTTATGAATTTTAAATTAGAATCCTTTAATAACTGAATCTAAATGATAATACCTTCTCAGAAATAAAATACAATTTTAGAATTTCTAATGTAATTTATTAAAATACCAATACTAATGAATAATATAGGTCTCAATTAAAATTCATATTCAAAAGGAAACAAACAATTGGTAATATACTATAGTTATATTTTAATTTTTAGTTACCATTATTTTTTTTAAGAATTACATTCTATATTGAATCAAATGAATGAAAATAAATACATTTTTGAAATTATATTTCATGAGAAATCAGAATAGTTCAATAAAAGGAATATCGTTTTATCCCTAATCTTCGAACATCCCCGAATTGTTCACTTTCCCGCCATAAGCACTGACATATATAATCGATTCAAATTCTACTATTGCGCCATCTGGTGTCCACGGTCGACCTTTCGCTGGGAGGACTAGTTATAAAAAGTAATTTTTTTAATACATCCTTACTTGTAAGTGTTGCTGTGTTCGCGAAAGCTTGTACACCAACAAACTTTGATTTTTTTCAGTATCACGGTAAGTCTATTTTTATATGTTTATACACTTCCCACCCAAATATGAGCTAATTCTGACGGAAAATAAAAAAGTAATGATAACATCATAATATAATAAGATTTAATAACATCACTTTATAACATATGAGAAAATCAAGATATGTTTTCGTATTGAATTTTAAGTTTAGACCCTGATTATATGTGTTGCGTTGCGATTTCTAATAGCAATTGGTCTCTTGTTTTTTACAGACAAACAGCTTCGGATCTTAAATTTTAATGCGACAACCTATACTGATTTCTTTTATATGTTATAAAGAGAAGTTAGATGTACATCATATCCAAAAATTATTACATTCTGATGGTAAATAAAGGAGTTATAAGTTAAAATTGGCCAAACATAATCTTGCGTTGAGCTACAGTTATCGTACGCCTCTAATTGACGGGATTGTTTCTCGACAACAAGTCGATGGAATTGAATGAAATTGTGTGGCGCTACTGTGCAGAACAGCAATTTAGTTCCGATTGTCGACACGGAGTGGCGCCACTGTGCAGAACAGCAATTTAGTTCCGATTGTCGACAAGGGGCGGCGCCACTGTGCAGAACAGCAATTTAGTTCCGATTGTCGACACGGGGTGGCGCCACTATGCACAACAGCAATTTAGTTCCGACTGTCGACACGGGGTGGCGCCACTGTGCAGAACAGCAATTTAGTTCCGACTGTCGACACGGGGTGGCGCTACTGTGCAGAACAACAATTTAGTTCCGATTGCCGACACGGGGCGGCGCTACTACGCAGAACAACAAATCTGTAAAATCTATGAAAATCAAACGACCAGTTGCTATTAGAAATCGCAACGCAACACTTATAATCAGGGTCTAAACTTAAAATTTAATACGGAAACATATCTTGATTTTTTTTATATGTTATAAACTGATGTTAGATTTACATTATATCGAAAAAGTAGCCCATTCTGACAAGAAACGTACTTCGGCAAGACGTGATCTATGGAAAATTTACACTAATAATACATTTAGACATATACGGATCTAAGAATTTAATGCAACAACCCATCCTGATTTTTTTATGTTATAAAAGCAGGTTTCATCTACACTATTCAAAATTTAGCACATTCGGTCAGTAAATAAAAAGTTATAAATTAAAACTAAGCAAGCATGGTCTTGCGTCGAGTTCAAGTTTGAAGGACAAGTCTTGTTAACATGTAAGAAGTAATCTTTGTTTTTTTTTTTGGTGAAGTAAGCTTTGTCAAAAAGCCGTTTAAATTCTTAAAACCATGTATTCAAACCATGCGCAATGGATTATGGTTTTAATATTCCTTGTTAACAATGAGATATTAACAGAAATAGGATAGAAATCCATTGTTTAGATTCCAATGCTTTTCTATTGAATTTCTGTTGCCTTTCTGGGATTAATATCTGGAGAAGGACCAGTTTGGAAAAGATTTCAAATAGAAAAGTTACATCGTCCCTCGTCCATGACTATGTATATCAAATTTCAAGAAGATCTGTCCGGCGGTTTAAAATTTATGAGGGAGAGGAAAACACATACACAGACGGAATGATTTGATCAGCCTCGATTTCCTATTCGAAGCAAACTGGAAAATGAATGTTTGTGTCATTTATACAACTTAAAAAAAAAATAAGAAATAATATTGTAGGATACATATTCGAAGACCTTTCAAAAAAAATTTATTTTATCTTCCATTTAAGTTAATCGTAGTTTAAAACCCTTATTTTTTGTTTTAATTAAGAACAAAATTTAAAATTAATTACTGTATTGTCAGGCATATAAGACGACTCTGCGTAAAAGATGGCCCCCAATTTTTCCAATTAAAATATAGAGTTTGGGATATACTCGCCGTATAAGACTACCCCTTTTCCAACGCACACCAAATAAAAATTAAAAAAACATCAGATTTAATTTCAATATGGTAATTTTAATTCAAATGCTTATGACATGCAGATACTTAGCAGGAAAACTGTCACTTATAAACATAATGCTGTTTGTCATCAAAAATGTAAATATAAAACAGTGCAAGTGGATTCAACTTTTCCTTTAAAAGCGATGTACCTTACTGGCAATTGCTGGTTGTTGTATACAATGCCTGCTTGGATTGGTCAGCTCTCCCTGTCTCCAAGTAACTGTAGTTTTGTTTATTCTAAATGCATTCTTTTAATGCTACATTTTTTTAGAATTTCACTAAAATAATAGTATTTCTTAACTGTAGCCTTGTTTATTCTGTCCCCGCTCTATCTCTTTTTTGCATACTCCCGGCGTCCCGGAAGACTGCAGCTTGCTCCGCCCTTCACTTACACCTTCCCGGTGAGGCGCCCCCTCACCTCGTCATCGGGACCGCATTAAGTCACTTCTTTCCACGAATCCTGGTGAGTGGATTTTCTTCTATCGTACTTGTACAGCGCCGTCCTTGCTGCTTTCATTACGGTTGCCACAAACGGCGGGGATGCGGCCGCAGCAGTTTTTTAGCTCCCCCCACCATATGCGGCGACCACACATTCTCCAGTCCGGCTCGGAAGTTTCAGCACCCGGCGTATAAGACGACCCCCGATTTTTAAGAAGATTTTCCTGGTTTAAAAAGTCGTCTTATACGCCGGACAATACGGTATCTGATTGTAAAATGCAGCAGATAAAGTGAAAAGGCTTTTCATTCTTTGAAATGACTGTTTACTTTTAACGCAATTTATTGGTCGAAATTATTTTTAAGCAATACAGTAAAACCTCTCAAATCCAATCTAATGTGGCGCACAGTAGGCCGGATTACAGAAAAGCCGGACTACCGAGTGTTAAAATGGCTCAATTTTTCTGAAGACATAAAGCCAGGTTTAATTAATTTAACTCCATTTTTATAATTCTACACTCAAAAGTTTATAAAAACAATATAAATGTGCTCTTTCCAACAACAAGCTTTAGTGATATTTGTTTTGCAGATTCCCCTGCATTGATCTCCTTAACGCATTAAGCTTCTGTTCCATAGCGACAAAGTTTTTCTTTCTTTTTTCAATCATAATGAATACGTGCAGATAGTGAAACGAATTTAGTTTTAAAAAAAAATTTTTTTACTGAGAACCAGGCCGGATTACCGAGGGCCGGATTTGAGAGATTTTACTGTAAATAATTTACGATGCTAAACTGGACATTGTATCATTTCTTTTATCAAGATTACATGATCGTCTTTACATCAACAATTAAAAAAAATAAAAATGAAATGAATTTGATCGGCTTTGTTATGTTGGAAATCATATGTTTGGAATGAAACCTTTTCAAAAGAAGTTTCAAATGACTGTGCTGTGCTGATTAAAGCAAAATTTTTCAATGGATTTCCTCAAGTCAGAAATTGGCAATTTCCAGGATGATGATGGATACTGTGTTGGCTATCTCTATAATGGCAAGATGGCTTTATGTTTGCAAAGCATGAAAACACTGAAGCCACTATGAAAACATACTGAAGTATACACTGCCGGCCACTTTATTAGGTACACCTATCTAGTAGTGTGTTGGGCTTCCTTTAGCCCTCAAAACAGCCTTAATTCGTTGGATTCCACAAGATTTTGAAAACGTTGTTGAGGTATTGTGCACCATGCAGACATGAGTGTGTCACGCAGTTCCTGAAGATGTGATGGAGGAGTAGGCCTGGAGCGAACGGCCCGTTCCCGCTCATCCCACAAATTTTCAATCGGGCTGAGATCCCGGGACTGAGCGGGCCACTGAAGCAAGGAAGAGTCATCATAATTTTAAAAAAACAATAATTCAAATTATTTTTTTGAATTGTTAATAATTGATCATGAATAAGTTTTTTCTGTTTGTTAATGATTATTAATTTGCACATGATTCGTTTTTTTGTTATATAATGTTGTACCGTTGAACATGATAAAAACTACTTATTGTTGAAGATTTTATTCAAATAAGAAGACTTGAGAAAGCAGAATGATTCAATTCTATGAAATATTGTCAATACTAATAAAGAAGAAGTTTTAAAATGAAGTTTAATGCGTTTTGTATTACGTAAAATGAAGTAATGAAGAAGAATAACGAAAGGAATTTATTTACAGCTTAACTTGAAGTATTTATGCGATAAAAGTTTTAATAACTTAGAAAGAAGGCAAATCCACTGCTGCGGTCTATCTCAAATGATTCAATTGTATCAGTAATTTAACAATAGAATGTCAAATGCTTGAAAATAATTGCAATCTGTGTGTCTCCTGTTTGTCAGACTAAAAAATATTTATTTGAGTGAATTTTACTGCAAATCTATCATTTTTTTTAAAGAAAAAAATTAGGCTTCACAATTTTGATTTCAATAAAAGACTCTTTATAGTTTAAATATATATTTTACAAAAACTTGTAATTTTTGAATTTACAAAATTTACATAAAAACACCAACTGAAGTAATAAAAATTATAAACAATCTGAACAGAATATTATGAGAATATCGCAAACTGAATTTGCTCACACTATTAGCACCGGTTCACTTAATGAGAATTCACTTTGTGGGGATTTTCTGGAATGTTCTACAATTGTGCTTTAATGCTAATGAACTTTCACACATTACAATGTTCGTGTTACAACTGTTCCAATGGGAGAGCAAAATATTTACTTTCTTTGTCTGATTTGTACTAAGATAGCATAATCCAGAAAGTTGCCAAATTCAAGTTTAAATTCTTTCAATAAAATAACGGATAGGCAAAGTAAATAATTAAAACAAATATTAATACGAACAAAGAAAGACTCCCGACTGGTTTCTCTCTGAACTTGAATATCTGATTTTTATCCCTTTTAATGCCACTTGCTTTCGTCTTACGATTCATCTTATAATGAATTATAATGTCTATAAAAATTAAAATAATCACAATGATGAAAAACCTGAACAGAGTATTACACTGATTGCATTTAATGCAATTTTATGAAATATTCAACATTATGCTTTAATGTTAATAAGCTTCCAGACATTATAACATTCGTGTTAAAAATGCCCCAGCTGAGATCATATGTTTAAGAATCTTATGTTTAATTTCAATAAAAAAAACCCACAAAGATCATAACCTGGGAAGACTTTCGTCAACTTTAAGTTCCTTTCAATGAAATAACTGAAATGAAACAAATGATTAAAAATCTTGACACCTACAGTTTTCAATTGCACCTTTACTGCATTTTACTTATTCGCAATTCAATCCCTATAAATGTGAGGATACTGTCATACACTGGACATACACTTTCAAAAGAACAGTGAAAATGTAATAATATCTCATTTTTATTCTTTTTCTGTTTAATGAACATTTCCAACCTTGTTTTCTAAGATTAAGATTTTCCTAAAATAAATGCCATCATCTGATTTTCAACAGATCTTCATCCGATATCCTACTCTCTACTTTGATGTTTCCAGATACGCTGCTATGAAACAAAAATATTTTGCCATTTTTATATTTCCTGTTCATTATCTTCAATATGTAACTATTCAAACTCTCAATGTTTGTCATTTTACCTGTTGAAAGAATGCCTTTTGCAAATGGAAGATTGTCTTTCTTAGCAATGTCATTACTTGGTAAACATCTGCGATCAATCAAACTTGTTTCTTCTATAATTACAACATCATCATCATCATCAGCTTCCATCTTTTGTGAAGCCTCTTCAAATGTAACAGCCTTAACTTGCCATTTGAAGATCTTGAGCCGATTAAGATATTTCATACAGTCCATCACAACAGAATTGACAACTTTTGGCTGTAAAATAAATGGATTAATTATCAGTTTAAAATAGATGGATAGGATTATATATAAGAAAGAAGTTTTTTTTTTTAATAGATATTGTAACAAATTTACCTTATAGTAATACATTATGTTTATGCGAATGATATTAGCTCTACATAAGTTAACAAAATGATTTCTAAATTTTGAAGTTAAAATAATGTTAATGGGTTTCTCTCAAAACCAACAAACACCTAACCCCCGAAGAACACGATTAATTGGTTCCGTGTTCTTTGAAACAGTGTTGTTTGAGACTACAAAAATCGGGATTCCGTTTCAAGTGTGAAAATAAAAAAAAAAAGTTACGTTTTAAATGTTTTTTTGTTAAATATAAAACTAAAATTTTTATTTTTTGAATTCATATTGGTAAACACTTCTAAGAAATCTTGTATTACATAATTCAAATTAATTTTTTAATTAGTTTTAAAAAAACGTTTTATCTTAAATTTTTATTATCAAAATAAAAGAAAAAAAATTATAAAACAAATTATAAAATAAAACAAAAAAAAATTATGTATTTTATTTTTTTTCAAAGAATTACTTGAAAATCGTGTTCTTCGAGTACCGTGTAATTCGGGGGAAAGTATCCGTGTTCTTCGAGTACCGTGTTGTTCGGGGGTTTCCTGTATACTAACTCACACCACCAATTTCGCAAATAACTACGCAACCAATGTTATCATACAATAAATCTAAGGCTAGAATGGTACTAAAAATTTCTTTTGAGAGCTTAAATTAATTGAGGTTATCGATTTAAGACTAAGACCCAATTTCTTACCGCTTGAGAATCATCTGGCCAAAGAGATAACCCCTCCAGATGGGGCATCAGAGAAATTCTCTTCATCAAATGTTCGTCAATTTTAAAAGTTTCCAATTCTATAACCTTTAATCTACATAAAAGAAAATAAAAAACAAAGATGATAAATAAAAAGTATACTGAAAAACTCTTAACTTTTAAATGAGAAATAATTTTTTGATGGAAACATTGACTTCTTAATGAGGAACACACTTCTACAGTCTTTCAGTGTCAATTTCATAAAGGTTTCTAATAGGTATCTCCCTTTTCTAATATATAATTTTAAAAGAAAAATGTACGACTGAAAAGTTTTCATCAAAATTAAGGTATACAGCAATTTACATCAATGATCTGTATTTAGATAATGAATTAAACAGATTCAAATCTGGCTCAACTTTATTTAACCAACTGAAATTGGAATAAGAATCCCTAACTCTTCAAAATGCAGCAGATTGTCTGTAGATCACCTTGAAGATGACAGTTTCGAATAGTGTTAAATTCATTAGTCCTGTGGAAAGCAGCAAACTTTCGTTTACGCAAACAATTATGATCAGTCATAAAACTGCCTTGAAAAAAAAATATTGCATACCGAGATTAGAAAAATCCAACTCAAAACATATCTTGTAAACCAGTCTGCGGCAGCCTTACGTCTGGCAAACTTCCAACTAAATTAATAATGGTTTTTGATGTCTCAAATCGGATCAGAATTAACCAAAAGGAACAGATGAAGAGTGATTTCTAATTTAAGGAAATAAACTGTCTACATGTTAGAGTGTCAGCTACACTCAAAATAAAAGCATCTGTGATATTTATGACTGATGAGAATAACCACTTAAAGTCCCCGAGCTGAATAAAGATCCTCCCAGAATGCAACGCAGCTTATAGATTGAGCTTTCCTGGCCGACCGCTAACATTGAAAGAGAAGAGGTTGCTTCTCTTCTGTTTCAATCTTAGCGGTCGCCCAGGAAAGGAAAATCTATAACCTGCTTTGCATTCTGGGAGGATCTTTATTCAGCGCCGGGACTTTAATCATTGATAGATATCAGGATTTTTACAAAATCCAAGCCGAGTGATAGTTAAAATAACGATTCAAAAGCTGATTGCAGTTGAGACTGGTGATTCGTTGTCAATCCAAACACCTAAAACAGTAGGATAAAAAAGGGTCTAAGGTTTAAAATTTAATTATCGCTGTTTTAGCTTAATTTTGACAACTGTCTTATTTCAAATACTCCCTCCTGTCTTCACTTCATTGCTTGAAGCAGTGAAGGATACGCACGTTTCATTACAGAATAACATCCACATATCAGACTGACAATGAAGTATTGACAGGCTGACTTTCTTGGGAAAATTTCTACAAAAAAACTAATGATAGCATTATAGCAAGATATCCTACAAGAAACTAAAGCCATGATTAAACACTATTAAGTGGACGACAAGAATACAGTGTATGTTGGTTATGGGTCCACTTTACTTTTAATCTTATCCTTGAAATATTATTCTTTTTTAATAGACTGATTTAGGAAAAACCCTTTAAGATGATAAGAGTGATATTGTTGCTCACTTAGATCCAATTTTTTACATGAATTTTAAATCGTCTTGATTTTTATTTGAGAGAAACTATCTTAGATAGTTCTTATGTTTATTAAATTTATTATCTGGTGAAGCATCCATATATTGTTTCAGATCTCTGCCAGGTCTCTGACGTCATAATTTCCTTTCTTTCCAATGCTATTTTGCATGAATTTGTTCCTAACCACAATCTTTCTGTTTCACATCTTCCTTCATTTAATCTCTTCATTTTTTAGTGGCTTCTTATTGGTTCTTTACTGATCGTTACACATCTTTGGGATCTTAGTCTTCTTTTCATTCTCTACATAGCAACCATGAGTATTAAAGATCACCCATCATTAATTGTTTTCCAAATCCAAACGCTATTAAGTTCTTTCACCTCTTGTCCAAGCCATTTTAAATGTGAGCATTTTAACTTTTCTGATATTTTTGATGCCATCTTTTCCCAATATCCCTATTTTTCCTCTCTGTCTCTTCTTGTTTTTATCGTGGCAATCTTCTAAGCCTTTATTTCCATTGCTTGCAACTCACTTTGCTTCATCATTCTTCATATTTCTGTTCTCCATATCACCTCATGTTAAAATAGGAAATAAGATAACTGCATGATTTGTTTTAAAAAAAGTCATGATATATTTTAAATACTTTTAGTCTTTAAAAATAAATTTCAACAGAGTATAGGTTTTAACAGTGATTCAAAATCCATGTAAATGTATAAAAGAAATTACAAATTATAAAAGCACCTAATTGAGGTAATTGCTGAAAAATTCTTTAATGTTTATTTTGGCTGCAATTTCATTTAAAAAAAAAAACAGAAAATGCAACTCTTTGCATATTAAGCAAGCGGATGATAGTTAGGAGTTCATTTACATTTCAGATCAGAAGTTGTGAATTTTTCATTTTTAGGAAATTTAAATCTTAAATACATTTCTTACAAAAACTCTTTTTACCTTCTTATTTGTTCAGATATTAAATTAAATACAAATTTTTGGAAGGAAAAACTTCTATCTTCCTTTTTTAAATAATCCATTTTTTAACTAATAATAATGGGATAACACAAATTAAAATTAAAACTATTAATATCATCATATTACACAATTCTATTATTGACACAACAAAGCCGATTGTTAAAGCCACAAAATGTTAGCTGATAATTATTAAGTTAATTCTTTAACAATTATTTTGCTTTTAGATTGTTTTTTAGATACAGTTATCAAATCATTCGCTAATTTTATAAAATGATTTTTTAATTATAATAGAAGATAGAATAGTAGATAGATTTGATAGTCAATAATAGAATTATATAATATGATGATGTTAATAGTTTTAATTTTAATATGTGTTATCTCATTATTATAAGTTAAAAAATGGATTACTTGAAAAAGGATGGACGAAGCTTTTCCTTCCGAAAATTTGTATTTAATTTAATATCTGAATAAATAAGAAGAAGAGTTTTTGTGTGAATTAAGAATACTAGAGGAAGACTGAGGTTTCAAAGTACATTTGTTTTTTTGTTTTTAAAATTTTTCATTAAGGCTAGCATAGAGAATAAAAGAGAGAATTCTTTTTCTAAAATAACAACAGCTGCTAATGTAAGAATTCAAGCTAAAAAAATAGTTAAGTTTCAATGACAAAAAAAAAAAAAAGAGAAGAAAAACGACAATAATTCTATTTTAATTTATATTTAAATTTTAAATTAATAAACCATAACCATCTAAAATAAAATGTTGTTGAGATTGGAAGCAGAAGAAAAGAGTGAAGAATAAGTAGAAGCTGCTGAAGTTAAAAAACAAAACAAAAAAAATACTTTCACCTAGAGTTAACAGGAAGAAAGAAAGTAAATGATAGAAGAGACTACTATTTTCCAGAAAGAAAAACTTAAGGCAAAGAGTAACATAAAGGAGTCTGACACGAGATGAAAGAAGAAAGGAGCGGACAGGTGAAAATAACGTAAATAGGATAAGAGCAGTGACCGTAGCAAAGATGGTTTAGTCCTTTTGATTAAATGTGAAGTAAATGAAAAAGTTGTTCAGTATATAGAGGGGACTGAACAAAGTAGAGATTTTCAGGAGGAATTAAAAAAATAAAACAAAATCTCACTTTCCTATTAGAAATATCAACTTCATCTATTTTTTGCACAATTTTGTAACAGTCTTATTTTGGTTTTCGTTTATGTATTGTTTAAAATATGAAAACAAAGAAAATACTTATTATTTACAGACAGAATGACAAATCTCTAATATGCAAACTTACTTTTGCCTGCCGTAGAACATCTACTGTTAGAAATAATTGTTCACTTGCACAAATATTAAAATATCAGTGATGTGATGAGCAATTTTCCATTTCAAAAGGATATTTCCAAAATTTCCTTTAAATCAGTCTTAAGCTTTTTCTTTTTTGCTAATGTCGAGAAAGGCATTAACAATACTAATATCTTCAATATGTTTATTAAAGCAGTAACGTAACTAAAACCCTTTACTATGACATTGGACATTTATCACAGTTATATAGCTGAAGTATGACTATGAATCATGAAATAAATTTCAAACTTACAACTAAGTGTTTTGATGTTTCCAAAACATCAAAACCTTACAGATCTTTAATAATTTTTATCATACTTGAGCTCCTTTAAATAAATGAAAGTATTTTACAAAATGGTAATGACACTATCAGATCATAGTACGTTCGTATGAAAGCTGAGGATCCAAAACATCTCTCTCTCTCTGGTGTAACTGTCTTTATGACAGGTTTCAATTGGACGTTCTCCATTTTCTTCTATCCTGTGCATCTTTCTTCAATTGTTCATACTTTCTTCCCCTTTTAACATCATCCAGCATTCCAATCCTTCTTCTTCCTCTCTTTCCTTCTACTTTTCCTTCTATTATTCTTTGTTGTAGACAATTTCTTCGTAGCACATGTCCTAACCAAGATGATTTTCTCTTGCATATGGTTTCTAACAATTTCCTTTTTTCACCTATTCTTGTTAAAACGTCCTCATTCCTTACTCTATCCGACCATTTCACTCTTAACATTCTTCTCCAGAGTCACAGTTCAAAACTTTCTAGAAATCTCTCTTCCTTCTTTTTAATAGTCCATGCTTCACTAAATGTAACACCAAAACATCTATATATGGAAATCTGAAAACTGCATTGGAAATTAATTCGATATTGATTAGACAAGGAGAACTAACAATACTTACTGTGTTAAAGTTTCAAAAACTTGTGAGAGACTGTGGTCAATATCAAAGCCACATTCTAGCCTCATCCTTGTTAAATGTTTTAGATGTAAGAGTTGTTTATAAACCTAATAAAAAAAAATAAAATGAGAAATATTTGTAAAAAATAATATTTAAAAAATTAAGTACACTACAGATGCTAACTGTATCTATTACAATTTTTATTTAAAAATAGAAACATTACAGAATTACAGAATCATTTCAACAATTATGTTAATCCTATTCTTAATTAAAAAGCCTTCGTTTTTTTTTGTTTTGCTTGTTTGTTTTTTTTTTTACTTTCACATAAACTGATTTGAAATTAAATGTTGAATTGAATTTCTTGCAAACATTAACTGAAATAACTTATTTTACATTACAATATAATTATACTAAAAATTTAATAACTTTCTTTTCTTTTCTTACAAGAATTTTAAATATAAAAGTGTTTTGTGCTGATTCTAAGCTGAGGGTCCATTTCTGAATTTTGTAAGAAGATATTAAGTCAACTTACAATTAGATATAAAAGAAATACAACCTGCAATAGAAAAATTAATACAAAAAATTACCAACCTCTGCATTCCAAGTTGCACAACTTCCGATTTCCAAAGTTGTTATATGAACTAACTTCTGAACAAACATGAATTCAGAAGCAGGAATGTTTCTTAAAGATGTTAGAGACTAATAAAAAACAAAAGAAAAAAATCTTATTTCCGCCTCAAAATAAAAGTCAAACAAATAATTTTCAATGCCTATTTTATTTATGATCTTAATTCTTGTAGATAATTATTTAACACAATAAGTAAATACATAATTAATAATATAAAGAACTATCTTTCTATAAATTCAATCTTAAGGACAAAAAAAAAAAAAAAAAAGCTTTTGCTGTGTTTGACAAGGTAAACCTAATGAATTCAGAAGCAACAATAAACTGCAGAGAAATTACCAAATATGTTTTTCCACAATACGCTATTCACTTCAAATTCTTTCTATATCTTACTTTTTAACATCCAACATTCTATTACTGCCTATGAAATTATAACAAAAAAAAGAAAAATAGTTTTCGTTATTTTTATTATAACTAGACAAGACTTAAACTTCGCATAAAGGACAAATTAGAATATATATACAGGGTGATTCACGAAGATATGCAGAAACTTCGGGAGTACATGTAAAAGTAAAGAAAAAAAGTTATATAAACATAGATCCGGAAATGCTTCAGTATCGAGTTATGGCTAGTGAAAGATAGTGAAAAATGTAGTACCCTGGGTGAAATGAAGACTTGCTGGAAGTCTGGGAAGGTAAATTAAGGGGCGAAATCAGTGGTTTCTTATGGTTGTTGACCTGAAAAATCGAATGAAACAGTCGCAGAAATGTATCTCCCAGTGGTTTGAAGCTTATCCCATGTGGAACCTACAAAAAAGTTGGCAACATAATAACAGCTGTTCAACAATAATGTGAATTGCATTGTTTTGATTGTGAGAGCTACCAACTGAGGTGTAGTCCATGTGCGTATTGTTGTACTACATTATGGGCAAAATCTTTCGCTAGCCGTAACTCTATATTGAAGCATTTCCGGACCTAAGTTTATATAACTTTTTTTCTTTACTTTTACATGTAGAATGAGCTCCCGAAGTGTCTGCATATCTTCGTGAATCACCCTGTGAGTATATGCGTGTGTGTGTGTGTGTGTGTGTGTGTATATATACAGAGCCTGCCAAAAGAATGTATACTCACTTCTAATATACCATATTATCTGTTCAACTATGTATACATTTTTTTTTTTGGCAGACTCTGTATAAATATATGTATATACAGAGACGTATCACTGTAATTTAAGACCTATGCTATTTTCCCAAATGAGAATAAAAAAAATAAAAGAGTAAAACAGGAAAACAGGATTATATGGTATATTAAAAGTGTGTATAGTATACATCCTTTCTGCAGACTCTGTATAAATATATATATTCTATTATACAATGAGAATAAAAAATAAAATAAAAGGTATAACAGGAAAAAAACATTAACCTATTCTAAAATTAAAAATTTAACAATTTAAGTACTGATTTACCTGGAATTTTTCACGGTATAATCAAGATTATTAAATGAAATCACTGCATTTTACTGAAATACCATTTTGCTTTTTGTATATAAATTCACGCAATTGCATGAAATTTTATATTGATATGCAAAATTGTTTGGATTTGTCCAACCCATCATATAATTCACTTACATTCTAAAGACTTAGAAAAGGAAAGAAAAAAAATGATCACATCTTAATAATTCACACATACAAAACTAAAAAATTAAAACAACTTAATACATGAAGACTGTATAAGACATTTTAATCGAATGAGAATTCTTAAATGTTTCTATGTGGAAAAGCAAGTTTGCTTAAATATATTTTAAGCTTTAATTTTTAGAGCAATTTCATTTTTTCAGTGTGTCAAAGGAGTGGAATATTTATAAATTGGGAGCATTATTTATGCTCCATTTATAAGATGGTAATTAACAACATTAATCCAAAATTTCATTTTTAAATGTTTCCCCATTTTCTATTTACTTAAAACTTTTAATGAAATTGTATGCACATACATTTAAAATTTAATATATATATTTAATTAATTATTTAATTTCCATATTCATTAGTTAATCCTTCTTGACTTATTTTTTTCTCATATACAGAAACAGCTAAAAAAACCAATAAAGTAATACAGGTTCAGAATCCTTTATTCGAAATTCCCAAAAACCGAAACCTCCCAAATCCAAAAGTTTTTTTGAGTGCTGAAATGACGCACCACAATTTGGTGCCCAATTAATTTGGTGCCATTTTGTTGTCAGCAGATGTCATAACACCTTCGTGTGTATGTGCGTGCATTATTTACCAAGTATTTTGTGCTCTGTGCAGATATTTGACGCTGAATTTATCTTCTTTTTGTAAGCAATGATCATCATGTATTTTGTGTCATTACCTATATCTGTATATGCATATACAGTGAAACCTCCACTAACGGACACTCTCGAAAAGCGGACACCCCCCAATAGCAGATAATTTTGCAATCCCCAGTCCTTTAATATAGACATTTCCATGTATTGACCTCCGATTAGCGGACACTCCCAATAATGGACAAAATTCTACAGAAAATGAACGATCTTATGTTGTTTTTCAAAAGCAATAGAATCAGGCTACAGTAATATGTTGCGTCCAGAGGAAATTTTGAAATTATGGATCACGAACTCCAACAAAAACTCCAAACACATCAAAGTTCGGAAACGTGGACAAGTGCAACCGACTCTGTTGTCTTCGATTAGTTTTGCGCTGCACGAGCAAAAAACATTCCCATTAGTGGGCCATTATTGCAAGAAAAGGTGTTGGAAGCAAAGGGGACTCTGAAGGTCTTGCAAAGTTATACGATTTAAACATTCATATTGAGAAACATGTCTTCAATACAAAAAAGAAATGTCAAACTCTGTTAACTGATTACTTTAGTTAATAAAATTAATTTTCTAATCTGTTGTCTTACTTAAAATAATGTCAAAATTAATACTGTAATTAATTTTGTTATTATTTTAAGTAAGACTAATGGATTAGCATTCATTTAAAAAGGAAAATAGTACACAGTTTGCAATTGTTCATATTTTCTCATAGGGCAATGTTAATTGCAGAAATTTAAGATTGTACGTAATTTTTCATTAAATGACATGCTATAAGCTAAAAATTGAAAAAAAGATAATCCTCCCCAATAGCGGACACCTCCCAATAACTGATGAAACTTCCGGTACCGTGACTGTCCGCTATTCAGAGGTTTCACTGTAGTATTAAAAATTTATATAAAACAACCTTCAGGGTTTATAAATTACCTCTACTATGAAGAGCAAATTGGATATCGTATTTAGGCTTAGGTCCCATTTCAAAGATACAAATATTCCAAAATCAGAAACGCTTCCGGTTCCAAAGGATTCTCAACCTGTATATCAGAAATTTGTATTAAATTACTAATTCCATACCAAATGCTGAAGAGTCTGCATACTTCCTAAATCGGATAAACTGCTGCAATGCTGGGTTAGAGGTAATTGAATACCTTTTACTCCCCTGAGATGTAATTTCTTAAGGTTTTTTAATCTTGCAAAGCTTCCTATACGGATTCGAACACAGCTGTAGCTATAACAAAACGAAAAAAAAAATTAACCTTTTGTTTTTTAAAGTTAATCAACTTCTACTTATTTCTTTTCCACCACCTACTCTCTTAAAAATACTTTCATAAAATCACGTCCTCAGTTAATAAAAGTATAAGTATAATCAACTTTAAGCACATTCTTTGGACAGTGCTTACTTAAAAGACACCGCTTCTATTTCCAACACTGCATTTCTGGACAATCCAATTTCCCATTTTATATTAAAAGACACCTGATGTTGTTTAGATAACGTTTCTGATCTCTTTATAATCATCTGTCCATCTTATCATATTTTACTTTAGGGAATGTTAAGATGGACAATGACTAGAGAGAGATCAGTATGATTTGATTTCTGTATGATTTCTTTAAAGTTAGATACCGAGACTTTTAATAATAAAAACAGTATATTAGGGAAAAAATATTTCTACACTCAAAAACCTTTCTTTACATCTGATTTTTCATTCAATGTTGAAGTCGTAAGCTATATGATACATTCATGTCTTGTTTGAGTCATAAAGGGCCAAAAACAAACACCAAGAGCAGTTAGATTAAAAACCTCATCACATTTTGCATTTAGGCCTGTGAAAAGGGCAGATATAGTACAATTTATCTATGATTTTTTTCCCCACAGTTAAAACGTCCACATTTTCACAAGTACTCCATTACCAGAAAAAAATTATCTCTTATATAGTTTTCCAGACCTGTCTGTGTCTAACACACTTCCATAATAAACTTCCTCTGTGTTTGGAAAATATTTTAATTTCCTGTGAAAATAGAAATAATTACTACAATGAAACGTTCCAGACAGGAATCAAATCTGCAACCATCTGATCCGAAGTCAGACATCTTATCCATTAAGCCATGGAGACTACATTCAAATTATTGTTAAATATCTCTTATCATTCCCTGTATGTGTGTGACACAAACAAGAGAAGAGCCAGAGAAAAACAAACAAACAAAAAAAAAAAAAAAAACCCCCTCATTAATTTTAGCCTACTAGATTAAAATTTTAATGTTCTTTTTTTTTTTAGCCTACTACAAGCGTAGGCCAGACGAGCATTAGATGTAGAAGCTCGTCCTCAGCGACGAACTGAAGAGTCGTTAGAGACATTTCTCGACATGAATGAAGAAAATACAAATGATCGACAAATACTCTATCTCAACTAAAAGTCATCACATTGTTATCCTGTCATTATTAACGGGTAGTATATACTAGTAAATAATATGTTCTTTTGCTATAAATAAGATATTTTTAAAACACATTTTACCTAAATAATTATTGTAACATTAATGAGAGATCAACACTCATGAATAATTATTTTTTAAAAATATAATTAAACAGATTAAAATACAACGTTTCGGCTTGCCCTTAGAGCCGTTGTCTAGTGACTTTACTAGTAGACAATGGCTTGCAGGGGGTGAGCCGAAACGTTGTATTTTAATCTGTTTAATTATATTTTTTAAAAATAGTTATTCATATGTGTTGACATCTCATTAACGTTACAAAGATTTTTTTTATTTATTAACACACGTTAATGATAATTCAAAGCAACTGTTAAAAATGCAAATAAATGTATTTATTTAGTGTTTCTATCACTTAATCATTTATAAAAATTACTGATGCAATTTATTGCTAAATCTCTATGATTTAAAAACAGACCATTCAGAATCTTCAAATCTGACATTTAAAATTAAATTAACAAAACATCAAAACTTTTCTACTAACCAGTTTGAATACATGACATCAACAATTGACTCAGCGGTAAGGACCTTAATATCAGTCAGAATATCAAGCACAGCATGAAGAACGGACACCGTCACAAAGCCAAAATTGATTTCCTCAATTTTTGTAGTTTTTATTTGTTGTAGTACAGCTACAAATTCATGCCAAGTACGATTGCAATCTTCAAACGTTTTCATTCCTCTCATGTCCTAGACGAAAACAGATAAAACTCTTTTTTTTTTATCAATTTTACCATCCTATAAAATTTGTTTGTTCATCCCCTATTAAATTTTTACCACTTACTTAGGTCAGGGAAAAGTAACTTTACTGCAAAGGGATTTTATATCAGAAATGCACATTTAAATGAACATATGTTAAACTATGCATTAAATGCTAGAACAAAAAAAAAAAACCCAAATGAACAGTTCATAATCAGAGGCTAAAGGAATGAATTAATAAGAATGCATTCTTTTCCCAAGAACTTTCCAATAATTTCTACTTTCATATCAGAACTAATTAGGAACCAAACTGTTTTTCGTATGTGCAAAGAACAGATTTTTGGAATTCCTTCACAGTACTGTTTCAGACTACGTGGGAATCTTACAACAATTTATGATTGATTAAGTGTCTTAAAACTGACATACATTGACAGTAGTATGTTATGCTTTCCACAAAATATTGTATTTGAGTTGCCTCATACCATCCAAGTATACATTAAAAATTTGGATTTTTTTTTTAAAGAAATGTTTATGAATGTAATTAATAGCTGGTACCTCCAAATAGTCATAAATTACTTCTGGATTAAGTCCAATTGAATACAATAAAGTTGTGACGTGACCTAATCCATTAGGTCTAATACTATTTGGAGAAATCGGCAATTAAAGATTACATTCGTTTTATGCAATACATTACATTTATAATATTTTTATTTTTTTTTATTATAATTTATTCATTATAATTTATAATATTTTTATCATTGATTCTTTTCTTCTTTTTTTAATTTTTACTTAATTTATTACTTAATCTATAGAAACCAATGTAATTCATTAGGAATCTGCTGAATTATTGAGTTAATATGTTCAAAGAAAATAATCATAAATAAAAAAAACAACAAAAAGAGCCCCACCTCGCTCTCAATCAAATAAACATATAAAAGCTAAGTTAAAAATTATCTCTGTAAAATTAAATGCACAAATATTGGTTCAATGATGAAATGCAAAAGGATATAACTTATTAAAGAAAAATTAATTATAAGCACTAGTTTTTGCACTTCCTTTTTAACACTATTCCTTATAAGTGCCAATTTTCTTTATTTGAGCTTAAGTTTTATGATTCAAGGAAAATGTATATAGGGAGTGTATAATTTTACTTGCATTTTTTAATATCCTCAATGTTATTATCTATATAATCTGCAGTTTTCTTTTTTTTACACAAAATATTTTTATGAATTTTATTTCAAGAGTCCAAAATATTAATTAAATAAAGTACTAATCTTACCAACTGTGTTGCTTCTTTTTTCTTGATAATCTCCACTAATTTCTCCCAGTTACAGACTTTTACACCATTTAAATTAATAACCTTCCACTGTAAAATTGAAAAGTAATAAAATTACATTGAAAATCAAAATTAAGATTCCAACAGAGATGAGGGGGTTGAAGCCATACTAGCCTAACCCTCTAAAAGCAAATTGGGGAAATGGTTTGAAAGGGTTGGTGGTTGTGTACAAAAAAAACAAAACAAAAAACAAACCAACAACATACACTTCGCTGTTGTAATTTATATATCTAATTTTCTTTACTACATAAATTACAGCAGCAAAGTTTATATTGTTTTTTTGTACATGACCACCAAACCTTTCAAACTATTTCCCCAATTATTTGCTTTTTAAGGGTTGGACTAGTATGGCTTAAAACCCCTCATATATTCATTGTATCTACATACTGTCTTATCTAATGCAGTCTAGCCTTTAAAGGACTGCAGTTTAATTTTAAAGGAGATTAGAATTATACAGAACTTTCATATTTTTGTTTTTATTAGAAAATGATTGTAAAAATGTGAATAAGCTTAAAAAATTGTTGATATCCAAACATCTGGTGGTAATTTTTGGAAATGGCCATTTCCACCACGTGTTTCAACCATTCACATCCAAAATAAACAACATAGAGAAAAAAGAGATTTTTGTTTATTATTTTTATATTAATACAAACTTGGATATTGTTTGTCTGTTACGAGAAGAGACTTAGCCATGCCTCTTCAAACGGAGAATACATTTCACAATAGGTTGAGGGTTGGAAAAGAAAAATTTTGGGGAAAAAAACAAGATTAGGAAAAATTTTAAAAATACTTACTACATATTAAAGAAAAAATTATTCATAAAATAATTATGAATAACATTTATAAAGTCAATAGGGAAAAAAATAATCAAAATAATGAAAAAATAATTAGATACAATTGGTTAAAAATCTTTCAAATCAATAAAAGGAATAATAATTTTGGTTTAAGATTGGAAAACTATATAAAATATAAATTATTCAGTCAAATTAATTGGGAAAAATATAATTCTAAAACACTAAAAGTATTAAAAAGGTTAAAACTTCATTAATCGCTGACGTCATTGATGAGAATATTACTCTGAATTTTTAACTTTTAACTTTTGTTATGTTTCTTTTCTTTTGTATTAGATAATTAACAAAGTTAATTAATCTACAGTTAATAATTATAAATTAATCTATCAGCACCTATATTACAGGTATTCTTTATTTTTGAATACCTAATAGAACTGGCGAACAGTAAAAAAGTAAAAAAAAAAAAAAAAAAGTCAAGAATTAGTGTTTGTAATTTTGTTAAAAACAGTTACGATCTTTCATTATTAAAAATTTAAATCATCACCTGCAATATTGTTGATTATTTTTGATTATTCTAACAATTTTATTTTGGTGTTTTGATTTTAGACTATTATTATTACAAACTATATTAGTTTAGTTTTATTTTCATTTTCATTATATCAAAGCTTGCAGTTGTAATTCATGCAGTTATTATTATTATTATTGTCAATCTAATTCTATTTTTAATTTTTTAGTACAAGTGCGAATGCCAATGGTCTTAATTTGTATATTTGTAAATGTTCTGAGGAACTTTATGGAATTGTTTTAAAACAAGTTTTTTTTTTTAACTGTCAACAATTAATTGTTAAATAAAACATTATTACCATGAAGTGTATATATTTGTTACTTACATTAATAATAAAATTTATATATAATTACGATTTTTAATAATTTAAATAAATTAGAAACAGTATAAATATAATAGTTCTTAAACAGCAAATCAGTTCTTTACATTGTTATGGCTAAAATATAACACTGACTCCTCAAATGGCTTCTTGGAATCATCGCCTACCACATGACATAGGCGTGGCCAAGTCTCTTCTCGTAATGGACAAACAGTATAATGTATCAGTAACCATCAGAAATAACAATCAAGCTTTCGATTAAGGAAATGCTACTGTATGAACACAACACTAGTTATTAAACAGCTAGATCTAGAGATTATGATCTTTAAAGAAAATAAAATCAAAGGCAGCTAGAAATGTTAATTAACAATAAACTGAGAGAATTGGTTGAAAGTGAAAGCAGTCGAACAGTCTGTAAAATTGGAGAGAAGCTTGCGGTAAATGTTGTAACTGTTTCAAGACATCTCTCATCCACTGGGAAGGTGAAAAACTGGATAAACGACTGTCTGTGTAATTACAGGAAACATGAACTGATATGAGATTTGCTCTTTTCTTTTTCTTGAGAACAGAAACAATCCTTTTCTTAAGAGAATTATGATGAGAAAAGAATTTTCTTTGATATTCACTATAGTTACACATAGTAGTTAGACAAACATGAACAGCCTAAACTATCTCTTCCTTCCACAAGGATTATGTATAAACCAACTTGTGTCTAGATAGGAATGTATGTAGAAACAAGGCAATTACTTTGATTAATTTAAAACTGTCTTTATTAAAAATTACAGCATTATGAACAATTTCTGATATAACTACAATTCCATATGAAACAGCCTAATATATTAGTATAAAAAAACAAAAACAGAACACATTATTTTGACAATGATATTTCAGTTTGAAATATTTAAGTAGTTATGATTTTGACCTTTCAATAGGCAATCTCTCAGATATAGCAAGTTAGTTTAGGGAGAGAGATTGCAAAATATCATCCTTTTAGAAAACAACAGATGTTTCTTCAAATCCTGTGACCTGATTATCTTGAAGTTGTAAAACTTTCAGAAGATAGCTTCATATTGTCTGTCTGATTTTCTAGTTTTTATTCCACTTCTCCAACAAAAGAAAGTTCAATTACAAAAAAACTCAGTTAAACCGAAAATTATAAAAAAAATAAATCGTCTAGGTTTAAATGTATATTTTAACAAATACAAAAGTTATACAGATACACCACATACAATTCATATTGAAAGAGTTCTTTTACTTTAAAAAGTAATTAATTTTTTTTTGTTTTACGTTATTTTGGCATTTTGCTGCAGCAATGTTTCGGCACTTTTTTAAGGATAACCCAGGATTGTTGGTGTCGAAACCATTCCCCGATTCCAGGTAGGGGGTCATATGACTAGACGAACGAAGATTAATTTGCGAAAAAAAAAATCCTAGAAATATTTGATAGCTCGATTAAAGAGGAAACTCGGATAATCGGGGTTTTATTGTACTTCTCTGTGTCTTAAAAGGCCTAGATGAACCTTTTTTTTAACTTTGAGAAAGTCTGAAACTGAGGTCAATATATATCTGAGTTTGGAAGTAACTTATTACATTACTACTAATAGTTACTTTTGTGGGTAAAGCCCAGTCCACACTTGGAAACATTTTCAGAAAACATTGTTTGGAAGTTGTTAGCAAACATGTTTTTTTTTTTTTTTTTGCTTCCTTTTTGTTTTTGAAGATGTTCCGAAATTCTTTGCAAATTGTAAACAATTTGAAAACAACTCGGAAACACTTTACAAGCAAATTCGTATTTTTTCAAGAAAAAAACAATGTTTCTTGTTTTCCATTGGAAATTGAGAAACACGAAACAAAGTTTCCATGTCTGGACATGTTTGCAAACACATTCTGTAAAACAGTTCCCTCCCCTGGACAGTAGTTATTCTTTCTTGGTATGTGCTATGTCAACGTCTCTGCCATTTCTCCTTTATTTTTATCTATTCATTCTTTTTTATTGAATCCATTTTCTTATACTAAAATGTGGACGCAGGAGAAGACCCTTCAGCTCATTGAGGAGTTTCAGTCTCGTAGAATACTTTGGGATATTACTTCCTCCGAGTACGAAAATAGGATTAAGAAGCACGATGAAAGAAATTGCCTTCATTTTCAAATTTGAAGGAAATCGCCGACATATTTTCTCTCAGCCAACAAGAGACTGACAAGAAGTTTAAGGCTCTCCATGTCCGTTTCATAGGGAGACATAAGCTATTAATACGTCCTCCTCGGCAAACATCTCTACCTCGACTGGCAAGTCTGTATGCAAAACATTTGAAAAACATGTTTCTACAACATTGTTTTTCAAACATGTTTCCAGTTTTTTCAAATGATTTGGAAACTGTTTTCGAACAGTTTGCAAACTGTTGGGATACAAAGGAAACAAGTTCCAGAAACATGTTTCTAAGTGTGGACTGTGCTTAACATTTGGTATCGCTGTTACTTTTGTAGTAAAATAACCACAAACGAGTTACTCTGATCCACAATGGAGTAGCAAATATTACTTTTTTTTTTTTTTTAAGAATCTTGCAAAAAACTACTAATATCGGAAATGATTGTCAAAGCCTTTTTCTACAATATCGTACTTTGCATTCACGAAGACATTCAGGTGGCTGAGATCCTGAAGAAATCGTAGTAACTTGAATCAGAGACAAATAGATCATTTTTGTTTGGTTTGTTTAAAAAAAAAAAAGAAAGTTATTTAGCAGTTACTTTTTGTGTGACCTACCTGTAATTCAAGTTACTTTTTAAAATTAACTTTTCCATCCCTCTATATGGGGGCATGTGTTGTTGTGTAACATATATTAAAAATAAAGTTAAGAATAAAATAAAGTTCTCACCATTTCATCTTGCAATGCCACATCTTTCCAAAGTTTGCAAACAAAACTGGCAGTTACTAATTCAGCACTGTTTAAATATCTAAATATATCTTTCAAGAATTTATATCGTATTTGCAGATCAGAAAAGAAACTAAGAGCAGGAGGAGTGACTCTCGGATTTAACCGTTTGGAACTTTTCTCTCGAACTTGTGTGACATTGGATCCATTATTCTTATTAACACTTCGATTTCCTTGAAACCCTAAGGAACAGAGAAAGAAAAGATATACATTTTATATAAATGAGCAATGATACAATAAAAATAAATCTACATTTAATTATAACTTATATGCATTTATTTAATTAAAAGAAATGAGAGAACCGACACACAAAATTTTTTTTTAAAAACGTAACATGTATTAAAAACATATTTACAGTTATAGGACAGTTTCCACCAACTTAATGTTGGTCATCATCAGCGATAAAATAACATTCTCAGTAAAACAAGCTCTTATATACAGAAGTTTATTGGTTATGTAAATGAAGTAACTCGAATGTATCGAGGACACTGACTCACGTCAGTCTGGTGGTGATCATCTGAACTAGAAGTAAGGTGTAAACATAAACAATCGTTGCCTTGGTGACTGTTGTAATTAAATCAGACAAGTTCACACGTGGCACTTCAGCAAATGGAATTATTTGACGACAGCGAAGGCCAAACGGAATTCTGAAGCAGACGATAGGAAGCTATAATCGGAAATAAGTTGAAGTAACAGCAACAGGACACAGGAAAACCTGGATATGACGAAGCAGACTAAGTGTCCTCGATAGATTCGGGTTACTTCATTTACATAAACAATAAAATTCTGTATAATAAGAGCCTGTTTTATTGAGAATGTTATCTTATCGCCGATGATGACCAATATTAAGTTGATCGAAACTGTCCGATAACTGTAAATGTGTGTTTTCTAATACATTTTACTTTTTTTTTAAAAAAAATTGTGCGTCTGTTCCCTTATTTCTTTTAACGTCACAATTTTTACACACGTTAAAGATTAACTGTATTTATTTGTTTGAAAATGGAACACTCAAATTCGCATAATTTTGATTTGAAAAATCTTCTTGTTTCTACCAATAGGATTTCTTTTGCAATATGATATATATTTTTGTCCTGTTCAACCTGATCCATTTATAGGTGTGATAACAACAATCTCCTATTTTTAAGAAGGATTATGGGTTTAAACATTTTATGTTACAGTTACAATAATTACCAACCAATTATTTAAAATCTTTTCTCAGCAGCCTTATCAAGAAAATGTTGTGGTTTTTTTTTTATATCTATATTCCAAGCATTTCTGTTTGAAACTGCAGTAATCAATTCTGAGTTCAATCTACATATCAATATTGACTGCAGATTTTGACAAACAAAACTAGACAAGATAACCATATTGAATAATTTTGTAGCTTCTGTATTATGTTTTTGAAACTCCTATGGAAATCTTGCAGGCAGATATAAGTCCTAATTAATATAGGAAATACAGACTTGCCACAGCATGTTCTTAAACTCTAAATGACTAAATAAATTTAAGTACGTAAAACTCCGGTTAACTGAACTCAGGTCAACCGAAACCCGGGTTATCTGAAACGCCTCCGAAAATTGCAAATCCAAACAATAATACTGTAGTGCACGGAAATAACGAAAAGATGGTGGACATCGCTGCTGGAAAACGGGAGGAACGCACGAAACAAACAAAAATTACTGAGTTTTTTAAATGAAAATGCTACAAACTATTAAGTACAGAATACTGTATATTGATGAAGTCTACTGTAATCCTAAAAATGTAATTTAATAAAGAACATACGTGTAGCATACAAAGAGACTTTTGAATTCATTTGACCTTCAAAAATACATACTGTAATATTACAATACAGAATACTGTAGCTGTATTAGATGTTCATGGCTTAACCAAAAAAAATAGTTATCCGAAACGGCTTTCCCTTTAGTTCGGTTAACCGGGGTTTTATTGTAGTTTAAATGTTAATCAACTAGTCTTTTTATAGGATTGACATAAAATTCTTCATAGAACAATGTTCCCGCGAGATTGAGGTTAACATAATAACAAAAATTAAGGTGAATCAGGACTGGAAACTATATTTTCTCTCTCTCTGCAGGCTGGATCAGTGGTTCCTAAGGAATGAATAGATTAGCATAGTTTTATTGAAGTGACTATGTTTGACTGCAATAGTTTCAATTCAGGGGCCATTTAAAAACCATGAATAAGGACTATCTCAAAGTATCATCCTTTTGTAAAACGCAATCTCTTGTAATATACAGCTGTATGTGTGCATTGAACAGGATGGCACACAGAGAATAAGAAAAGAATTTATAATAACTGGTATATTTGTTTCCTCTATATTTCTAAATGTCTGACAGTTTCAATTTAGACAACTTTGGACACATTTGAGATTGCCTTTCATATTAAATGTCAATTAAAAAAGAAAATAAAAATATATAGTTTTGATCAGATAGATCAATAATATAGTGATGTTTGAAAAAGTAAATGTGTAGAAATATCGATGCAACAAATCCCAATTCAAGATTAATTAAAAACTTTTGAAATTTCTAAAAAAAAAAAAAAAAAAAAATACTTCACATGGTTGTCTTCTATGAATACTAACTATTCTTCAAAACAGATAAATTTCCATAACAGAAATACAGATTAAATTTTCACATTAAAATTAGTTACATATGATCTCACTTGGACTTAATTTGGTTTGATTTTTTCATTCAAATATTTTAATTAATATCACTTAAAAAAAATGAGAAGAATTATAATAGCTATATAGCTAGTTAAAATTATATACTGCACTCCACATTAAAGAACATAATTATAACCTCAACTCTAGTAATCCTATCATCTTAGGATTGGAGGATGACAGTGTTATGCAAATTTAAGTCACTTTTCATATTATTGAATAATGTATAACGACCAACTATCAATTATCTTGGCATCATTTCATATACCGAGTTAGCATCCTTATTATGTATATGTAAATATATACATGTGTTTGTACATATGTTTATTAAAATAAAAAACACTGGCTAAACCAGAGAATACGGTACCTCGCACAAGGATACATTGTTGGCTGCCTTGTTAACGCTTCCCCGTGAAGGGAAAAAGTTAACTTACTATGAGCGAAGTGTGTGTCAATTAGATTTAGGATAGGTACATTGAGGTAACATGCACTCCAGAATGTTTATTTTGAAAACATGTTGAAAGTACTATGTCCTGCAGACGGTTCCTTCACCGCCAGCCTGGTACTGTAATCTTCGGTTTCACCAAAACACTCCTTTTGTTAACTTTCATTACATTGTAGGATCCGACCCCAACCTGCTTACAATAGCTTTGCCCTTATTTAATTGGTTTATTATTTCACAAGTGCCTTTATAAAACAGAACTTTGTGCAAGAGTCGGATGATGGATGATAAAGGAAACTGAAGCAAGTAGCGATTTTTTTAACTTTCTACTTTTTAACAAGCGTGTTTCTTATCTCTGTTTACATATATGGGTAAAAATTAGATAAGTGGCTAAATCTAATTCCAGACATCTATAACCTGGAATTGAAATTAAATGTTTAAAACATTTATAATACCTCCTTATTAATAATATCAAGTATGTTCAAGATAAAAAAAAATAAAAATTAGGCATTAAAATTTCAAGGCAGTATATGAAAAGTCATTTTCCTGCCGGATGACAATTCCATGTTCGCACCTTCAGTTCACTATAATTTAAAATATTGTTATTTCCGAACATGAAATCTGGGTTTAAAATAATTATTATATGTTATAGAACATAACATGAAGACTAAAATGTAAGCTAATATGTAATTTGATAATATTTCAGAGGTTTTGTAGCGGGGACTAAACTACTCGTCATTTTCCTGCTCCAAATTAAAATCACATTCATTGTTCCATTTCTTTAAGAATTATGATTTATCAGAGGCTTTGTTATGTTGATTTTCCTTCATATTGTTCTTTTATAGTAAGACATTACAGTTTAATTATGTTAGTAGTTGATTGAACTTGATTTTTCCAGTTAATAAGAATGGGAGTGATCATTATCCTGTATCTTTTCATTCGGTTGTCAGGGGACGTCATTTTCCTGTCAGACTCTTCATTTTCTTGGCATACCACCTTTAAAAATTCTATATTAAAGCTTTAATATCTACTTAAGTGTATGAAAAGTGATTTTGTTATCAATAACAAGTTAACGGTAAGTGAATTAAAAATTAATAAATGCATATTTCTTAAATTTTTTCCAATATTTTTCTGTGTTTCATTTTAGCCACTTATCTAATTTTTACCCATATATATTTATTAATATATCGCTCATTTAATCGAATTTTCCCCATATTTTTAATTAATAATTCTTACAAATGAAATTTAATTTTGATTTGTAAACCGATTTTGATGGGCAGACAGTTATTTTTTTTTAATTAAATTTGGGGGATTTTAGATAAAAACGAATCAAAACCATTACAAACGTCTGCAAACCAAATGACAGTTGTTCCATTTAGATTTTGCATTATTTACTGACAGAAACTATCATTACAAAAGATTAGATTCATTCAAAAATAATTATGAGATATTCCCTGGGACGCAGCGGGCTTTCAATTATAGAAAGATATTCCCAATCTAGAATTAAACAGAATGATTTTATATGGGAAAAACTTAACACTTGATCTTTTAATAAAAATATGTATGTTCGAAATTTATTTTTCTTGTTTTATTATTGCGAAATCAAATAAGACATCGAGCTGTCAAACGATTTGAAAATAAAACAAACAACACGTGATTTATTCATGAATCATGCAATCACATATTACAACAAAAATATGTATTCAAATGTAATTGTAGTGTTAAATCTTGAAATTCATCTAACGAGGTTTTGAGGGCGTAAGATAATTAATTCCGATTTCCGTCAATTATTCGTAGGCTTATTATGACACCAGACACCAATTGATTATATAATAAATTTCGGTCACTGAGTTACATTGAACGTTTTTTTCTAAGTTCATACCAAGAGTGTTTCGACTCATTATTCTTCGCCATTCGCCAGGCATCGTCAATCACAACTCTTGATAATCAAACGATTTTCACCAACATCATGATGGAAGAAAAATGGTTCTTGCGCAGCCGGATGTGACGTCATAATAGGATGAAGTCAAGCCCTCTAGTGCGCGGAGAGACTCATATTATTAATATAATAATAATAAGGAAATAATATTAATATACATATAGACAAAATATATGTTGTGAAAATATACACTATATGAAATTTTTATAAATTTAATTTTTTTTTTCAAATATAACATTTTTT
>JAFIDM010002131.1:21242536-21268268 GCA_023159025.1 Thereuonema tuberculata | reverse complement strand
ATATATTTTGTCTATATGTATATTAATATTATTTCCTTATTATTATTATATTAATAATACAATATGATTATTATATTAATATTAATCTATACACACTGACAAATATATGTTTTACAGCACCTACATACAGATCCATCACTAGTGGTACCTCGTAGGACTGAATTTGTAAATTTATTATTATTATTATTATTAAATAAATAAAGAAAGAAATAAATAACGTCTTTTGAAGTTTGTTTTCGGTCTCCTGAAATATTACGTTTTTTATTTAAGCCCCTATGACCGAGCATCGAAGGTAACGATTCAATGTTAGCAGATCACATGTACCGCCCGCCTAGACGTCAAAAAACATGGCCGCCTAGTATTCAATTTGCTTCAAAGATGGCGGCGCTATGGCCAGTCTATGTTGTTTATAGAGGTCGTTACTCATAGTAGTGTAAGCAAAAGAATATATAAAGTACATATTTCTTTGCGTGTAAAATAAACAACAAGGCAAGTTCTAAAAATGAAGAAAAAAGGGGTCTTTCTGAGCATGATGTAGCTTGGGAACAAACACGGCCCTCTGAATTATTAAGTACAGGTGGATCTGCGTTTATAGAGGGAGTCACCCGTCTCCGGAGTCATCAAAATGATACCTCATTTATAATAATAAATTTCAGTTCTATGTACAATTCTTGTACATAGTATTAACCTCAACATAAGTTGTTACTACAGTTATTTAATAGTAATTAATGGATTATTAAAATTTGTAAATAAAAAAAAGCTGTTATGTAAAAACTTGATTATGTTATGCAGGCTACTCTTTCTCCTTTAAAAAATTGTATGATTCTATTCTTGCTGTGGCCCTTTCAATATGCACCCGCAAATGTGAAACATTTTTGTTATGGGCCCTTTCAGAAACTGAGAACTGATTTTTTTTTTTTTTAAGAAATTTGGCATTGCAACAAAACAGCCTTTACTGTCAACATCTTTCTTAACAGTGAAGCCTCTTATAGTTTTCTTTCCGCTTCATTTTTAACCGTTTCCCTGATTCTTGTTTTTATTAGAACCGGATTATTAATAAAAACAATACGGAAATCATTGAAAAGGAAGCGGAAAGAAAACTATTGGAAGATCAAAGAACAGGCTTGACAAAGGGAAGCATGGAACTTCTCGAAAATTCGCCTTTTTTATAATTTTATGTTTAATAAAGGAAGATATATACACTCACTTCCAAAAGTTAAGACGGAGAGGAAAAATGTTCGTTTCCGTAAGAGATCTGAACTAAAGAAGCTGAAATTTGCTGCAAAGGTAGAAGGAAGTTTATAAATTATATAGGTAACAGCCAATCACGGTTTCGCGTCGAGAAATATGCAAAACAGGCAGTCATTTAAGAAGCCGGCATTGTGAAGGGTTACAGGAGTTGCATGTAAGTGCTGATGAAAGGTGTTTAGAACAGTCGTACAATTTGTTTTCAAGCTAGACATGTTTCTATGGCTTCCAGAAGACGAATGGAAGATTCTCAGTGCTGGTGGGCTATTCGACGCATTGAAGCAGGACAGTCTATAACAGATGTTGCTCGTTTCTTCGGCGTTCATCATTCCGTCATTTCACGATTATGGAAACAATTCCAAACCAGCCAAACAGTTGTCCGAAGACCTGAAGCCGGTCGTCCAAGGGTTACGACTCCGCGGAAGATAGATATATTGCTGTTATAGCCAAGCGGAATCGAAGATCGACCTCCACACGTGTGACATCTATGGTTGTAGCGGCCATTGGTAAGACGATATCTGCCACTACTGTTCGTCGAAGGCTACACATGAATGGTCTGTACGCCCGGGTATCACAAGTTTGTGTTCCTTTATCCGTCCAATCCAGAGGGGCATGATTACAGTGGTGCCGCCAGCATGTGAATTGGACTATGTCTGATTGGGGTAACGTTATGTTCACAGATGAGTCTAGATTTGCCCTACAACCTGATGATAAGCGTGTGAGGGTCTGGAGGGAATAAGGCACATGCAATCGGCCCCAGAACATCACGCATTCCACGGTGGAAGCATCATGGTCTGGGCAGGGATTTCATTGGGATATCGCACCGACCTGCAAATCTACAGGAGAGGTTCTGTGACGGCTGTACGGTATCGAGATGAAGTCCTAGACCCCATTGTGAAACTGTACGCTGCAGCAGTTGGCCCTTCTTTCGTTTTAATGCGCGTCCCCATAGAGCAGCCATCGTTGACGACTTTCTGGAGAGTGAGGGGATTGCGCGTATGGAGTGGCCGGCTTACTCGCCGGACCTTAATCCAATTGAAAATCTTTGGGATGCTCTCAGCCATGCTGGTATGTCGACGTTTCCCACCTCCAGCCACTCTCAGAGCTTTAGAAACTGCCCCACAGGAGGAATGGCGATCACTGGACTCTGCGGTGGTTGATCACCTCATAACAAGCATGATCACATGCTGTAAACTTTGTATGCAGGTGAGGGGTGCTCCCATACCCTATTAATGTCGGTTTTTATTGTTTGTTTTGAATTTAAACATCATTTTGTTAATGATGCAAATATGACGTCATCTTATAATTTGTGAAAATTCAATATTTTGTTTATCTCTGTATGTAATTCTTTGTTTTGTTTCATGAATGAACAGAGCTACTTAGTTGCAGCATTTCATGTTAATCAAAGCAGTACTTGTCCATTTTTTCGCATTTTACCACTCGTGCTTAACTTTTGGAAGTGAGTGTATTTAAAAAGTGAAGCCTCTTGCCAATCATAATGGCCTTCCCAGTTTTAAGCTTTTGAAGGATGCCACGTCTAACATGTAAGAAAGATTTGTCTATCTGAAAAGCTGCCACCTCACAAATCAGATATAAAGGATGCTGCACCTGATGGTATAATGCCAATCAGCCCTTTTAACATATTTTTATTTTTATAATAACTAAATGTCAGCTGTTGTTCCCTTGGATTAGAAGGTCGCTGAACTGCAAGTTCTGTACAATCTAGGATAACTGCCCAGCAAAATCAGCAGGGCGTTCCTGGATCTTTTTTTTTTTCTTTTCTAGCCTGTTATTTATATTAGAAATGTGTAAGTAAATTTATATCTGTTATGTTGTTTAACAAATTAGAACAGCTATCTTTAGACAAATTAAATAAAACGCTTAAAAATTCTAAAGTTCTCCCTGTTTTCAAACTAATCAAAAACATAAAAAAGTTGCTGTTTTGGCTGAGACTTTTATCAATAAGGTATGTACAGTGGAACCCCGCCATTCGTCCGCCTCTCTATTCGTACAACTTTTTCAAGTAAAATTGAACTCGCCATTCGTACGCTTGCTCGCGATTCGGACAGCGTGACCTCGGTACTGGCCGCGCCACGCGGTCGCTTCAGTTCAGTATCGTGCTAGCTTCCGTACGCTACGCAAAATCCACGAAGCTTCGTGAAACTTTGTGATATTTTATTGTTATTTTTATTAAAAATAGTGCAGCCATGGGTCTAAAAAAGATTACTGATTGAACTAAGCCTAAAAGGAAAGCAGTGAGAACGATAATTGAATTGAAAAAAAGAAATCCTTGCGAAGTTGAAAGTGGAACTCGTGTCTCTGACCTGGCAACTCAGTATGGTATGGCGAAATCAACAATATCGTCTATATTGAAAAAGAAAGAAATAATAATAATAGAGGCCTATATATTTATTGTTTTCATAGTTTTTATGTATTTTAGGCTTAACATATTATTACAAAGGTTTATATAAGCAATCATCTGTGGATCTGGAACGGATTAATCCAATTTACATTATATCTTATGTGAAAAAATGATTCGCCATTCGAACTGCCTCCTGGAACGGATTGTGTACGAATAGCGAGGTTCCACTGTATTTAAATTTAGAAAGGAAAACACAAGATTAAAAAAGTCTGACTAGAAACCAGTAATTGATTTAAAAGAAATGGGATTTTTGTTAGCAATTTTGTCATCATCAAATACTTTTTTCTGCCAGCAGTTGAAATTGATAATTTTTTGCTTTTAATTACTTCGTTTGTTTAATAATTTAGGTAAAATATCTTCATCAGTTTGGAAGGCAACACTCTGTGGACCAACAGTATTTTTCTGAATTTCTTCACAATTTTGCCTAAAATATAAAATAAGAATTTTTTAATTTAAGAAAATATTCCTTACAAATATATAATAATAGTTGTATTATTGACTATTCTTTCAAACTAAACTGCTTAATTCACTTAGTATCACTACTAGATCTTTACGAAATTCACAGACATACGAAAAAAAGTAACTTACACGAATTTATATGAAGTTCTTTTTCTTTTCTTATATGAATCATTCTCTGAAAATTTAAATATTGTAGGTACCGCAGTTTTTTTCAAACCTCTGCGGCCAGTGAATGGTTGATAAGTCAAGTTGTCTTCTTCGAAGTGATCAGAGCAGATTTTCGTATAAACAGTAGGTTTAAAATCTTTTCTTTTCAATTTCTGAAGCCATATCTTCAGCCTATCTTTATTTTGAAGTGGGAAACCATGCAATGATATCCTTTTTTTCAAACAAGTTGATTTATTTGCTGCATTTGAGCAGCCTACTACACAACAAACTGAGGGCATTGCGAAGTATCAGCAAAGAATATAAACCTAATTCTTTGGTATCAGTAGGGAGACAAGAGTGCTTGCCTACATCACGTGATCGTGACGTCACGTTAAACATCTCCATTTCTGCCCATAAAAGCCTATATTGGTAGCAATTTCAGTCCAATTTTACGTTTATTTCTTAAATAGCATCAAGAAATAAATTAGATGCTTTTATTCTATGAATATACTATCTATTTTAACGAATTTTTTTTTCTTTTCAACAAAGCAGTATGTTGAAAAAAATTGCATATTTTCCCGGCTGCATATGTTATGTTGCTATTGTCATTTGCGCGAGAGCGTATAACAGCGACTTTATTATTGTTTAACCTTTTTATTCTTACTGCCAATAGCCATGCTAATAATTTTTCATTTCCGATATGGATAACTTTCTATTTTATGTTCGTAAAATCATTATTTTCGCCTGGTATTGTTAATATAATTATAAAGTGTGTGCTTGTTAATGCCAGACAGATAATGAGAAACGAACAATTAACTAGTAAAAAGTAGAATGCTTATTTCAAAATGGTTTTGCACGACCTTTTACTAGAAAATTAACCGTCTTCTGTCCAACAGCGATCTTGAGATAACATGGTACCCTAATGACCGGCGGCCGTGGTGCTTGATGCATACTGTTATCTCATAGTAGTTAACCAGATGAGGGTTAGTTTTTCTAGCAAAAGATCATGCAAAACCATTTTGAAATAGGCATTCTACTTTTTACTAGTTAAATGTTTGTTTCACATTATCCGCAATCTTCAAAATAATGCCATGGCCGTCGACTATTGAGAGTACCATATTCTGCAATCTCACCCTGATATTATCTTATCCATTAGTCCTAGCGAACTTTGTCACTAAAAATTGTGTAACATCAAATGACGTGTGGATTAATTTGGAAGCAGTTTACAAATCTAAAGGACCAGCTAAAAAAGCCACCTTGTGAAAACAACTACTGTTTCGGAAAATGACTGTTAACGAAAATATGCATGAACACTTGAATATTTTTTTTAAACACTTAATAAATGTGAAATGGAAATAGAAATTGTATTTATCGTCCGCTTTTTCGACACCTTTTTGAGGGTGAACAAGTTAAAACATAAAAACGTTAAAAATTCCCCTATTAATGACGTTTCGAAACCTTGCAGGGGCAGATTTCTTCTTCATAAAAAATTAACAACATTTAAAAGTCTTAAGTTACCCCCTACCTTCAGCTGTCCATCTGGAAATAGAAATTGCTGATGATCTTCTTTCTGTATTGCTTTCGTACAGCATTCCTGACAATTTTGAAAACTTTAGATGTGTGATTGAATCCCGAGATGAGCGTTTAAGTCCAAAACTTTAAAAATAAAACTGATGGAAGCAAGAAAAGGGAAAAACAACTTTGATTCTCAAAAAGTTTTCGTTTCTTCTAATCAAAAGGGAAATAAAAATCTAAAAGCAAGTACGGAGAGTCAAAGGTCAAACCAAAACAGAAATATAGGTAACACGCAATTTCGGAACTTTAAATGCAATTATTGTTCAAAGGTTGGCCGTAAGGCCAACCTTTGAATGTAAGAAAATAGCAGACAAAAAGGCTGCATATTCAAGACAAGAAGCTACAGTGTTTGCCAACTTTTCTGAATGTGCATCTACAGCTGTTTCTCTGAATAACATTCATATCAAGAAAACATCTTGGTGCTTGGATAGCGTACTACCTCTCATATGCACAATGATGAAAATTTGTTTTTCCGAATAAATAAACAAGTAAACTCACACATAAATTTAGTGATTGGTAAGACTACTGAAATAACAGGAAAATGTTCTTCACAATAATACCTTTTCTGAAGATTCTGTTCGCATTGCAGTGCCACATGGAAAAGGAATGAAATCTATTCTCCTTGAAAATATTCTACATGTTCCTGAATTATAAAGCAACTTGCTATCTACATCAAAAGCTACAGTTAACAACCGTTCCATAATTTTTAGTGAGGAGAAACAGAAAATCAAACCAAATGGGACTCTAAATCTTAAGTGCAACACATAATGGAGATTTATATTATGTGGAGCTAACTATTGAAACAGCTGCAGTAGTAACTGAATACCAAATGTGGCATCAAAAATATGGTCATTTCAATGAAAATGGCCTAAAGAATCTAAAAAATGAAAGGAATGGTTCGAGGTTTGTTCTTCAACAACAGTGAATCTTTAAAGAACTGCAAAATTTGTATTTAGTGTTAACAAATGGCCAAGCCATTTCTGAAAGAATCAATGTTTCAAAGCAAGGATTTATTGGATCTCATTCATTCAGATATTTGTGGACCGATGAGGGTTCCATCTCTTGGAGGTTCACGATATTTTGCTACTTGTATCGTCAACAAGTCAGGATAGCTATACAGAAATATTCTTTCTGAAAAACAAAAATGTGGTTAAGAACACATTTTTAAAGTACAAAGCTGCTGTTGAAAATCGTACCGGACAGAAAATAAAAACATCCCACACAGATAATGGCCTCGAATATTGTGGAACTGTTTTTAACCTTCATCTTGAAGGGCAAGGAAAAAAAAAATCCAAAGTTCTAACTCCACAACAAAACAGTGTTACAGAAAAAAAATAATCAAATGATTGTTGAAATGGCCAGATGTTTATTAATCAATCCAACCTTCCCGCAAGTTTTTGGGCAGAAGCTGTAAATTGTATTCCTAAGAAATCGTCATACAAGAAGTCTTACCGATAATCTCACTCCGCAAGTTATTTTTTTGGCACCAGGCCAAGTGCATCATTCTTAAGATTTTGGACAGAAAGCTTTTGTTCTCAACAAACGATTAAAAGGAAAATTTGATCCTAGATCGCGTAACACATATTTGTTGGATATTCTAGTGAATCAAAAGCATATCGGCTGTGGGATATAAATTCCAGAAAAAATGATTACAAATCATGATGGAATATTTATTCCTGAATTTCAAAACAATCTCTCTTCTAACACCAAAGTAGAATTCATTTTTCCTTTTGAAGATGTAAATCCAAACAAAGGAGAGCAAATTGAAGAGAAAGTTACATCATCATCATCTGGAGAACAGAAAGACAAAGTTCATCATTTGGAGAATAGAAAGTTGTTATCAGATGAGGAGAAAATTGCTTCTGACTCAAATTTGCCAAGCATTTCATCATCGACATTTGTGAGAGCTCCTGGTCGTCCTCGGAAAATAAGAACAGGCAAACCAGGAAGATCACGAAAGGAATTTATGATGATTGTAAAGAAAATAATGAAACTGTTCAAATTGCTGATTCCATAGAATCAAATCCTACAGTTTACGAAGCTTTAAATGGTCCTAATAAAAAGATTGGAAAAATGCTATGCTCTCCGAATATGAAGCTCTCGTTTGTGAAAATGCATGGGAACTAATTGTTAGGTCAAACACAAGAAAGTTATCGGTTGCAAATGGATCTTAAAAAACAAAATATAAACAAGTTGGAAGTATCAAAAAGTTAAAAGCTCGACTGGTCGCAAAAGGATGTTCAAACACTTGGAATTGACTATAAAGAAAATTATTCGCCAGTCGCAAGATTAAGTTCAATAAGAACTGCCATTGCTTATGCAATTTAAAATGGTTTATTAGCTTATCAATTAGACTTTGTTATAGCTTATATTAATGGAGCTTTAAATGAAGAGATATACGAGGGTAGATCAATAAGTAATACGACACATTTTTTTTTCTCAAAGTAGATTTGTTTTATTACAGTTTTAAATACATCACCTAGTTCCTCAATTTTTTAGCTACAAAAAACTATTTTTCAACATAATCTCCGTTCAAGTCTATGGCCTTACGCAAACGATAGGTCAGAGCTTGTATGCCTTGACGGTACCACCCTACTGGTCTGTGCCTCAGCCAACTTCTTATTGCATCAAGAACTTCCTGATCGTTGTCATATCGCTTCCCACAGATTGCATCCCTTAGAGGTCTGAAGGTGCGTGATCAGGGCTGTAGGGTGGATGAGGGAAAACAGCCCATTGAAGTTATGTGATCTCCTCGCGGGTATACAGACTTGAGTGTGGTCTGGCGTTGTCATGGAGCAGAAGTTTGGTCACATCTTTGTGGCCACGAACACCAATCATTTCCTCAGTTTCTCAAGTCTTCACATAGGCTTCTGAGTTGATCATTGCAACAGTCACAGCTGTGTGCGGCTGGCCAGAGTGCGGGAGATCATACAGCTTCCCTTTTCTTCTTCTGACGACAATAGGCAGAACACTCTTCCCTACATGTGTAATATTGTAGAATGTGAATTGTAATACAAATTATAGTATCACTTTGTCTTGAACACTATAGAGTGAGGATTTAAAACTTCTTTTATAATCTGCATTTTTCTTTTTAAATTTCTGAAACAGCTGTGAACTCTGCTTTCATTAGCCAGTCTCAAATGAGAACCATTTTGCAAATTTGTATGATTATTTCGTCATTTTTAAAGTTTAAAAAGTTATTCCTTTACTACAGTTCCTGTCCTTTGCTGTAAAATTTGATATTGACATAAGATGGGAAAACCAATGAATATTATTATTCTTGCTAGTGTTCACAGGCATATATACTAGTTTTTAAATATGCAATGATTAAAATGTTCCTTTAGCATGTGATGATAATACCAATAAATAAACAAGGCAGCACACATATACACACACACAGTAAATTTAAACCTTTAATAATAGTGAGTTTTAACAGTGAAGGTTCTTCATTGGACTGACAAGCTTCATCATTCTTACGAACAACATTCAGTTTGAAACTGTTACTAAATTAATGTTTTAATTTATTACCTGTGTGCTACCTTATTATATTACTATGCAGATGTTAAACAATCATCTTTCATTGCTGTTACGGTATAGTTAAGATATGTAAAATAATTAAATGCTGGTTAACAACAGCCTAAGAAACATTCTAAGAATTTTTCATCCTCTCTTCCTTTTATCTCTGCTGCAAAGCAAATTTTTAAAATAAATAAATCCTCCTAGAGTTGTGGTAATGATACAGCAAAAACTACTATGCTTAGAATAATTTCTAAATGTTTAGAAGGCTTTGTCTTAAGTCACATTACATATTTTAAGTAATAAATAAGCAAAATTTTTAAATAAAATGGTGCATTTCCGAGTCTCTCCTAGCTGCACGACCAAGAGAATTCAGAGCATGTCTGCTGTGTCCATGTAGAGCAGTGCTTCTCAAGCTTTTTTGATTTACGCAGAACTTTATATTTGCAATAATTCCATGGCACACAAAACGTTTTCATTGTTGTCAATAAAAAGGATGCTTAGAAAAACACTAATGATTTACAACTACATACAACAGTCTATTTTAAACATCTAAATACCCTGAAATATATTTTTAAAGCTGATTGGAATGTGGTTTAAAACTTTATTAACCTTTATTGTTAAACCAAAAATAGTTCCTATTTCTGTTTGCTAAGGTTCATTTTTGAGGTCTAGAGTTTATTCTCGATAGGAGCATTTGTCTATGGGTGAAGCTAAATGTTTATTACAGGTGCACTCAGAATTTTCTCACAGCTTACCACTGTGCCATGTCGTATGGTTGAGAAGCTCGGTTGTAGTGTGTGTTTATGTTGTATGTCACACCAATATAAATTTTGAACGGCTTCCAATTTAACCCACTGTCTTCAAAAAGAAACTAACCAAACATCTTCAAATAAGAAAAGAAAAATGCCGACTTTAGAAACCAAATTGGAAATTATCAAGCTTTTCGAAGGCAGAAGGCAGATTAAAAAAACATCATAATTCATCCACTACTATTGCATTTTTATTGATTGAACTGACTGTCAAGAAACAATTGTCTCTTTAAGTATGGAATTGCACGAACATTTTATCTCGACTTGAAAGTAGCCAATTATGGAATCACCTACAATGTAACCAATCTCCTAACAAGGATTTTACTTATCATTGTCCAGACAAGTAGTATAAACTCAGTTTAAAAAAAAAAAAAAAAAAAAGAGAAAAAAAATAAATACTTTCTCGTTGCCTTATAATAAAAATGACAAAAGAAAGTTAACCTACTTCACTTCAATTCTTGATGCTTCTTTTTACAGTCCCCGGAACGAAAGAAAGAGGAAACTAACACATGCATAGTATCTATGCTTGTCAATTGCGTAAGTCTGATTACATCCAAAGTGCCTGTGAGTTCTAGTATCAATTTCATAGTTTTAAAAAAAGTGATATTTGCTCAATAACTTCAACTTATTATATTTAATAGACATGATAGAAAATATGCAGCTAATTAGAACAAAAAAAAAAAACTATCGATTTCATAAAAATAGACAAAAAAATATATAACTTTTTAATAAAAATTAGATTTTTTACAAATTATTATTATTTTTTCAATATTTTTTCCAAGAAAGTTATTACTGACATTGCTGTCCAACAAAAATAAATTTTTTTATTGGATTAATAATTATTTTACAATTTCGCGGTACACCTTAACCTTAAATTAAAATAAATACTTACAGAAATATACAGAATAAATATTATTGACGAACAATATACAGTATAAATAAACCTTAAAATTGCTTACTTCTTATAATATAAATATTTACAATAAATGTCGATATAATACGTACAAATATAAATCGACAGAAGACGTTGCAAATATTAAAGTCATTCTCTGCGATTTCACTAAAGGAAGTGCCAGGAATAGTAATGCTCTACTTCCTGTGCACTTATAGTTATTCTCATGCATCATTCTCCTCGTTCTTTCGTGCCGGGGATTGTACTTAATAACTGTATGATTAGATTATAAATTCATAATGTCATCTTTTCATTGTTTTTGGATCTTCAACATTTTCAGGTTTTCTAGAAAATGTCCATTTTATAGCGTGCACTTAAATGTTTTTTTGAATTTGTTAGCAAACTTTCTAGTATTTAAAAAAAAAATCAAAAAAATCACGAGTACCAAAATAGCCGAGAAGCACATCTAATGTGGACTGTCAATTTGTACTTTGGTCATCTTGATGTCACCATATTTCTGAAACAGTCTTGATTTTAAAGAAAGCCTGCAATGTTTAAATAGTATTGGCAAGTTACTTTCAAAACAATAATAAAAGGATTCAGTTTTGAAATCTGTTATAATTTTAAGTTATCTTCATTAAGCTAAACTTAAATTAACATTCCACGTTTCGGTAAATTTTAAAATAAATCTCTTCATTTACAATCCTTTTTTCAACATTTTCCAATCTTTTCTTTGACTAACCAATCTCTGCCTTACTTTACCTTATTATTGTGAATGATGATATCCAATCGAAAAAAAAAAATATATTGGAATATGGATGGGCAGTCAATTTAATTTGAGATGCCACTACAGAATTTTGACTGTGAATTCTGGACATCTTCAAGAACCCTCAACATGGGAAATGCGACTCTTGATACCGTATTTACTCCCATATTTTTTGCACATTTTTGGAGGAAAAAAATCGTTTTGAAATAAGGGTGCGTAAATTATGCGAGAAAAAAAAAAAAGATCCTTCCAAAATAGCAAATTCTCTCCCAGCAGCTCGGTTCCCATGCTTCTTCGCATATAGAATTACACGAACTTTAAACTCATTTTCGTCACAAATAGCAAACAAGTACACCGATTGCGAGTTTATCACTACCCACAACTATAGCAAACCTCAGGGGGGGGGGGGGGGGCTTGTAAGCGAGAGTCGACAGTCACGAAAGCAAATGTTTTATAGTCGGGTGGAAGGCAGTTTAAGACGAGCGTGGTGAGGTCCTTTACCTTTATAACTGACCAGTCTACTATTCAACACTGAGAAAATTATGTGAGAAAAAATTTCAAAATATGCCCTTAAAATTTGGGTGCCTAAATTATGCAAGTAAATACGGCAATTACAGTTACCAAATTTTAGCTGAGTGTCTATTGGATGGGCATATCTACTTAGGTTCTGAATTTACTCCCAAAAACAAGGCAAAGAAGAAAATGTAGAAATGATTAAAATGCAAAAAAACAATTTAAGGATTCATTAATAATTTTTCTTTGGTTCTCAGAGTTGCAGAAATTCAGAAAAATAAATTATTTTTTGTCAAACAAACAAATACAAACAGATTTAGGATGTTATATTTCTAATAATACTATACAGTAAATTCAACTTTCAAACATGGAAACAATGAAGGAATAATATTGTAAAATTATGAAACATTACATTGAAATATAAAAATACACATTGTATGAAGCATTCTACATTGGAGATAACTAAACAAACAAAAACGGGGTATTTACAGATTTAATAACATAGTCAAATATAATGCTTTCCGAAATTTTAAATTCTTTTGATTAAAACATCAAATTAACAAATTCTGACTGCTAAGCTGCAACATCAAATATCTTACCATCGACTTACCACATAAAGAAATATAAAAATAATAAAAAAAAATGAATATTATGATAAACAATACATTTTTCATATACCTTATTACATAATAACTTTATGTAATTCTTAGTAACTTAGTATTCAACAGAAGCTTGCACAGCTTCGTGCTGAAATAATAATAATCATTTAATTATACTTTCTTTTTTCACAAATGGGGGAGGGATCGTATGTTTAAATAGGAATTCTTTTCAATAGCACCTCTAAAATAATAATAATAAAAGTTTATTGTATCCATAAATTATCAAACTGCAAAAAAAATATATATATATTTATATATATATTTACTATCTAGTGCAGGCATTTATATACGCTGCTGGACAATTG
Source organism: Thereuonema tuberculata (assembly GCA_023159025.1). Lineage (NCBI taxonomy): Eukaryota > Metazoa > Arthropoda > Chilopoda > Scutigeromorpha > Scutigeridae > Thereuonema > Thereuonema tuberculata. The sequence goes on along the minus strand of JAFIDM010002131.1, from coordinate 21,254,954 downwards.
CGAAGGACGGATGACACCCCTACCCAAACATATAATGGAAAGAACCTACATGTAGACCATTGGAATAAGTGCAGGATATAGTAAGAAGAGGTGTGTGTATGCAAATTTTGCATTGCCACGCCTGTGTGTCACCTGACAGCGCTGATAAGAGATTTGAAGGATTGAATGCATGTGTGGGGCAGTTGTTGTTCATAGACTGGAAAATGTTAATTGACGAACTTGAAATTTTCAGCATGTCTTCCCGATATCACTTAGATGATTTTACGTGTGGCCATATTATTGGAAAGATTGAAGAGCGACAAATAACAGATGATGGGAGTTTGGCATCGCCCACAGCGTTGTTTCACAGCTGTGGAAAGCATTTACAACAACTGGAATGTGTAGCAGGCATCATGGGAGAAGTCGTGTTAGAAGTACGAAGCCTGCAGAAGACAGGTACATTGCCTTAACGGCAATACGGAACCAATGCACCATAGCTCAGCAAGTGGCAAATGAATTTCTTACTGCCACAGGAAAATGGATCTCCCGAAAAACTGTAGTCAGATGTTTGGGACAAGAAGGACTATATGCCCGCAGACCTGTTGTATGTATCCCATTGTCCAGACTGCACCATACCACCCGTTTGTAATGGTGTCGTGAGCATCGCAATTGGACTGAAGAGGAATGGGCTTCCGTACTATTCTCAGATGAGAGTAGGTTCAGTGTATCATCAGATTGTAGACGCCAACTGGTCTGGCGTGAGAGTGGTATCGTCCAGAAAATATCCAGGAAAGGGACCTCCACACCCGCCTAATGTTATGATATATCGCAATTTGTGATCTGTTCTTAGCAATTGTCCAGCAGTGTATATACATGTAAGGTTGAAACAGTTGAAGGTTGTTTTCTTGCGACATACTGATGATTAGGTTGTGTGGTCGCAGATAGTAGACCGCCAATAGTAAGTATTTCACATGGTGAAGAAGAAGACATGGCTGTTATGTAGTCTTTCCCACTACCTTCTTTCTTTCTTTTTCATTTTTATGGTTAAATGGAATGACGAAGTTTTTTAAGTTTCCAAGAGTTTGCTGAAAATCACTATATTACAGTGGGTTCTTGTAGATTATATTAAAAAACATAGGCAACTAGTTTCCTTGCTAATACAGACATTTCAATATGGATACAGAAGAGTTCCCCATCAAAACTGAAGAAGTCAGAACAAAAACATAACATTAACTTAAGCAAGACCAGACAAAAAGAAGAAAGGAAAGGAAGTATGGTAGAGGGAATAGGTGAACTAAGGAGATAAAAGAGATTGATAATGAAGATGGTGGGAATAGAGAAGCCAAATAGATGAGATGAAGGAGAACGAGGCAAATAGAGCTAACAACTGATTGAAGAAAAATGGGCCTGCTTTTTAATTAGTGCCATTTGATCACTGATAAAGATTTGTGTGAATTACAAAATACTGTGGTAACTCTGACCTAAATGTGTGTGTGTGTGTGTGTGTGTGTGTGTGTTTATGAGGAGGGGAGTAACCAAATACACTATTTTTTTTTAAATAAGCTTCCAGATTATTATTGATATTAAATACAGAGGATCTCAGAGAGTTGCTCTGGACCACAATTTATGAGATGAAATTAAAAGTCTGATCAATCATAATTAATATCCTGTTTAATAGATACAACATTAATGCTATTGTTTCATTTTCATTTATTTTATAGATATTTGCCTTCCACCTTTACGTGTGCATCGGAAAACTGGTCCATTTTAAACGCTACTGCCAAATCCCATTTTCCTAATTAAATGAATCAGAATTAAAAATCTAATGTATCGAGTTCCAAAGCACTAGTGACTTTGAAGTTATTCATTTCATTTTTTTTTTAAACTTTCTTTCAAAGAATATCCAATTAAAAAAAAAAAAGGTTCCAGAATAATCCTGTAAGACAAGATAACTATTTTCCAAATTTTTATTTCATATGTAAATGAAAGAATCAAAGAATTGAACCCATGATGATGTTTTTGGTTAAATTAAAAGTCCAATGAAATGGATATCTTAGTTTTGACATCGTGATGTTATTGAATAAATTAAAAAATACAGAAAATGCTATCATTTAAACATTTAACATTTACAGTTTAACATGAGAGTAAACAACCTTTAAAATTGCAATTTCTTTTAATTGATTTATTTATACTGTGCTGCCACTACCCGTCATAATAAACTGACCTAATAAACATAATTTACATACCTAATAAACTGACAACTCAGTATACATAGATGTAATGGTTGAAAAGAGCATGCAGGAATTATGATTAAATCATAGAAGAAAACCAGATTAATTATTGATTCTTTAACTCCGAGCTGATTAGCTATGTATATTTTTCAGCAGATTATCTGTGCAGCACCACGATTTTCTTTTGCAAGTAATGAAAGTGATGATAGGATCTCTTCCTGTTAAGCTTCAAAATATAGCTTAAAATTTATCAAAAGTTTATTCTGAAGTGTCCACAACAGTTGATTATATGGTAAATTAAATGCAGTGAAAACTGAAAATTCAACTTTATCTCTTTTCTATTAAAAAAAGAAAAAGAAAAAGAAAACCTATACAAATTATCACAGCAGTCATTCCTTCCCTGAAGAACTGCCTATGTTTAGAAGCTCCTTACTTTACATTTAGACTCTGAACTTTCTGAATTTCATCAATGGATATGAAATTAAAACTATTTACATCTCTCGATTCATCACTGCCGTACAAAATCACTTTGCCGTTTCTGCATCGTAAACTCAACACCTTTAAAATGCTGTTTGTCAAATGTTCAATGCTTGTGTATTCAATGGAAGAATTTATTACTGATACGAGAAACGGAATATTATTCATTCTGCGAATGGGCTCAACATCTCCTGGGCACTGGCTATCATCCAAAATTCTTTCTGCTAAAACGATAATGTCATCATCATCTGGTGTGTTCTTTTTCTGTACTTTCACTTGCCATTTGAAAACCTTAAGATATCTAAGATATTTCACATTTTCCATGATAACAGCATTCACTATTTTAGGCTAAAAAGAAACATAATTATTATTTTAGAATAATAATAATAATAAAAAAAAACTTATTTCATTAAACTATAATTATATTAGAATGCATTTAAAGCTAATTATTAAAAAAATTACTGTTTAACAAAAATTAAATAAAATTAAATAATAGCAATAAATTGGTATAACTTGATTGTTTTTATGAAACTGCATACAAAAATTCTATGTTGGCATAAAGAGTACATTTATTAAAATGAAAGTTCCTAAGATTACAAATAAACTTTTCTGTGATCCATAAGCACACCATGTATTTGGAACTTGAGGAAGAGTACCGATGATTGTTCCAATCTTAAAAAGAAAAAAAAAAGCTTGGTTTCTGCCTTTTCAGATTGGAGGAGGAAAGATTTATAATCTCCCCGAAACCCCATCATTGTAGTAATATCATTAAATACAAATCTCAATTGCTGATGCTTTTCATGAAGCAAAATAAGTCCATCACTGTGAGGTCTTCATTTATCATGTGATAGATAATTATTTAAATATACAGAGGCAGCATACAATACTTTTCTTCTTTTTTTTTGGTCGGACTGATACGATGTCATTTGTGGCCTACAACACTCTTTGAAAGTTACACAGGCTTGATAGCATCAAACAAGCTCATTAAACTGTTATTCAGAAAGGGGTAGCCGATTAAAGACATCAACAGTGTTCTTCACATTAATATTAACGCAAAGTCATCAAGAAAGTAGTTGATGGCTTTGAATGTGTCATCTTAAGGCAAGGAAGAAAAAAAAAAAAGGCAGCTTATTTTGAAGACATTAATTTCCCTCACGCGAACTCAGATGCCAAAAGATCTATGATGGGTCAAACTGCAAACACCTAGATTCAAGGCTTTCCTGTTTATATTGCCCGAGTTGTAGGAGATGGTCCTAATAAACTCCAAATGAATGTTGCTTCAGCTTATCAGACAACTTTTCTGTTGTGTTTAATTGCAGAAAGCGTTACCTATTTAGTGTTCAGCTTAAATATGAAATGTTTGCATATTTATAAGCAAATGTAAAATAATAAATTTAATTTTTTTTGTACCTGAATAGAATCATCTGGCTTTAGAGATAATCCTTCTAAATTTTGCATTGATGCAATATCCTTCAATAAACTTTGATCTATTTTAAAATCTATTAGTTCCAAGATCTGAATTCTGTAAGAAAAAAACAAAACAAAATATGTTGAATAATAATAATAATAAAAAGGTTTTTATTGACATAAATGAATATAAAAATTAAAACAAAAGCTTAATTTATTACAATAAAAATTATTTATCAATGAAAGGTTGATCTGAATGCTAATAAATACGTAAACTTGCAGGACAGCTATTTAACTGAGAACACTGCTAATTTATGATAGCTGACCCTAATTTGAACAAAATAAGATTCACTTTATAATTGGACGGCTTTTATACAAAGGAATCAAGCACCAAGAAATGAAAAATGAGAAAGAGCTTCTCAAAGTTAACTCAATTTTTAAAAAATTACAAAACACTTCTTTTTTTAAAAAGAAAATTAGAATGACTTTAGGTACTTATTAATCTACTAGCAGCAAAGCCTGTCGGACGACAGGCATAAAAAAATCTGAAAAATCATTTAATTATCAACTGTCAACTATAAAGTAAATATCTCCTTATAAACTGCATTTTTTGTAAAAACAGCATCAGATCCTTCTATCAGATGTCCTTGATCTATTCGGTCAAGAATTTTGATTTTGATGTCGCAAGCACGACGTGCTCGAGAAATAGCAACATATAACTGTCATGACTAAAAACAGGCTCTGGTAAATAAATACCAACCATATCTAAAGTTTATTGAGAACCCTTGGATCTATCTTAATAGCTTAATTATATCAAGTTACAGACAGACAGACAGACAGACGAACTTAGCCAATGATGTAAGTTGATATTTGATTTGATTGATGTTTTGATTTGAAATAAATACCAACCATATCTAAAGTTTGTCCTTGTAAATAAATTTTACTAAAAGTAAGAATGGAATAATTATTATTTTTGACTCAACGCCAAAAGGCATTTAAAGCACACCTAAGTAATCTAAATACTGCGCTAACTTGTGAACGAAGCTCCTACAGCAAAAATGGTTTTGAGTTTCAAAATCAGCGCAAAAAACTGAGTAAGTATGCCAAATTTCATTAAAATGGGTGTAGTGGTAACAAAATTATTTGGTTTTAGAATTTCAGTTATCGAGGTCAGTTCCCAAGGATAAAATTTCATGGAAACAACATGGAATGACAAAATGAACTAATATTTCATCCAATTTGAGTCCCCTTGATTCAATGGTATCATTGAGAACCTTGGATCTATCTTAATAGCTTAATTATATCGAGTTACAGACAGACAGACGAACTTAGCCAATTATATAAGTTGATTTTACTATTACATTTTCCATGAAATATTCCACTCTCCTCATAGTTTTATCACCGAAAAGGCTATTAGTTCAGTTTAAATAAATTCAAATTATATTTCTTTATAAAGAACCAAGTATAGTTTGATAATCCTTTATCGACTATTAACATAAGAATTGGTGAATATAAAATACAGAGATACAAAATTTGTTTATGTAACAGTTACATATGAGAAACTATTGAAGACAGCTTTTGAAATACTTTAATTCACATTTACATTCATTTATCATCTATTGCAAAGTCGGCATCATTCCCAAAACCATCAATGTAATCTTCAATCTCAGTAATCAAATGAAGTTTCTTATAAACGGGCCAGACATCTTTCTGTATGAGATGACGAATTGACTTAATACCCTTAAATTTTTCCTTGCTTATAAGTTTCCCTTCCGACTATGGGTAAATCAACTTAGCCGAATGAAAGGAGTCTGATTGGTCTTCCTCACTGTTTACGCTTAATACCAACTTCAATGTAATCTGCTTGGTTGGTTTTCATTTGAAGGACAAATGATTTGCTTCTCTCCAATTTAATTGCACGAACTTCATTTTGTTGATTTTGTTTCCCTCAGTGTCCACCTTCCTGTTGATGATCACTTTCTCAGTTTCCTTATCCCTTTTAAAATCGTTTTTCTGCATTTGTGACACAACAAATTTTCTCTTTTTGCGACATCCTTCCATCACCTTAATGTACTCTTTCAAGGTGAACAGTCACTGTTCGTTTTTCAGGGCACATTCCACATCACCAAAATCAGAATCATTTGGTAGATAACTATGTCCTGAAATGAGGAACTTCAACGTGACAGAATTCATCTTATCTACATCATCAAACAATGTATTAATCATAAGTACTATTTTGATATTCTGATTCCTGCCCCCACATGGATCAGACCATAAAATAAGATTTGTTACATTTCTTCCAACATGAGTAACAATGTGATTTCGCAAAGTGGAATGCACTTCCTTGGTATGTCTCCCTCTGTGCCTTCTCTCGAAACACAGAAGAAACTTATTGTTTTCTTTTCCAGAGTGGATCCCAGTATTGTATACCCATATTTGTCTCCAAAAGAATCACATGGTTTTGTTTAAATAAAAGAACAAATGACAATTGCAATATGGTATATGGTTCAACTGCCTACAGATGGCAGTACAGTCTCGACATCACTGGGTTCCATTTAAATAAAACATTGAGACAGTTTCAAGAGTTCACAAGTGGGTACAGCAAAGAAACTTTAAAAATGTCGCTTGGTTCCTTTCATATAAAAGCCGTCCAATCGAACATTACAATATGGATCCACAAATCAAATTATGGAGAAATTTTGTATTTTGATGCATATTCAAGTGTATTTTCGTTTGAACTTCAAAGCTTAGGTAATTACAAATATTTTAATAAATTCCTTAGTAGGTATTTTTGCTTTCAAAAAATGCGCTTTAAGTGAAATGTAATGTGACATCACCTATTATTTGACCTCTCCCTTGTCACATTTTGTCACGACTGGCATAACCCTCCTGCTCCCAGACATGTAATTTATGTTTAACCCCTTACCTAATAGCAGCAAATCACTCCAAGCTAGTTCTAACCCTCATTAAAATCAAAACTAAGAGTTTTCTATCAATTCTTAAGTACAGTACAGACAATTCTCATTAACTGCAGGGGTTACTCAGTGGAAAACCATGGTTACTGAAACACTGACATTATGGGAAAAATGGTATTAGTTTCCCCACAACACATTTAGCGTAATGTTTTTGAAAGAACACTTCCTTCACTGTAGTACTTATTTTACAAAGGTATTTTAAGTTTTTGTTTTAACAAAAACTCATGCGTAAAACAAGCCTAACATAAAACAAGCGAATACATGTTTTAACACCAAAATGGAATAAAAAAAAATAAACTGGACAAACCTGGTTCTTAGCTTCAATGATGAGTGATGGTGCTCATCATGAGTTTGTGTGCTTAGGGGCACTTAATAAAACACTTTCGTTAGCACTAAGCTTCACTGCCACTCTTGAATTTACTAAATTAATTTTTAGCTAGTGAACAGATCCTGTGTGTGTGTGTGTGTGTGTGTGTGTAATGGAATGGTTCACACTCTTTATATAAGCATCTTTCATATATCTTGTAAATAATTTACTCCTAGAAACCCTTCGCAAAGCAGGACGAAATATTGTGGGAATTAAAGGAGTGTTATTATATTAATAGGATTTCTGGGAGAATGGTTACACTTTTACAGAAGTGGATAAGTGAATCAGTGGATAATGAGGATTTACTGAATCGCTTAATGAGTCTACTTGGTTGAACCATTTCACAAAGTAGTTTTTATAATCAATGTTTCTTTACAAAAATTGCTTCCTTTATTAAAAAAAAAAAAAAATATCTAAGTATAAAAAATATGTTCTTACTTGGAATTCCTTAATATTGAGCCAAGGCAGCCTTCCTTATCAGAGCCACATTCCAACCTTAATCTTGACAAATTCCTCAGATTTATGAGATGTTTGTAAACCTAAATAAAGGAAAATAATAGAGAGACTGAAAGTTAGAGACTTAATGACATTTCTACAATAGAAAATTTCTACATTTCTATAATAGAAAAGCTCCAAAATTCAAATCATAACTTTGCCTTACTAAGTTATGAATAAAATCAACAAAAGAATTTTACTAACCTGTGCTGTCCAGTTTACGCAGCTGCCTAATTCCAAAGTTGTTAGAGTGGTTAAATTCCTTAAGAACAGGAATTCAGAGGAGGGGACATCTTTTAGGGATGTCAGAGCCTATTGAAAGACAAAAAATAATTATTAATTTATCTTTTAAAGCTCAAATTTAAAATTATAACAATGCAATATCTTTCATAAATTAGTTAAAGGATATTGAAGCTGAAATTACCAAGTGATTCAAATGCTGAAGGCTTCCCAATTCATTTAAATTACTATAGTTCTGGGTAAGAGGTAAGTTAATACCATGGACTCCTCTAAGACGTAGTTTCCTCAGATTCTTTAACTTTTCAATATTACCAAGCCGAAGCCGGCAACTGCTGATGCCACTACAAATTAAAAAAAAAAGAAAGTAATTTTTGAAATACTGTAAGTAAATTGCTAAAATATAATCTTAAAGTGTTGACGATAAGCTTAAAAATACATTATCCTATTACGAAAATGTTTACAAATTTATCAATAATCAAGAAGACAGATAGTGCTACAATGTAATTGCTAAGCAGATCTTCAGATGGCAGTTGTTACAGGTCCAGGGCAGGCATAACATTTTTATTGAGTAACCAATAAAAGTTTTTTTTTTAACTGTTTTGTGAAAAGCATTAGTGTTGCTGAACCAAGACTTTCAACTTTTTTTTTCTTTCATTCCAAACATAGTTATTTCGTTCAGAGGTTTTCTTCAATATCTCTCTTTTCATTTTCAATATTGAAATTCATTAAGTAGTGTAGATTTCACACCTTCTGAGCCTGTCATTGGTGGAGTTTGTCTGGCTGACGAAACGGCCGTTCCAGACTTTCGCCGTTGATAGCTCGGAGTGCGAAATCTTTTTAGTTCTTTTGTGCCTTCCTTGGTTATTAAATTCCATTTAAAAATTATAAACAAGAAAGCCTACTTCAATTAATGTCTTGCTTTGCTTCAAAACTAAGAAATTCTTGAAATTTAATAAAATACATAATAAACATCCTCAATATTTCTAAATTAAAAAACAAATAAAACAGTATTATGAAGCCAAATTACTATCCCACTATGACTCGCAAATTCCTTTTTTTCCCCCCTACAATAAACTTAATATTTAATAAAAAAAATAAAATAAGATGAGATGAACTTAATTTCTTTTCGGATACATTTTAATTTTAACTTGGCCACTCCCATTTGTGAAGAGATATAAATTGTGACTCACTATCATAAACTCATGAAATTTCAATACTTACAAAATTTTCAAAATAATAATAAGATATATAATATTTTTGTTATTTTTTTGAATATCAGAAACTTCATTTAGATCATTTGTTGCTACTACAATAAATAAGAAACATGGTAGTTTTAGAAGATGCTCAAGGAATTTATAGATTAAAAAGTTTAAACTTACTGGCTTGAATTCATAACATCAACAATTGATCCTGCAGTAAGTACTTTAATATCTGTGAGTACATCAAGGACTGCATGAAATACTGAAACAGTAACATAGCCAAAGTGGATTTCCTCTAGTTTTGTTGTCTTTATCTGTTGCAGTACAGCTACAAATTCATGCCAAGTACGGTTACAATCTTCAAAAGTTTTCATTTCCGTCAAATCCTGAAAAGCAAAATAAAATAGAATTTAGTACTACTGTATTTGGATGTAAGATTTACCCAGAAAGTCACTGCATTCATATTCCTAAAAGAACTAAATGATTAGGGCACTACTGGGATGTAACATGCACGTGCTCTGCCAAATTAAACATTGGCAAAAAAGTTACCAGAATACATTCGTAATTTTCTTTTTCTTTTTCAAATAATTGAAATACAAATTTGAAAGCAAGAACAAACACTCTTGATGATGTAGAGAAGCTGTTTTCACAAAAGTTAGTACAGGTAGACCATCACTAAGCAAGTTCCACTGCTAATTCGGACATAATTTCTGCTAGTGTATTTTCAAATTTCCCAGATAGCTGTATCAATCTGCTGCTGCTGTTTGGTGGCACTAGGTGCTGCATCAACTACTGTTGGAGTTATTTGTAAACAAAGGCAAGTCATTCCTATTAGTTTTTCTGCATTTATTATTATAAATTGCTCACATTTAGCCCCAGCCATGGTTTCAATGAATAAAGGAAGTGCTTCTAATGACGTAAAGCACAAATATCATACACAGTCCATAACAATAAAGTTGAATTTCTGAAAAAAACGACGACAGCAGTGTAACTGTGAAAAGCATGTGTGAACTGGCTCTTCGACAGTTTACTACAAAGAAACAAAGAAAAACGGCTCAATTTCTTTGCTAACAGTAAATCAAAGAAACATATGTGTCTAAGGAAAACAATGAAGGACAGAAAAAGCTCAGGTATTTTAAAGATGGGATGAGGTGTTTGGCTGCTGGGTTAAAGAAGTATTCTGACCTAATCATCTACAATCTGGCACCCTGCAGGTCCCAATGATGTTGGATTAGTGAAGGTGAACTATCAAATTTGTTCTTCACTTTATGTAAAGATGATTTAAGGTAAACGGTTTTCTGAAACAGTTTCTATCCCAAAAGTATAAAATGGCTCGTAATTTACAATATTGAAAATACAAGATGGCATTGTGATTATATATGCAAACACCCCAAGTGTCATGTCACAGGTGCTGACATAGGTTATATTCACATTCACTGTACAGCAATAAACAGTATTAGAAAAGGAAAATATCTTGATAATGGAGAATTATATCCACTCCTATGGAAAGGGAAGGCAAAATAGTCCAAGTTTACACTTTGTGTGAACACAGTTTACAGAATGTTTCGGTAGACGAGTACTGGGTGTTGTAGGTAAGTTCTGAAGGACTGGAAGTGTATTGCACAAAGGGAAGAATCTTATCAGAAGTCCAAAAACAGACGGCACCAATGATGAATCACGAATGTATTTTCAACGACATTATGAAATCACCACATGGAAGTCAATGGAGAACTGCCTTAAAACTGAATAAGAATTAATGATCACTTCAAAAAATATTGAAAACACTGAATGCCTATTCATATATGATTCAGGTTGCCCAAGAATTGTGAATCAGTGATTGTGCTGCAAGGTGTAAGTACTGCCACAGTCCTTGCCTGACAACATGAAATCTGTCCTTTATCAACATCTAGATGAGCGGATGAAGCCCACTTACATCTGCAGGTCACATAAACAGGCATAGCAACAGATTCCTAGGTCTCCAGAGATCCGTGGAAGTGCAGGAAGTACTGTTACACAGTGAAAAAGTGACAGTGTGATGCACTGTATCAGGACATGGGGTTCGAGGGCCTTACTTCATTGCAGAGAACTGAAGTCCTCTTACAGTTAACAAGAAAGTTATATCAACCAGTTTCTAACACCTTTCGCTGCTGACCTCAGAAGGTTTTGCATGGCACAGAATCTTTCATTTTGTGATCATTCTTTCAGCAGGATGGGGCGACAGGCCACACATCACATATGTCAAGACCATGTCTACACAGGAAACTTTTGGAAATAATGTGATTACATGTTTCACTGATTTTCTATATCCTTCCCACTCTCCTGATATAACATCACCCTGTGTGTGGGGCATGCTGCAGGAGTGATGTTCCCTCCATCCACAGTGCAGAAGCTGAAAGAGAAAATCGCTCAGTCGATATGCAGCAGCCATTATTCTGTAATATGGCTAGAAGTATGAAGGGAGGCTGTGAACTGTGATCAAATGCAATGGAGGATATTTGGAACATGTTTTTTTATAGACAACATGCACACTGAATTGTTTGTCTTTGCTTATTTGTATTGTTTGAAATCAACAATCATCATAGTTGTCAGCTGGCCATAACAACAGTACTATAAATTACTAGCCATACTATAGATTAAAAAAAGAAAAAGTGTGTGTGTGTGTGTGTGTGTAAGTATGGGGATAGGGTATTTGAAATAAGTAATTTTTTTTTTTAATTTATTATTCTGTTACTTTACCAACATGAACGGTCTTGATAGAATTAGTTGATGAAGAACTAGTATCATCCTTTGGATAGCTTTGCAATTAAAAAAACAAAAAACAAAACAAAAACATTGCTTTGCTAACTACTTTCCTGCTCAGAAATATAAACCATTATTTCCACTTTTTGTTGAAAGGCATATGTAACCTTTCCTGAAATCTGGATTTATCAGACTAAAGCAGTTAAGTTACTTCATTGGCTTATTTATCCTATAACATCTAATTTTAGCACAGTTATTTTCAGCCATTTCAAAAAGTTTGAAGAATATTTTTAATATTTGAAAGGGTTT
>JAFIDM010002131.1:21221582-21237536 GCA_023159025.1 Thereuonema tuberculata | reverse complement strand
GACCTAAAATTAGACATTTTCAATTTCAAATATGAAATTTTCAAGGTACTAATTATATTTCAGTAGAGGTAATTATGCATATTTTGTTTACTTTATTGCTGGTGAACATTTTAGAAGATTTGAATATAACATTACAGAATATAATTTTTCAATGTTTGAGAGGAAAAGAACCTTTAATGAATGTTGTGCATGAAGATCACAAGTAATATACAGAATACAGTGATAACCAAAATGCTAGAATAAATGCCTCAAAAATTTATTTGAAGAAACTAGATAGCGAAGAAACACCATAATAATCAGATTAAAACAGGCATTACTTACCATAAAACTCCCTGAATATCTAATTAATTACTTTTCTGGAGGAAACTGATGTAAAGTGTATGTGAATTAAACTTTTCGATATGACTCTTGATTAAAATTCAGCATTTGATAAAAATAATCATTTATTATTATTTTTCATGTAAAGAGGCATCATATAAACTTGAAAAAAGTGAATAAATTATTGGTTAGCATAATAAAGAGTAGAGAGTTGAAATTTTAAACATGACATTTTCAAACTAATTTTAGATCTACTTTAAAAATGTTTGAAAATAATTTGTCTTCGGTAAATTTAAAAAAAATATTTATTTTTTATAATATGAGATTTAAAAAAAAAATTTACATTGAAAAATCGTTAATTTTCAGTTTAAAAATTTATATATATTTTTTTAAATGCCAAAGACAAATTAAAAGTGATATATTTCTGTTTAATTAAGTGAAAAAAATTTGAAATTCTGTTAATAATATTTTGAGTTATATCAACTTTAAATTACCCCACTTTTTTTTTTAAATAAATTCCAAAATTCAATTTTTTTTAAAGTTTAAGAAAATTTTTATGAGGTTGTTTTTGTTTAGTCATTGCGTGATTAATCACCAAAAAAAACTTCAAATTTTTAACTTAATGTTTTTTTTTCAAAAATGGGCCCTGGACCAATTTTTTTTTAAAGTTTAAGAAAATTTTTATGAAGTTGTTTTTGTTTAGTAATTGCGTGATTAATCACCAAAAAAAATTTCAAATTTTTAACTTAATATTTTTTTTTCAAAAATGGGCCCTGGACCCTCCTCTTAAGAAGAAATGTGACATGAAGATGTTATGTGTTTAAATCAATATTTAAAAATAATAAAGTTTAAAGGTTTGTTTTTTTTTATTCATTTTTTTTAGAGATTGCATAAGCACTTGTATAAACTAATATTTTACACAAAACGCACGCACATTGTAACGCACATAAATAAAACGACACCCCCCCCCACGAAAAAAAAAAAATATTTCTGAGAAATAAATATTAAATGTTTACCATGTAACACATTAGTAACTTTTTAAACATTTGGTTAATGGAAGAATAAAAAATTTGGAAAGATGCAAAAGGATTGAGTATACACCGACACTAAATTGTTTCAAATTATGACGCGAATATGCAGTAGTATTATGGCGATTTCTGCCGCTTTATAAAAAATTTTTTTTCTTTTCATTCTTATAACCTTCCGGGAAAATTACTTAAAGATATTTTATTTAATATAAATATAAAATAAATATCAATTAATAAATAACAAAATAAAAACTTGAAAATAAAAATGAAAATAGTAAAAAAACAGACCAAATTCGACAAAAACTGACTTTTAGGGACTTTAGAGTAAAAAAGGGACCTGTTGCGAGGCCTGTGTTTAGTATCGTTAAAATTTGAAAATTTTAATTTCTAGATTTTATTGAAATTTTGCTTTCTTTAATTAAATTACTTGAGTTTTTACAATAGATGTAAATTATCATTAAATTAAAGAGAAACTCAAATTACACAGTTTTAAACACTTTGTGTTATATTCACATGCATTTTAAGGCAGGAGAGGTGAGAAAATTCCAGAAATTTTCGTAAATTTCCCTGACTTTTCCTGGCAGTTTTCAAATTCCCTGACAATTCCCGGTTCTCCCGGTTGAGTGGCCACCCTGCTCATTAATCTATTTTCTTTCAAAAAACGAATTATAAAGCATCAATGTAAGTCATTATTCTTACCATTTCTTCTTGAAATGCTGCATCCTTCCAGAGTCTGCATACAGTACTAGCGTTAACTAAATCAACGGTATTTAGATGTTTGAACACATCCATCAGAAACCTATACTTGAACTGTAGTTTTTGAAAGAAATTATGACTAGAGTTTGCTTTTTCATTCAACCACTTGGATCGCTTGAGAGCTCTTGACTGACTTGTGCTTTCTTGCTTGTCAGGCTGGCCTTTCTGTTGATCTGAAATACAAGAAATCTATAAAACCCCATCTATTTTTTTTCTTTCAAATATTACCGAGATAACATTAGTAAGAAACATCAAATCTATATGAAAATTAAAGATGTAAATGTAAATTATATATCAAGCTTTTAATTAATTTTTAATGAATTATTATCTTCTAAAACTGATTGCAGTAAATGCTAGCATTATTTTGAAGCTTGCATATTTTTTCTAACAACTTAAATAGAATTAGATGTAGAATCATATATCCTGAACATAAAAATTCGTTGATCTGCTGGTGCTTCACAAATTACGCCTAAGACTTAGAGTTCAGAAACATTATAAAATATGATCAATGTTGAAAAGACAAGCCCACAAAGAATATCCTTTAAGAGAAAATGAAGTGACAATATCATGATTTGAAGAATTGTTGAAAGTCTCAACTCAACACCAATCTAGCATTCTTATTACCCCTTGCAGAATTCTATGCAGTTGCGACAAGGTTCTACCATTATACATCTTTAATATAAGTTGCAGACTGAAAACAAAAACCGTGCTAAGTGCCAAAATCTAAGTTCTGAGAAAAACAGCAAAAACCTTTGTGAAAACTAATATTGGCTACAGTGAAAGTCTAACAACTGGCTAAAGTTTGAAGTACTTGCAGACTGAATATCATATAGCCGGGTTTTTTACCGCACTGGCCTAGACACAGTATAGACCATATTTTAGCAATAAAATGGAAATCGATTGTTGTGGCACTTATTTTTATTTTTAGCCCGGTTTTTATTTTCAGTCTACAGTTAAACTAGTAATACAAAATGGTGCTTGGAGAGGAAGAAAAAACAACTAACTAACAGGCATTGGCAGCACCCTTTTTAACAGTTCTAATGGAAAGGACAACTTAATTCACAAATCAAGAAAATATTATGGAATTATATTTTATATATCATATGGTCCCACACTCTAAGAGAAAATGACAACTGACCTTCACCAACACAGGCTAATTTGAAGGCCATAGTGTTAGTGGTTGTTCAACTGTTACAGATCTTTTATAGATTAAAGCAGTGTGGCTGCTAATTTTCCTTTCTTTGTAAGTTTCATACAGGTAATGTAATGTGGTGAGCATGGGTGGCTTGACAGCCGAGCATTCGACCTGAAAGATCTATTGTGCTATCCCACGGAAAGAAGGACAGACGAAGAGAAAGACTGAGAAAGGATGGTGTGAGAAACGCAGGGGAAACGGGAGAACCCCGGGAAAACCTGCCCAGCGCGGATCGCCACCATCAACGAAACCCACATGAGAACCGAACCCGGTACTCAGAGGTGAGAGGCCGATGTCATAGCGACAACGCCAACTGCGCGGCCAAGTTTCATACAGGTAGTCTTTAGTTACAACAAAGTTTCCAAATGTTGCACAAACTTAAGCCTTGACACTTCAAAGTGGAACGATTTTATCCAATAAGAAAAAGAGTATAAGAGGGAAAGCTGCCTTTTAAATTTTAATGCATTATAATACCTATTATTATCATTAATACAAATTCAGCCATGCTTGCCATAAAAGAGATTGCTAAGGGACTTAAGGATCAATGGAAAATCTCATGAGAAAATAACACCAATGGTGAGAAACCATGATAAAAGAAAAACAACACCAATGGTGAGACTATAATACATTAACTCAGCAAAGAGAAATAGGAAACTAAATATTGAATCTGTAAAGTAGTAACTATTAAAAGTAAAGTTGACTTTATTAAAACCAAAAAAGAATCAAAATAAAACACGTCTATCAAAGGCTCAAAGCAACGTGGAAGATACTAATCCAAAGAAAAAGTGGAAAGCTGAGGTTCTTGTATGCTTCGTATAACAATTTGTTTACAATAGAAAAGGAAAAGAAAGAAATGAATCAGTAATACAATCTAAACAATGTTACGTCTGTTTAAAGGATTTTTCAATAGCAAAACACTATGTTGAACTTTCAAGCAGAGAACGCAGATATGAAAGCTTTACTAAAATTTACAAAAATTAAAACTTTTTAAAGTGTGTATGTTTGTGTAGTCTCTCTCTCTCTCTCTCTCTCAAATATTATTACTAAATTACTAAAGAAATATAAATTGCCATGTCTTTAGTAAAGTAAGTACAGTAGAACTCCAATCATCCGAATACCAAATATCTGAATCGATTTTCAGGAAAAAAAATTAAAAAATACTTGTTGTAACTTTTGTAATTTAAAAAATATATTTTTTCCTTATAATTGCCCATCGTTCTAAATACAGAGTCTCTTAGATCATAGCTCTGTAAAAATAAAGGAAAGAATAGCGTACCACACATTACATGAAAGAGAAACTCACAGGGTTTACAAATGGAACCGCAAGATGGCTCCATGAAACATGTATCTGCACCTGCGTGAAAGACTGTCATTGTGACCAATTCCTAACCATTGGATTGTCACTGGGGACATAATGACAAGGAGCTCTGCAGGTGGCCCACAAGGTCTTCAGACATAACCCCTTGTGACTTTTTCTGATAGGGATACATTAAGGATGTGCTGCCATTGCCCACAATACTATATGAACTCAAAGTTCGCATTCAAACTGCTCTGCAATTGTTAAAACAGACATGCTTGAATATTTATAGCAGGAATTTGATAATCATCTCGATGCAATGCATGACCAGGGGAAGCCACATAAGGTATGAAAACAAAATTTGGACAGTTTTCCTTTATTCTATATACATATAATTACTGTATGTTACTAAACACAACACATCTTTGAAATCGGATGAATTTTGAAAGACCCTGCATATGTTGCAAAATGCTACAAATATATTGAAATTAACTTTAAATTTAAGTTTTAGCAAATTTTACTTACTGTTATTCAATTCTCCTACTACAGTCTGACCTGATGAATGAGACATTGCTGCAAGCTGTGATGACAAAGCTAACTGTGAAGATGTTAATTTGCCGGTAAGTTTTTTGATGGGTGCTGCGATAGATGAAGGAACTGCAGCAACTGGAGCAGTAACCACTCTCTGCACGTTTGTCGGAACACCAAACATCTGACTAGGAGCTCTGCTTCTAATCACTACTGTTCCTCCTTGAACTGGAACAGCAAAACCACTGGAAAACGATGAAGCAGGCATGAGAAGAGGACTTGGAGATGCACTGGATAACTGAAGAAGTTTGCTGGTAATTGCAGCTGATCTGTTTAAAATAGGGGTGTTGGTAATGGAGTCTTTTGTCGGTGTTCCCCTACGAAGAGGCGGAGGGCAAGGAATGACTGGTTTTGGAATATTCCTTGTTTCAGGGTGATTCATTTTAGGGGGAGTGCTTGGAGTCAAAGGCGGTTTTCTTTGTAATGGTGGAGGCTGCCTGGGTGAATTTGAAGTATCAGGATTAGGGATTACAGATACTGAAGTCTTAGTCAAAGGAGCTCTTTTCAAAGGTGGGGGAGGTAAGGATTTATTTTGTTTAGTGACAGCACTGGCAAGAGATGCTTTCAAATTTTCTATTTTCAGAGTTTCTGCAGGGCCGTTACTTCTGTTGGAAGGACTTTCTGGTTCTGAATTAATTACAAGTTCTGGTTCTAAAGGACAAGGCAATGAATCTTGTGAAGAAGAGAGTGTTGGGTGCTTTCTATTCCTTATTTTGCAATTCTGAAAAGTAAAAAAGATCAACTTAATATATCATTTAAAAAAAAAAAAAAGAAGGTAAAACCAAGTACTTAAATGAATTAAATCAGAAGATGTGTAAAAAACATATAAAATATTAATTTTAATTAATGAAAATCTATATTTCTTAATATTTTGTCTTCTCTTGCTTAATTTGTTTGGAGAAGCAAAAAAAAAAAAAATTATTATACAAATGATTTTAAATGCTTTAAGTTTTGGTCTTGTTGGTCAGTCTTTCCCCCACCCCCTTTTTTAGGCTTCTGAAAGATGCCTTATATCCCCGGTTTGTCTGTATGTGGACACATATCCCACAATGCTTCGCAACGGCATCTGTTAGCTCAGTTGTAGATGGCCTGAATGTTGAATGTTGTAGCTGGCCTGTTAGCTCAGTTGGTTAGAGCGTCGTGCTAATAACGCGAAGGTCGTGGGTTTGATCCCCTCATGGGCATTTTTTTCTCTCCCCATTTTAAATCTCCACAGTTTCTCAACTTAAGTTTTTTTTTTTTTTAATCATTATTAGGAATTCAGTGTATTAACAAGGTTTGAGTTAAGAATGACGATTATTCCATTTAAATAAGGGCTGGTAAGATAGCATGGAGTCGCAAACAGACTCGTGCGAGCATTTTCTAGACCACCTCGGCACAGTCTATTCTAAAGTAAAGGTGACTCAGAAGCCGTTGTGAAGCACTGTGATTGGTTTACTAATCACTACCTTGTTTTTTTTTCAAAAATATACCTTAAGAAAGTCCTAATATATCCAAATTGTTTAAATTAACTGAATAGGTATTAAAATACACAAACTAAATTTACACCTTGAAAGATCTGTAAATCATTCAATACTCTCTCCACTCAAGCCATTTGTTCACTCCTCTTCCCAATTAGATACTGTAAACACAACAGAGCTTTATATAAATTGTTATTCTGTGTATAGTAAATAAACATGAATTAAATGGGGAAAAGTATATGAATAAATTAGCATTTAGCTGAAAAGAGAAAAGATTAAGGATTCTGGTCTCTCTTTATTTGACAGGTTTCAGATATGGCTAACGTTAAATTGGTTGGTTTTTTTTTTTTTGTGTTTGGATGTTGAAAAAATAATGGTGTAATAACACTAAGAAAAAAATAAAAATAAAATGTTTGTTGAGATTTTTTTTTTTTTTTGGCAATGTGAAATTAATCATTAGATTTTGAATCTTCTATGATAAATGATTTTTTTTTAGAAATTTCTAAGAAATTGGTACTAAGTATTTTCTTCATTGCAATCAATGCATCATTACAATAATTTGTGATAAGAAATGCCCGATTCAAATTATATCATAAATAATCTGTCAAAATGCATTGTAAATGTAGCCAAAATAAAAGTGAATACAGTGAAGTCTCACTTATACGAAACATTCAGTTATACGAAGAATTTCTCATTCCCTAGCGAAACCCCCATAGTCCTATATGTAACTCACTTACATGAAATATTCACTTATACGAATAATTTTTGGTTCCCAGTCATATTCGTATAAGTGAGACTTCACTGTAATGCCAAGTAATGTATTTTATTATGGGAAAATAATCGTGGATATTAACAGATTTAATTAAAGACATTTTTCGATGCACTTCAAATTTTATTCCACATATTTCTGAAACAGATTGTTGTAGAAATTCTACAGGGCACCACCTGCAAAATCCTACTCTTAGTTGAAAGTAATAGGGAATCTCAAAAAAAGATTCAAATTAACATGTACTTCATTTATACAAGCAAGCAAATCACTGCCGAATGCAATGAAAACAACAGAAGATGGAGAATACTGAAAGAAGCCAAACAAACAAAAGGATGTCAAATGAATTATTATTTGACAAAATTGTTTAGTAAACTGAAATCACTGAATGTTACTTTATTTTAAAGAATACATTTTTTGTTATAAAAATTATAAAGCTAAATTTAAAGAACAAAAATGCTACAATTCAAAATAACCGAGGATAGTTCTTCCTTTTTGCTTAGAGCAGCAAACAGTTCCAATCTGATGTCTATGAACCCAAAATTCTGCGAAGGCATCTTTCATTCAATTAAATACCAATGCTAACAATTAATGATTGTATTTAAGAATTATTTTATTGATATTACTACTTTTGTTTTTAGTCGGGGAGGCTCACAAGTCTAATCTGCAGGTGCAGGGTAATGTACGACCAGGTGCAATGTGGAAATCAATGACTTGATTGTTTTGTCACTCAAAGAGAATCCTGGAACACAAACACAAATAAACAAACAACTGATAACAAGATATTTGCCTGTGATTAGAAGGAAAGAGTTG
Source organism: Thereuonema tuberculata (assembly GCA_023159025.1). Lineage (NCBI taxonomy): Eukaryota > Metazoa > Arthropoda > Chilopoda > Scutigeromorpha > Scutigeridae > Thereuonema > Thereuonema tuberculata. The sequence continues at coordinate 21,229,315 of JAFIDM010002131.1, read as the reverse complement.
AATCTAATGAATGCCTATTGGTAAGGCTAAAACAGAAATGAAAGTTTGTTAATTCTTTTCTATAATTAAATGTTAATGTGAATTCACTTTTTATCTTTTCTTTTTGCCAAGCTTATAACAAATGTAACAAAATTAATCAACTGGCTACAAATTACAAGCATTCCAAATTACTAGCCATTTCAGCGAGGAAATAAAACTATACAAATAAAATAAATTTTGTCCATTTTATCAATGCAAAATCTAGTCACTCAACAGGGAGAGAATATTTTCGATTAAGTAAAGCTGCAAAAACTGTATGAAAACTTTGTTAAAATTCTTTATACTGAAATTTCTACTTATGAGCAAATGACTACAAAGATAGATCTTCAGGGTGTCTAAAAAAATTCCCTGATTTTTCCCTGATTTCACGAACAATTTCTTTTAAAATTCCCTGATCATAAGAGAAAAATTCCCTGATTTTAACTACTTGGTAATTATTTATTATTTTCTCTAAGTATACTAAAAGAATAAGCAAAAAATTATATAAAACAGTACTTATGAAATACTTAAAAAAAGAAAAGAGAGAGAAATAAAAAGTTATAAATTAATGAGTTTACAATATCTTAACCTTTTAAAAGATTTATTGCAACAAACTCAACTGAATTCGAGATTCATTGTAATATACAGCATGATACTGATTATTTAAATTTGTGAAAGCTTTATCACAGCAATTTCATTTTCCTTTTGTGCTTCTTCTAAGATTTTAATTTTTTCGTCATTAACCCTTTCAGACCAGGTGTCCAATATTTTGGACACAACTTATAAATTCAGTTAATCTACTTGTAAAGCTGAATTAATCTTTCAGACCTAATGCACCTTTTTTTTAGACATTTTATATCAGGTTTTTCACGTGCTGGTTTTCATCTAGTGGCTATGGAATGAGTTACGAAGTTTATAAACCACAGTGGCGGAACAAGGAGCTGAATCCTCACGTAAGTAACTTCTGTGAATTTATTTAGTTATCAATTTTGACAATTCTGAGTTAAAAAAATATTTATAACAATTTTAACAATATCAAATTTCATTTAATAATTTGAAATGCTTTCGTAAATGCTTGTAATAATTTGTTGTATTCTATTGTTAAAGTTATGTCTAATATTTTGGACATGAGGTTTGAGAGGTTGCAATCAATTCTGCATTTAGGAAAGTTCTTTGACGTGTAGTGAATCTGCAGTTAGCATTGTAATTTTCAGAAAAAGTAATTTTAAACCACAATAAAACTAAAGTTAATGTTAATTAATATTTTATAGCTGAAATTATTATTTAAGTATGTTTTCAACTATTTCTGAAGTAAAGCTGAAGTTTATTTACGTATTTCAAATATTATATAATACAAATAAAAAACAGTTTGGGGATATAAATTAAATTAATTCTAATAAATGAATAATATAAATAATTTTTAATTAAAATAAATAATAATCGTATCATTTTAATCATATTGCATTATATCTTTATAATCTGTTTTCTATTTACATATTTAGCTTTATAATTCATTTTACGCCATATTATATAATTACGTATTTATTAAATAATAAGTATAATTATAAATATTAATAATATGATTACTTTAATTATAGATTAATTATATGTTTTTTAAAGATTTTGGTGAGATTTTGCCGGACCCTCCCCCTCCTATTTGGTGAGATTTCAAAATTTTAACAACCAAAAAAAAAAAAAAAAAAAATAATTTTGCTTTAACAACCAAAAAAACAAACAAAACGGAAATCTTGCTTTAACAACAAAAAAACAAAAACAAAACGGAAATCTTGCTTTAACAACAAAAAAACAAAAACAAAACGGAAATCTTGCTTTAACAACAAAAAAACAAAAAAAAACGGAAATCTTGCTATAATATATATTTTCTCTGAATGAAAAAGTTTACGTGAGATTTTCGTTGCCCCCCCCCCCTCATGAGATTTTGACCCCCCCTCCCCTTTTGACCTCACGTAATTAATGGACGACCCCCAAACAGTCTCTCTGAATTTTTCACTAACTTTGTAAACACACCTCTTCAAACCTGGTGTCCAATATTTTGGACATACAGATTCATAAATAATTCGATAAAAATGTAATTTTAGTAATTTCTATGTTTATTGCATCCTAAAATGTAGGTTTATAAAGAGAAAAAAATTTTTTCACTTAAATAAAAAAATCAGGTCTGAAAGGGTTAAGCCTTTTCAGTTCAAGTTCAGCCTCTTTTAACAGCTACTGCCAATTCGTGCTACGGGTTCTTTGCTACTGAAAATCAAGCAAAATATAGAGCAAACAATAAACAAGCTGCATCGGAAATAACTTCGTGAAATGTCCGAGAATATAAACAATCTACCCACCGATTTCAGATAAGTTGCTTTCCTCGTAGTAACGGCGCTACAAAGTTTCGGTTTCAATGGCGGGAATATAGTACAGGATATGATGTCACTATTAGACATGCCGACGGGAAAAAGATCGACATGACCTTGAATGCTCCCATAAGATAGGCGCTCCCGCTTGGCGAAAGATCATAAATTTCCCTGATTTTAAGTAATAATTGCAAAATTCCCTGATAATTCCATGATTTTTTCCAGAATAACAAAATTCCCTGACAATTCCCGGTTTTCCCTGATTTCCCGGTTCTGTAGACACCCTGATCTTGCAATTTTTCCCAACTTATAATATGCTTCTTGACTTTCGAAAAGAAAACTGTCATGATATATTTGCTTTTATAATCTTTCGCAGTATTAGAAATTTATTTTGTTACAAATACAGGCTGGGGAGGATTTGATCTTTCTTCTGCAGCAGTTTGCTACGATCAGCCATTCGTTGCACACACAACCAATATTTAAACAAAAATAGTTGTGTAGTGGCGCCACTGGCACGAATGAAATAAATATACAAGATTGAAAATTAAAATAATCACAAAAGAATGTTAATTTAATTAATTATAAAGATAAACCTGGAAATAATAAACTGATTATATCGATGCAAAATAGGAAGGAAACAGTTACAAACTAAAGTTTAGAATTTAAACAGACTTCTACATAAATTTAATTTTATGAAAATATCTTTAATTTTTTTCTTTACATTAATTTATTACTTACAATGCAAACAAAGGAATCTAGTGGTTCTCCTTCTTTTATTTTAGCACAGGAAGGATGATAGAAAATGAGGCAAGTGATGCACTGCAAGGTGGGCATAACGTCTCTTAAAGATGGGCAATTCATGCTGCACGAGGGTAGATCTACTTCTACTTCAACATCGTCAATTTTTTTTCCTTGGGGCCGACTCTGGTTTACTTTGATGTTATTTCTAAAAACGAAATACAGAAAATTTTCCCTTATCAAGCAATATATCTGTGCAGTGTAGTGCATTTATTGTAACAAAATAGAAAAAAAAAGAAAAGAAAGAGAACTTACACTGATGATTGAGCTGAGTTTTTAGAAGAACTAGATATCACAAGCTTTATTTTTTCATTCATTGCAGTGGCCTTTCGAGTAGGATGTGTTGCATTATTTGCTCCACTTGTCTTTCCAGAAGGCCGCAAAGTCGTAGGAGGAGAGCTTAGGATATTTCGTGTGGCTGGTTTCGATGCTAATGAATAATTTTGCATTGGCTTCAAAGATGACGGTGGGGTTTCTTTCACTTGCCATACTTTGCTCTGTTTGCTTTTCTTTCTACCAGATGTCTCTATGCAGGAAATTTTTAATGGCGGCACAACTTGTTCCTTTGCAACTTTTTTGATTTTAAAACGAACTGGTGTAGAATTTTCATTTACTGGGAGTTCCCTTTTTTGCCCTGTTTTTTTCATTGAAAGCTTAGTGGCAGGAGCTGACTGTGAGCCATTGGGCACTTGGTTGTGATTTGGCAATGGAGGCGGCTGTGGAGTTTTGCTAAGCCCTTTGCCTCTTGCTACGGCATCTCTAACAACATCATGGGGAAGTTCGTAAATCTGTCGTTTTTGAAAAGTAAAATTTTGAATGGTCACATTAGTTATGTGATTTTCTATCACTATAAAAAAAAAAAAAAAGAGAAAAATTATAACTGATTAGAAATACATTTGATAATAATAATAAAACAAAAACTTTCATAATAAATACACTGGATTTTTATTTTCTAATTAAAGACCAAAAAAAAATATTCACTTAAAAAATTACATTAGTGTAATAATTCTAATTTTAAATGAAATAGAAAAAAAAATAAAAAACGTATTAAATCTTGATAGGAAATAAAAATAAATTGCGTCAAAAAGTCCTTATAAATTAGCATATATAAAAATAAGATTAACTGACCAAGAAACTGAAGTCTTATTATTCCAAATAATCAACTAAATCGGCACAAATATATAAAATTATTATTAATTACAATAAAATGACGTTTCGAAACTCGACAATTAACATTTCTTTATCAAATTACTAAAATAAAAACACAATGGAAAATCCCCCCTTACTTTAAAAAGATTAATGCATCCTCTCTTTGCGAGAGTCGTCAGTCAAATGAGCTCAAATTTGACCGACGACTCTCGCAAAGAGAGGATGCATTAATCTTTTTAAAGTAAGGGGGGATTTTCCATTGTGTTTTTATTTTAGTAATTTGATAAAGAAACGTTAATTGTCGAGTTTCGAAACGTCATTTTATTGTAATTAATAATAATTTTATATATTTGTGCCGATTTAGTTGATTATTTGTTATATTATTAACGGCACGTTAAATTGTTTCAACAATCTTATTATTCCACTTGAACATTTTTCTTTGTTTGTCCATTTGTATACACATTATGCTAAAAGAGATTTTTATAAAACTCAGTATGTTATACCCAGCATAAAACATAGGCACTGTTAATTTGGTTTCAATCTCTTCCATCCCTCAAATAAAAAAAAAAAATCCCCGAAATCCTTTGCCAAAAATGGCTGGTCTGATTTAATGGAAATCGGTCCAACCATTTTAACGTGATGCGATTTCAAACAGAGAAGTAAAAACGTTTAAGTGGAATAGGAATACTTCCCACACTCAATCAACTAGTTTGCAATGTATAATTTCACACTTCTATCCAGCACAACTAACTACTGTGTGTTTTTAAATAAGTAAAAGCTTTTTTTCTACTTACTAAATTATAAGTAATTTTGTTGCTTTTTTTATTTTTTTAAGGTCACTGAATAAAATACAACAAACATTTTTTTGTTTTGTTTTAGAAACATTCACATTTCTTTTTAACTAACTTGTACATGAATTTCTTTTGTTTGTATCTTTCCACTGTTGTTTTTTTTTTTTCCTTCAAAATGACTTTTTTATAAATTGCAATCCTTTATATTTGTAGAATTATTAGTATTGAAAATTGCACAACATATTACATTTTTTTTTTATACTTATATTTACGGAAAAATCCATAAAGTCAGGAGGAAAAAAAGTAAAACAAGTTCAAAAATTTGTTACGTAATATATGAATTTCGTTCCAATACTAGAGTATTAATTATACCTAAAATTTATATATTTTCTTTTATATACTGAAATTTAAATATTTCATTTTCATAAACTACAATTTTTGGAGATTTATTCAAGACAATACACAATTATTGAAGATTGTGAACATTTTTACAAGTGGCTATGATTAATAAAGTTTACTGGTTTAAGAGTAAAATATTTTTACTTTGGATTAATTTAAAAGAAGCTTTTCATTTGCTTTTAATTTATCATCAATTATTTGTAACAAATAATAATAATTCTACTATTTTTAAGCAACTATATCTGCAATAAAAATAGTATCACTATATTCCATTTGCTTTCAATTAATTATGTTTATCAGCTGAGCTTCGTAGATTCCATGAACTATTGAATCCTGGAGATTTTAATCCTAAAGTGTAGTATCTACAATTTTCAATCTTGAAAATTGTGTCTAGTAATCTTACCAAATTCAATAATTTTGTGGAATATCTTTTCCTGTTTAGTGGTAAACTCAAAATCAGTTTTCACTAATAATAATAATAATATATTATATATATAATATATAAATATATATTAATATTACTGTTTCAGTCACTTCGCTGAAGATAGGAAATTCATCATTTTTAGCCCAGATAAATTAAATTGTAATTACCATTAGCTGCCATGGGACAAATGTTAACAATGAAGAGCTGGCAGCAAAACTGACATTTGTGAAATTTAAGAAAAGACCATGGGATAGAGTTAGGGAAAATGAGACTGTGTTACTGAATCACAATCACACCCATTGTTATTTATTATGTTATAAACATCCTTTTTTTTGTTGTGTTAACACCAGATGTTGTTACATGAATTCAACTGAGGGGAGGGTGAGTGGGTGTGGAAGCAAGATTCACCTGCAGAGCAATTACGTAACAACAATTAAACTAGTCTGAAAAAAAAAAAGTGTCAATAGTTCCTGTATAAAAGATTGGTTTGGTTTTTATAAAAATACCTTGCTTTGCAACTGTTAAGTTTTCATGGAATGATAGAGAATAAATATTTAAAAGGAATATAGCTTTATATAATTTATATTATAAAAAAAAATATTTGATTTACATCTCAGTTAAGAAGTTTTAAAAAACCGATACATTTAAACTTATATAACTAAATGTAAAAATATGATTAAACATACTTCAATCTTTTTACAAAAATATTGGTATGGAAATGTACTTACAAAATGATTGAATTTCTCTGTAGGACCTCTGAAATAATAAATAAATAAATAAATAAATAAATGAATAAGTACCTTTTTTAAACGATTGAATGATTTTGTTTCAGTCAGATTTGATTTCAAACTGACCAAGTTTTTATTTCTGAAATGTTATTGTCAAGGGCCATAATATATTAATAATTACCAATTTTTGTCCTGCTGGGCTGAAATAATAAACATCAGATAACCGTGATCCACAATCTACATTAGTTGATCTAATTACTAGTTCACGTTTCCAGTCTAGTAATAAAAAAATAAATAAAACAAAATTGAAATTTAGTTTGTGTTATTAAAGCTTTCAAATACAAAAACAGTGTATTTATTTGGACTTCAGTGCGATTTAAAGATTGGCTAAATTACATCATCATGATTGATGGGAACGATTTCATTGTCAAAACAACTTAAAAAGTGGGGGGAAAAATTGCTCATATGAGGTTTTGAGCACACTGATATTCATAAATTGAGGGATATGTCTTTGTGTCACAAACAATTTAAGGAAAAGTAATATGTATATAAATAAATATGATCTGAACTGAACTCAAGCAAATACATAATGTAAACTTGACATCTTCAATATGTGATATTAGGCTCTAAACAGCTGGGAAAGAGATGCTTTGGTGTAAAGCACATATCTCTGAAGCAAACTATACTGCTTAAATGGGACTGATCTTGCTAGGAAAGGTCATCCAACTAAAGAAAAAAAAAAAAAAATGCTCAAAACAATGGTAGAAAGAAATTCTTACTACTGAGCTAAAACTTTAAATGTAATCGTAAGAGATCAGAAGTTCAACGAATTTTCATTACTGACATTGGCACTCATTTCCACACTATTCTCTCTTGAACTGATTTTTTATCTTTATCTGCGAGATCATTTTAACAATTTTTACCACAGTTACATTCTAAAAAAAAAATGTTTAGTACAAAAAATTTAATGTGCTGGAATAATAGTTGAAAATAGGAAAAGAGAAAAAGAAAGCAGCACGTGAACAAAATAGGAAATTGCCTTTCTGATTTTAGATTATGGGAAGGA
>JAFIDM010002131.1:21202830-21221182 GCA_023159025.1 Thereuonema tuberculata | reverse complement strand
AATCAGAAAGGCAATTTCCTATTTTGTTCATGTGCTGCTTTCTTTTTCTCTTTTCCTATTTTCAAAAATGTTTAGCTTGAGAGGCTTTTTGTTATAAATTTTATTTTCTTGTTGTCCAAAATTCAATGTATGAATTCTAGTTATTAATAAGATAAGAGTAAATTTTTATTCATATTTCGTCTCTTAATTGTTTATTATTACCGTATTTACTCGCATATTTTTCGCACTTTTTTGGAGGAAAAAATCGTTTTGAAATAGGGGTGCGTAAATTACGCAAGAAATAAAAAAATACTTCCAAAACTGCAAATTCTCTCCTAGCAGCTCGGTTTCCATGTTTCTCTGCATATAGAATTACACGAACTTTAAAATTGGCCGTGTAACTACTATATTTACTGATAAGCTTCTGCTTTTCACTCATTTTCGTCACAAATGGCAAACAAGTACACCGATCGCGAGTTTTTTCAATACCCACAGCTCTTGCAAACCTCAGTTGGGGGGGGGGGGTAGCTTGTAAGTGAGAGGCGACCATCACGAAAGCAAACGTTTTATAGTCGGGTGGAAGGCAGTTTAAGATGAGTGTGGTGAGGCTCTTTACCATTATAACTGACCAGTCTACTATTCGACACTGAGAAAATTATGCAAGAAAAAAATATGCCCTTAAAATTTGGAGTGTGTAAATTATGTGAGGGCGAAAAAATATATTAGTAAATACGGTAATATTATTTATTATATGTGTTTTTTATTGTATATATAATCTGCTTATAATAAATGGCTTTTTTTTTCTTTAATTAATATTTTACTGAATTATACAATTGTAGGCATTTAAAATAAATAAATAAAAAAAAAACAACAAAAAACCAAACAGAGAAAAAGATGTTTTTTTTCATGTTCTTTTTCATGTCTTACCTAACTTGAAAGGTTCTAGCCACAGGGGATCAATGGGCTCGTTTTCATAACTTCTTTTACTTACACCCCTCTTTCTACCAGGGGTGACATCTAAGAGCCTACTAGGGGTAACATCTGCAACAATTTTAGGCATCATGTTTTCTTCTAAATCTGAAATAGAACACAGTATATAATCAAAATTTCCTCGTCTCACAAACCCTAACTAAGTTGCCCTTGCCACACTATTTGATAAATTATAGAATAAACAAGGTAGGGATAGTGATTAGTAAACCAATCACAATGCTTCGCAACGTCTTCTGATACGTATAAGAAAATATAATTAATATTGCTTCAATTTCCTTATTATTATAAATGTGATTGTTGCGAATGCAAAAGGCACAATTGTTGTGATTATTGTGATGGAGCTGTATTATAAATGTGATTGTTGCACATGTAAAAGACGCAATTGTTGCTAATGATATTTTAATAATACTTGTCCACAGACAGACAAAACGGGAATATTAAGTCTTCTGATCCTTATCAGAAGACTAAACTTTTCATATAAACTTACTTTAGGGATCTCGACCAACAGAAATTTAAATTATTGTAGGGAAGAGTTCAGAAATTTTAAAGACAACTTCTTCTACCAGGGCTATTGAAAATGATTTTTTTTTTTTTTTTAATAAAATAGTAGTGTAGAAAATAGCAAGCTTTCAAAATTATTCAGTTAAATGAATTAGATGGGCCATTCTTTTTTTTTTTTTAATTTACAAATAATGTTTATATTTGTTTAGACAAATGTTAAAAAAAAAAAAAAAAATATCCATTCGGTTTAATAAAAAGAAGAAGAAAATCAAAAAGATTACAAAAATCAGCAAAATACAATCATACTCCAGACTTCTGTGCACTTTGCATACACAGCTCATTACTACAACTTATGTAAATTTCATCAGAAGTTTTTCAAAGATAGCTCACTTTACATTTCTTTATGATTAAAGTGATATTAAAATGTTTATCACTTTTATTTTAGCATTTTCTTGTGACTAAAGTTGAAATAAAGTGTATAAATATAGCTAATAGAATTCGTGCAAAAGTTGTGGCATCTAGTAATGTTATTCTCAGTTACGCAGTGATGATCGCAGTGCATTGTGTACATGATAGGTGAAAAAATACGTTGCTTTGACTTTACAGACAGGCTCCAGACCTAACCCGAGCATTGTATGACTGTAATCACTAAATTGTAAAGCTTAAACTAAGTATTGAAATAAAAGAAAAAAAAATATGAAAAAGACAAAATTAATAACGTTATCATCTAATCTAAATGCCTAACGCTTTGAAAATAAATAATATTTTTGTCCGAGATGAGGAATCCCAAAACTTCAAATGATCTTTAGAGTTATGCCTCTGGAAGAATACGCTTCTGGTAGGGAAATGCAATTGATAAGGTTAAAGATGAATAGTGAAGTTAAGAGCATTGACAGAAATGTCAATTACAATATACTGATCATAATTTCAGCAACAGCACTGATTCCAAAGACTCAACAAAATCTAAAAACATTAAAAATCATTTAGACATTCATAGCTCAATACAAAAGGCCGTTATCTTAAATATATGCAACATTGTTAAGCTGGCGAACACACAGCAATTATAGGCAATATTATTGGGACAATACGGCCCAATTTGATTGCTGACAACCGGTATCAAGCGCGAACAGAGTTTTTCCTGAAGCAATATTGCCCTGAATATGTATAGTTACGGTGCTTCTCACTAGGGAGAGCTAAAGAGAGAGCGTGTTTTCGTACAGAATTGCTATAATATTAAACGCCGTCCCTCTGTAGAAATCAATTACGATTCTTTCATTATCAATTGACAAAATGTTGTTGTTGGAATTATCTGTTTTGGGCCGACCCATTTTGATGATTTTAAGCCTTGTTTCTCAAAGAAAATGGCCGGCGTGAGTGACTGAATTTCCGATGTTCAAAGTTCCGCCTCCTTCGACGTCAGCATTGTCACGTGATTTCATCCGTTCATTTGATTCGCTTTCGTACCAGAAATATTTTGCGACAACTAAAATTGGGGCAATATTGTTCCTTTTGTACCGACAATAAAATTGGGGCAATATTGTTCAGTTTGGGACAATCAAATTGGGGCAAACGGTTGCCAGCAATCAAATTGGGCATGATTGTCCCAAAATATCGCCTCTTGTTCGCCCAGTATTTGAAAATTTCTGATTGACGACATGTAATAGCTCTTTTTTTATTTTTTTTATTAATGTGCAATGTTTTTACTTTGACAATTAATCGAAATTGGATGTTACTTACCAACTTAATTTTCTTAATTTTAAATTTTAACGATAACGACAAAAATAATCATTACTACTCTTTTAAAAGTATCAACAGCTCAGCTTGTTTTCACTTTTTTGGAATTTTTTTCAGAAATCAATAAACAGTAAAAAGAAGCAAATTTTAGTCAATGAAATGCAGTAATACTCACTAGATATGTTATGATCTTCTTCACAGCATTCACGGTGTTTACTTCTTCTTCGTCTTGGAATTTTAATGTGAATTTTACTCCCTTGAACTGCAGCATAATTTATTTTGTTTGTTTTGTTCCTCAACACACACACTAACTTTTCAGTAGTCTCAACAGCACTGTCTTTGCTTACAATCTCTTTTATCAAATCCTCCATAAGATCCTTTAAACAATCCTCAATCTTGCTCGGGCTGCCTGGTTCACATGAATTATTTACAGACTCATTAAGTTCGGTGGGACACTGCTCGGTATTTTGAGACGTAAGCAATGCACCCACCATCCCAATCTTTTCCAAACAATCACTCTCTTTTTGTGATAAATTACAAGCGCCTAAATTATTTTCAGAATTATTGTGATTATTTGTAAGTTCCTCAATGTTTTGTGAAGCCGACGATACGTTCAACATTGTATTTTCAAAAACAGTTTCATTATTTTTCCCTGCTGAGCTACTTGTTTCATTCACTGATTTGCCACAATCTGTAACAGGTTCTTTCCTACGCTGAGAAGTTGAAGAATCAGTCAATATACCACTTTGAATTTGAGAATCCTGCTCTTTTCCCAACGAATCATGTTCAGTGTTGATAGCATTGTTACAATTTGATGCAAACTTTCCCTTTTGAACAGACGCATTCTTTTTTTGTGCCACATAAGTATCTAAATGGTTCCCATTTAGCTTAGAACTATTTGGAGGAAGCTTATCAAGAGCATTTGACTTAACAGGACTGCAATTTGCAATTGCTGCATCTATCAAAAGCACGAGGTTTTGGTTAAGATTATTATTTCTAAAATTTTCTTCGTTCTCCTCCATTGAAATGTAGTTCAGTTTAGTCACCTACAAAAAGACACAAAATAAACAATTAAAACTTTAAACAATAAGCAACATGAAAGAGAGAGAGAGAGAGAGGGAGATTATTCTTTTAATTACAAGAAATGATTATAGCATCACTGGAAGAACTTTCTGAGACTAATAAAGTCACATTTCTGATACTGTTTTAGACTCCCTGCAAAGACTATAAACCCTAATAACAATATCATTGGTTGCAGAAAATTTTATCGGCTTTGGTATCACTGAGCTATTGCAACTCAATACATAGTCGTCTCTAATTACTTAACATCCTTCAATCAATCATCCTATTAATAGGCAAAAGTTGTACGATCTTTGTAAATTTGTAATTTGAAATAACCAATCACAGTGTAGTGTTGGAACGCGTCAGGCATGACGTCACGCCCATGTTTAAGGATGGCGTCTCTACTATTTTCTCCACTTCACCACGACGAATCGCGATTACATAATTACTATCAGTGTATTGAGATTTTCTTTCCCACATAAATAAAAGTTTACACTGAAATGCGTCAAAATTTATCAGAGAGTTTGTAAAACCTCGGTTTTTACATAATTTCGGCTGTGTCGCCGCCAGACAGGATTATTGGTATTGGCTGTTGGACATTCGTTATTGTTATTGTTAAAACTGGTAAATCAATTTTTTATTTTATTTTATTTTAACAAAAGTTGGCTTAGTCATTCAAATTATATGTGGGCTATTGCAGAAGTCATGGCTTTTAAAAAAATGAGCTTAGAACATCTTTTTCAATCTTGTGTTTTTCAAAAATTTCAGGATATTTCAAAAATGGGGCATTTGTTTTACTTCCATTAAAATTGCCTCAACTTCGACGAACCTATTCTTTTAGGGCAGCAGGTTGCCATTGTTTCATAATGAGAAACCTCAGTGCTGGCTACTATGAAAGTGGTAAATCAATTTTTTATTTTAACAATATTATAATATTATTTTAACAAATAAGCCGATATTCAAATTAAATATCGGCTATTGTGGAAGTCATGGCTTCTAAAAAAAATTAGCTTAGAACATCTTTTTCAATCTTGTGTTTTCAAAAATGTTGAATTTGTTTTACTTCCATGAATATTTCACGGGTCGCAACTAGTTCTCTAATATTTGTCCAATATGTACTTTGATCAACCTACAGCTTATTCATTAATTTTAAGTTGCTCCCTACGACTACTAGCATTATGATGTAAGCTTATGGTTGGTTGTGCCTAAAGGTACAGTTTCGCTGACTTGCAGCAGCAGCAGGTAGGGGAGGTGCTTCAGGAGGGATGTCATTCGCTGCGCAGCAGCTACGTTTCCGTTAACTGGCTGCCGCCCTCTGCCGGGGGGTATTTCCTTCCTTCTTCGACCAAGTAGGGGTTGCAAAACTGCTGAATTCAGTCAACTTGGACAAGAGACAATACGTAGCAATTTTAGGAATATGATTAGAAACCAATATTACTTCAGAATAACATCTATAAAGTTATTTTAATTTGAAGTCTGATGATTGAAGTTTATAGTTCCATGTATAAAGATTAAAAAAAAAATTAACAACATTTTGATTTATATTACATTTGCTATTTACAAAAGATTATTTTTTTTCCTATAATTTAGGAACAAGTATTTGCTAATATTATTCCTTTTAGGGTTGAAAAAAGCTAAATCCGCTTGCGATTTGTGATTAAAAAAAGGGGGAGGGGCGGGGAAAGACAATTAAAATTTTCCAAACCACAGTTTTAGCAATTCAAATATCGCAAACATGAAATCTGATGAATGACAAAAAGTTCATAAATTACGAAATGATTTTTTGAAAATAAATAAATAGAATATTATTTTAATTTAATATATTCCATTAAAATAAAAAGGTGACATGTGAAAAACTTATTAAATTTTCTCATATACATCATTTAACATTTGTTTTGATTTTAGTTATTAGGCGCTTTTTATTTTTGGAGAAATCTTAGTGAGTTTGTTTTTTAATTTTTCTAGCGCTTAGTTGGGCATTAGATGTTAATGATTTTCTTTTTTAACTTGATTATAAACGATTTTTATCAACAGGAAACATATCTTCTAATTTTATGTGAATACATAAATAATAAAATGTTATTTTTATTTAATATAATCGATTAAAATAAATAAATAACTATATAGATCAGTGATGCCCAACCTACGGCCCGCGGGCCATATCCGGCCCGTGAAGGTGTTACATGTGGCCCGCTGTTTTATTCCTATATTAATGACATATTTTTGTTAATGGGACCTTTTTTTTTTTTGGTTGTCGAAAAGGAGATTCCGTTTTTTTTTTGGTTGTCGAAAAGGAGATTCTGTTTTTTTTTTTGGTTGTTGAATAGGAGATTCCGCCATATTGTGGCCTGCGAAATTCACAGCAAAGTCAAGTTTGGCCCCCATATTATGAAAGGTTGGGCACCACTGATATAGATTATTAAAGAAATATCATATTCATTAACTGGACGTATTTCTTTTAATTTTGAAATATTAAAAATGCATTTGTTTTCATCCATAAACTCTTTCTTCTGACCACTTGCTGCATGCAGCAGGATTCTTGATTGCTATATTTTTCCTTTCTTTTCGACTGCAGCCCTTCTGCTGCTCTGACATCATTTGCAGCAGCAGTGAACGGAACCGTTTGAATTGAAAATAGAAGGGGCCTAAGAGTCGCAGTCAAGGTTGTCGCCCCAGGGCTGCAGTCGCTGCTGTGCAGCAAGTGAGTGAAACTGTACCTTAATGTGACAAATAGTAGAACTATGCCACTATGTATAATTCTCTCATCTGTTATTTGAAAGAGGTTTTACTCAGATCTCGAATATTTGCTCAGAAAATGGAGAAAAAAAAAATCTAGCAATTTTCAGCTATATCAAGAAATGTTGCACTAACTTATGATTATTTGTAGAGATCATTTAAGAGACTTGCATCAACTCTTGAAGTTAGCATTAGAACTGATGCTGGCCGGTTCTCTTGAACGAGATGAACCTGCAACCTTACAGAATCCATCTGAGAATCGGAGAAAAAATCCCACTAAGTAATTAACAAGAACAACTGAAAAGTCTCTTCAGAGGGGATGTTAAAACCACAAGGGGTCAATAAAAGGGTCAGAACCCTTTTATGACTCTTGCGGTTTGGGTTGACAAACCTTATGTGTGCGTCTAGGCTTAAGGAATAAAACACGTATGTTTAAAAAGCTTTAAAATATAATTCTGTAATGTTTTCTAACATAATCTGAAGAAAAGTGTTTGTTAACTCTAAATTTACGCCATGTATAAATGTAGGATATGTTTGGAGACTTGTATCTAGTGCTTATTTTTATCAACATGAAACAAGTTTTAAGCAATGGAAACTGATGAACACAATTAGGAACTAGAAGACTTAAAATGCGTCTATGAAATAAAGAAGGAAATTCAAAATGAAACGCATTTTCTTAATAATGTTAAAATAAACAGATGGGATTAATCCGACAGTTTCAGAAGACTAAGCACATTCGATCTTCAAGGACAGCACAAACATCAAAACATTCCGTTTCCCTATCCACCCTTTAAATATTTTATTAAACAATTCCTTGCACCACACCAACTTGTCCCTGCCTTCAGATCCTTAAGCATATACATCAAAAATACCATACAACACAACGAATTATTACCAATACTGTAAATTGGATCCCTCTGGCTATGTGAAACAAACATTTCCTATCTACACACATCAAGGAACACGACCATGCCTTCACAACCAAAGACCCCACACATTCGTACACAGTAAACATATTATAATGAGGCTGACACACTTATAACTTCACGGCTGCCAAACTCCCCTTCCAACACAATAAACTATCCCAAGCCTTCTTGCTGAATCTTTCGACATAATCCTGCTTAAGGCATTCAATCTACCCTTTCACTATGTGTTGTCCTATATATTTGTGAAGACGGAATACGCATAGTATTCTGAAAGTGTTGGATCTTTTTATTTTAACATTATCAAGTAAGTGCATATCAAGTAAGTATTTTCGATTTGTCTTTCTTTACATGGTAAACATTTCCTGCAATTCATTTGCTTTGTCTATCCTAACTAAAATAGTCACAGATCGCTCAATTGTGAACCAACAATAAAATTCTTTAACCCTTTAAGGATGGCTGTGACTTACTGACACAAAACTTTGGGGAAGCAGGACAGGGGGATGTACAGAGGGTTGTTTACAATCTATGGTAACGATTTGCATGGCGTGTGACGACGCAACCAATCACAGTAGGTATGCAAATTTATGCAAATGTACAGGTGAGTACTTAAAGATTAGTGTGGAGGGGTGCGGGTTAGTTTGTTCGGAGAAATGCCGCCGAAAGTGTCACAGTTTTGGGAAGGGTACGTTACAGCCCTTTTCGACGCGAAATTTAGTTATTCCGCAATAATTATAGCATGTAAAAAAAGTAGTTTCACCATTTCGAAGAAAGGAGTTCATAATGTGTTGGCTGGTGTTGGTTTGGCCCGTCCAGGACAGATTTCTGGGACTGAAAAGCAAGCAAATCCAAGGACACCTATAAGTCGCACAAAGACTGTCATTCAGAAAGTCAAGAAAATGGTGACGGGGAACAATCCAGCAACCCAAAGGACCATTGGTGCGAAGGTAGGAACATCTCTTCATACCGTAAACAAGATTATCCATAAAGATTTGGGACTTCATAAGAGACATAAAGCAAGGTTCACAAGCTCTTACCAAAGCACATTTCAGAACGTAAGACAAATTGCAGAAAACTGTATGAACGACATCTCGCTGGGGATAAATGGAAGTATGTGGCCACATTAGACGAAGCATATGTTTATCTGTCCGACTGCAGTAAACCAAGGGCGATTTTCTATCACCCAGTGAGAGCCAAATCGTTTCCAAACTGGTACGAGAATGTCGTGAAACTTTTTCGAAGGGATTCATGATCGTTGCAGGTTATTCCTATCAAGGCAAGCTACAGATACGGAGGGTGGCTCAAAATGTAAAGGTGAATTCTGCGTACTATCAGGATCACGTACTGACACCAATTTATACACAGGAACTACCTGCTCTTTACGGAAACGACGTTTCCAAGGTCCGTCTCCACCAAGACAAGGCGCCCAGCCATATGTCCAAATCGACCCAGAATTTTCTGACACGAATGGAACAGCAAACCGGAATCCAGGCTATACCGTTTACTGAGATACCACTGAAGTCTCCAGACGCATCGCCAATGGATTTTTGCGCATTTGGACTATTAAAACGAGCCTTGGGAAGATGACGTCCTCGAAAATGTTGTCAGCAGTAGTGGCAACGTATAAGTCTTCCCGTTCTTCGCAGTAGTGGCAACGTATAAGTCTTCCCGTTCTTCGCAGTAGTCTCCTGCAATGGAAACTGCGCTGCAGAGCGATAGCAGTATCTCATGGCCATCAAATAGAGTATGATCGTTGGTGGAGAAAGGGAATTTCTGGGAAATAGACCCGAATCCAAATCGTTACCATAGATTGTAAACAACCCTCTGTAGAAGCTGCAGTTGCTGTTTTGTAAATAAAAACTATAATTTGTTTGCCATATGGGCACGGCTTTCTTTTCCATGCTCAACTACTGATTTGTTTAGCAGATCGATCTTGCCTCTGTCTCAATTTTTGTCTAAAATGATACCACAAATTACCACAAGAGGAGAGGAAAAGGCTACGTTCATAATCATCTGGTGTCCTGAATGTGGAGATGTACTGTTTTATGTACTTGTTTCCATATATATCATACATGCAAAAATTAAGATACAGTAAAACCTCGTTAAGTCATCGTTTTCCTTTGGTTCCGACAAAGTCTCATACACAATAATGTAAAATAACCCTCCTTTACTCGTCACCCTCAAAAATAGCCAAAAGCATCTTTCTTCTCCATTTTGCATGCCATCGTGTTGTCTTTTCAGCCCCGCCCCCTTCACTTTAAGAAAGCCAAGCCTTTATGGGGAATTTTCGACCATGCCTGTCACTTTGGAGGATTTGGGTTCTTGGAATCTCGCTGCTAATCATTCAAAGCACACTTCTCGCTGTGACTCTATTGCGTGTAGATGTTTTTCTTGACCGCTCCTGAGTGTGACTTCATTTCATAGCGAGTAAGCCCTCTATAAGGGCTATTTTTTCTCTTGCAATTTCGTGGTTTGATTACGTTTTAACGTGCCAGGAAAACGAAAACTTACCTCATTTTCTTTTAAAGAAAAAAAAAAAAGACTTAATTGCACTTTTTGAAAAATCAAATGTTTCGAAAACAGCTTTTGCCAAAGAACACTATATTCCAAGGACTACATTAAATGATATTCTTTCATCGAAACAAGTAATTGAAGAAGCTGACTGCAAAGACAAAAGAAAGAGAATGAGGAAATCGAAGTTTGACGAGATCGAGGAGGTTTTAGTTCGATGGCTAAAATATGTCAGATCGCAAAATGTGCCGATTTCTGCCATGATTCTCAAAGAAAAAGTCATAGAAATTGCTAAGGAGTTGAATATTGAGGATTTCGGCAGCAGCAATGGTTGGCAGGAACGTTTTTAAGACAAACATTGCCTTTCTTTTAAAACTATTAAAATGTGGTAACTATAAAAAGTGATTTTTTTTTTTATTTTATTTTCCACTCATTCATTTACATGTATTGATTTTTGAAAATCTTGTTTTTCTCACCGAATCCCACAGCAATTCATGAAAATACTGTATTTCAGTGTTTTTTTTTGTTTTCAAAAATCCCCACTCCCCCCTAAGTCGTCAAAAATGTTTGGTCCCTTGCGTGACGACTTAAAGAGGTTTTACTGTAATTTCATTTTTTTGCTATAAGAAACTAAACATTGCATTTGTCGTTTTCATAATAAGTTTTAAATTGTGATTAACATTGAATTTAAAAAGTTGTTTATTTTTTCCTCTTTTTTGTGTCCCGTGTGGAAAGACTCACTCGAAATTCCGTATTTATAGGGTTAAACATCAAGCATCATTATTAATCTGAAAAATGTAGTTAATCTAATAATAAGGAAAATTGAAAGCACTACATTCTAAAATTGTAAAAAGTACATTTATATATCAAAACTTCAAACTTTATAGTAACTACAATAACAATAATGAAATCCTAATACTAGAAGATCAATTATGTGTCAGTTGGTTGTGATTGCATTAAGAACTTAACTTCTTTGTTTTATCAATCCTAATTTAATCATTAACTCAACTGTGAACCAACAATAAGTGACATCGGCTCATTTCCTATCAAATCATTTGCATGACAAAGATATTTGGAAAAGTCATGGCTCAACATAGATCAACAGGTAGGATATCACAGTAACAGAATGAGACTGCAAAAGGCTTCTATAGTCATTTCATATTACAATAAGTGGTAGTCCAAAAATATTTTATTTCATCTGCTATCATCTACTAAATGGCATGGGGTTTCTTTTTATGTTGGTAAGCCAAAAAAATGAGAGATTGGAAAGGGTTTGAAGAAAAAATGTGTACTTGTAGTTTCTATAAAAGATAATAAGGTTCTGGTTTTTCTGCCTTAAAGAAGAGATTTTGGCCTTTCAGGAAATTATATAATTATCTCAAAAAGGAATTTAGCAATCACAACTTAATGGACTTATGTAGCCGTCAGGATGAACAAAATCGTCATTTTTGAAGGTCTTTAATTGAAAAAAGGGCTAGAGTGCAGAATCTGGTGCCACCAATAGGATGTTTCGTAAGGATACATTGTGGACGGGCGTTTTACCGCTTCCGATTCTGCACAAGGATACATGTTTACCCATGTGTTTTTTGGTCACATGCTTTTTGCCCATGTGTGTTCTGAAGACAGCATGGTGGTGCAAGTTGAAGCTGAATTTACAGGTTCAGAAAGATTGTGAAGGGCAATTCAATGCTTATGTGGCTGAGAAAGTATAACTACAAGTACAAGGAAATATTCACGACATTTCTGGATGGATTATTTACAAGATATCTGCCACAAACGAGCGACGTCACACAAGGTAGGCTAAGCCTAATTTACAGTAGGCCTATTTCTTAAATAACGTTTAGGCTGACCCAAGTCCCTGTTAATAGGCTAGGAGTATCGAGCACGGGAGAAGGCGAACCGTGGGACATACAACGCGATTGCATGCTTTTAGCCAGATGAGGGTTAGTTTTTCTAGTAAAAGATCGTGCGAAACCATTTTTAAATAAATATTACCCATTCTGTGTGTATAAACATTAATACAAAGGACCAAACACACAAAAACAACAGAGATATAAATAATAAATAATTTCATGACATGTTGCGAAGGTACACTTCCTTCTTCGTCAGATGATATTAAATAAACAAATACATGAAAAGGAAAACAAGGGTTGGAATTTGAAATTTAAAATTTAAATGTAGTCTGTAGTTTAGGCACGTTTAGCTTTAAACTGTACGAGTTGCCATAGCAACAATGAACACAAATCCAAGAAAGACTTTTATTTGTTTATAATTAAAATGCATAAAAATAAAAAGTAAAGAATAAAAAAAAAAAAAAAAAAAAATTAAATGAAAACCCTAAATATTCTTCTTTTATATATACAAAACAGCACGTTTTCTGTTAGATAATTGTAATAACTCTGGCTATGTGTTATCCTTCACAGTCATACTGTTATCTGTCATTAAACAGGCTTTTATAATTTTGGACCGCCGTTTGGAGTTTTGCCCAAGTTTTCAACAAAATGGATCTTTAAAAAAAAATATGTTTGAAGTCTTGGCGTTGTGTAGCCTGTATTTTTTAATCTAGCGCTTTTTAGATTTCTCACTAGATTAACTAAATTTGCAGCTCAATTACGTTGATTGGTGGTGTTTAGATTGATTCAAGTGTTTTCCCGAACTGTTATGGCAACGTTAACTAACATATTAAACTTTAAATCAAAGTTTAGAATTTACTAAAAACGGCTCCAACTTTTGCTACCAGGATCGAATATTATATAGGAGCAGATTATTCAGATTAAAAAATCACACGATTTAAGAACTGAACAACTATCTTTCTGGTAAAGATTTGAAAAAGGAAGATTTTTAAAATTCATTCGAGTTCTTAACATAAAGTAATAAGCAAAAACCATTAGATTAAAATCATTTCATCCGTATTTTCTGATGACACAAATGCCAGTTATGCAATTTAGCTTTACGAGATCTGATACTGTTTACGATTGTTTTGTTTATCTAGAACAATAAACACGATCCGAAATATCCTTTTTTTTTTTTGGCAGCTTTTGTAGTGCTCACAGTAGGTAGGTCACTATTCACTGCGAAAATCCATGTAATAAAAAGAGATCCACAAACTGTATGTTTTCGACTATACGAGACATTATTAGGATTAAATCAAATGTCTAATATTTCTGAAACTTCCGTATGTATTTAAAAGAAACGACAACTGTCATTTCGGAGAACAAGGCTTTCAATGCAATAAACAATGTTTTCCATCCTTATAATTTAATAACAATTGCTTTACAAATAAAATGGGAATCGACATCAAATACATTACCGATCGAATCTTTCGTAAAACTCCAATGTGAATCTTGTAGTTAGATACTGCTTAAAACAATGTTACAATGAATATAAGGAAGACAACAAAACCATATCTTTAAGAAATGGCGTTGGATGTCAGCAAGCGTTAAGAACTTAAGTAACTAATCATCAAAAATAAGGGTTTGATTCAAACTTTTTCTAACTTACAGAAGTTAGCACTGCGGTTTTATATGTTATAATGAGACGTCACTCTTCAACAATAATAAATTTACCATATTTGAAAAGCTTAAAGTAAATATTGAGGTTGCGCAACTGACCGTGATCTAACTTCCGTTCCTATTTACCTGTTAATGGCCCCTGTTCACGACTCTTAAAAATGTCAAAGATCTACTCGTAAAAAACATCCACGGTGTAAGAAAAATTAAATTTATTTTTATTGTTATTAAAGAATAAAAATTACCTTTTTATTTTCATTTTCAGTACTCATAATTGCAGCTCCGCATTACTCACGTGACATAAAAGGCGGGTTCGCAGTAGAAAGGTTCATTCTATCAGGAAGCTCCGTGTTGTGAGTTTGGCAAGGACGATAGGAGAACGCCAGATGGCGCAAAATGCAGTCTGGCTCTCTCCGCTTCGAAAACATAGTGGAAGTTTAAATTCATGTCATCAGTACATTTTATGTCCTTTTGTAATTTTGGTTACGGAAAAATTTACGATAAGGGTATAAAATTATTTAATGCTCCTAAAATCCGAAACTCTTCAATTTGGGAAAAGTAAATAAAAAGTCCAATAAGCCAATTGATTTGTCGTATACAGTATATAGTATCATTAAAAAAAAAAAAATCATAGAAAAAATATTTTAATATAGTTTTCATTTATTATTTTCCCTGTTAACCTCTTTGTTTTTAAATATGCACTTAAATATATCGAACAGGCAAAACTCAAAGCTGGCCCTTCGAGTTTCGCAGAGCAAAGATTTCAATCAATCTTTTGCAATTTAGAACAGTAAAGAATATAAGCCGTGCTGGCGTGGTCGTGCGGTCTCGGCGGCGGCCAGCCGTGGCGACGAGTGCGCCAGTACCTGGGTTCGAATCCCGGCAGTGGCATGGCTGTTTCAATTTCCTTTCCTGTGTTGTCCAGCCTCTTCTTCACTTTCTCTTCGGTCTGACGTCATTCCTTAATGGCGTCCTGGGGGCAGGCAACGGGAAACCACCCCCAGAATCTTTCCTCAGGTGTTTCTAGGAGATCCATGTGAGACCTCCATAGAATTGGACCTGTCTTCGGACAGAAAACTATGGATGGATGGATGGAAAGAATATAAGAATAAAATAATACCGTAGGGGAGACCCGGATAGGCTTTTTGTGTAATGGGTGGCTGTCACCCGTATCGATGTGATGGGCAGCGGGGTTCTTTGATTTGTCGTCGTGTGTGGGTTCATCGAACAAGCGGTATCTTTGCAATAGATGGAGCAGAGCACGGGCTTCCCACGGTGGGAGGTTAGGGTTAACCATTCCACAGAGATGTTAACCCACGGGGCGGCGGTGTAGCTGGTGGCTTCTGATTGTTGGCAAGAGCTGTTATCAAATGTGGTTGTATGGGCTCAATCGTTGCGATTCGGCTTTCTGCAGGGAGAACTGCGGGGGCTCGAGAGGCTTGGTTTCCCACAGAAATAGAGTGTTTGCTGGGAGGTTAACAATTGTGGCGGGGAAGATCAGGTAAGTGCGATTGGGTAGGTCGGCTATGGTTGGCCGTTGGTCTGTTGGGATGCGACGGGCTCGCTGTTGCTGAAATCGCCGGCATTCCATAATCATTTCGCTGATACGAGGAAGGCCAACAATGCGGATGTCAGTAGCTACACCTTTCAGGAAGTGATGGAGGCGTTGGTCTTCAGTCATGTGGGGGTCTACCTTGCTGCAGAGGTGAATCACATCTTGGATGTACGCTTCGCAGGATTCTTGGGGTAGCTGTATTCGGGTAGAGAGTGTCCACTCAGCTTCTGTGGCAATGTGATAGGGTGCCACGAATGTATCTTTGAATTTCGTGACGAAGAAGGCCCAGGTGAGGATGGTGGCTTCTTCGTTATCGAACGAGCGGCGGTCGGTGTCAGTGAGGGCGAAGGGTAGGTATGCCAAATTGTTGTCTTCTGTCCATCCGTTGAATCGTGCTACACGTTCGAAGTCCCGAAGCCAGGCAAGGGGGTCAGTTGTTGTGCCGGAGAATGGGGTTGCTTTCCGGTAAGGCGAAGGAGGTTCTAGTTGTCGGCGTTCGTACAGCCTCAGTGGCTTGGATCTGGTCGTCTAGGAGGTGGTGAGTGTCGGTGTTATCGGCGGAGTTCGGCATGGTGGGTCCGGGTCTTCGGCGCCAATGATGTGTGGTCGAAAAATAACAGAGACTAGCGTCGATGTTACAGCTTAAGATACACACACACTTTATTTACAATTTATTTACAGTTTACATACATGTTTGGTGGATTCTCAAGATCTGCTCGGAGTTTACTCTTCGATCGGTCACTGGAAGAGAGAGCTAGTCGTGCAGTTGATCAGCCTCCCGGTTCAGCCAATCAGATTAACTGACCAATCCGGGAAGGTTTTTCACTTTGCATCATTATTTACAAAAAAAATATTAAATAATAAAATAATAATAACAATAACAGATGACAGTTATCAAATCAAACTCAAAACTTCCTAAAATTAAAGGATTTAACTTTGAAATTGTCATAAGATAACTTAAATGATTATTAATTAACAAATCCTATCTAAAAGAATTATAAATAATTAAATAAAATTATAAATAAAAATGTAAATGTTCATTTGTTCAAAATCTTAAATCTCCGAAAGTTCTTCAGGGATTGCTTTGAAATTTTGAAACAACGTTGCATTCGAATACGCGCGTATTTTATAGACAAAACTTCCAGCCAGCCTCTAAGTCGACCGTAGATTATAGTGTGTCCACCACAAGATGAGACTTAGCCACCCCTCTTCAAACGCAGAATCCATTTCACATTAGGGATGATGGTTGGAAAAAAAAAATTTTGGGAAAAAAAAAAATTAGGAAAAATTTTAAAAATACTTACTATCAAAGAAGAAAATTAAGCAAGTAAACGAGGCACAACGCTATAAGAAAGGATTCGCACCCTGATTTGTCATCGGGAAGAGACTGGGATGGACCATTTCGTCCTTATTAGGACTCATCAGCCAGCCAAACTCCACCGAATGACAAACCTTCTTATAGCATTGTGCCTCGTTTACTTGCTTAATTCTTTGAATCATTGGGCACGTTAAATTTCTTTTCATTTCAAAGAAGAAAATATTTATAAAATAATTATGAATAACATTTATAATGTCAATAGGGAAAAAATAATCAAAATAATGAAAAATAACTAGATACAATCGGTTAAAAATCTTTCAAATCAATAAAACGAGTAATAATTTTAGTCTAAGATTAGAAAACTACATAAAATATAAATTATTCAGTCAAATTAATTGGGGAAAAATATAATTCTAAAACACTAAAAAGTATTAAAAAGGTTAAAATTTCATTAATCGCTGAAGTAATGATGAGAATATTTTTAACTTTTAACTTTGTTAATTATCTAATACAAAAGAAATGTAACAAAAGTTAATTAATCTACAGTTAATAATTATAAATTATTATCAGCAACTATATTAGAGGTATTCTTTATTTTTGAATACCTAATAGGACTGGCGAACAGTAGAATAGTAAAAAAAAAAAGTCAAGAATTAGTGTTTGTAATTTCGTTAAAAACAGTTACGATCTTTCATTATTAAAAATTTAAATCATCACATGCAATATTGTTGATTATTTTTGATTATTCTAACAATTTTATTTTGGTGTTTTGATTGACTATTATTATTACAAACAATATTATATTATTTTAGTTTTATTTTCATTTCCATTATATCAAAGCTTGCAGTTGTAATTCATGCAGTTATTACTATTATTATTATTATTATTGTCAATCTAATTCTATTTTTATTTTTTTAGTACAAGTGCGAATGCCAATAGTCTTAATTTGTATATTTGTAAATGTTCTGAGGAACTTTACGGGATTGTTTTTAAACTTTTTTTTTTTTAACCGTCAACAATTAATTGTTAAATAAAACATTATTACCATGAAGTGTATATATTTGTTACTTACATTAATTAATATAATTTTATACAATTATGATTTTTCGTAATTTAAATAAATAAGAAACAATATAAATATAACAGTTCTTAAACAACAAATCAGTTTTCTATATCGTTACGGTTAAAATTTAACATAGTTATTATTATATATAAGAAAAGTAGATATATATAAGTCGTATTTCATATCATCAATTCTTCTGTTATAAACAAGAAACGATTTGCACTGAAATAGAAAAAAACATCTACCCTCAAATGGATTTATAAAACCGTCCCGTGCCACGTGACGTAGGCGTGGCCAAGTCTCATCTGCTGGTGGACACACTATACTTAAAAACCCTTGAACAAAAAAACGCCAATACGTGCAATTCCTTTTTCTGATATCCCGGTGGGTCGTTCCACGTCAAATCAACCGATGAGTTCACCACCCCATCACAGATTTTTATTAAAATTTATTTGCATATAAAGAGTCATA
>JAFIDM010002131.1:21141205-21165574 GCA_023159025.1 Thereuonema tuberculata | reverse complement strand
ATTATTGTGTGTTGTTTTTAATTAAATAAGCATTGTTAAGTGCTAGACGAAATGCCTCCTCTTGAGATTAGGTACTTACCACACTAAATATGAAAGAAAACACAGAAAATTGAGTAAAACAATTTTACTTATAGATGAAATGGATTTAGAGGTAAATTGTCCAACAGTTTTAGAACACACTTAAGACGACATAAAATAGAAATTTATTTCTAATCTGCTCAAACAAATCAAGATATTTTGTTTCCCTTATACTCACTTTTCCAGACTGTAAAGCTTGCAAGGTAATTTTTAAGATCATCCAACTCCAGATGATATGAAGGATTTGCAATCCTGTCAATAAGCCGTTGAAAATGTAGTAAGCAGGAAATAAGGGAACCCTTTGAGGAGCCTCCACAAATGTAGCGTAGAGAATCCTATATAACGAGAAAGTAAATTATTATTTGATATGAATACAATACAAAGAAAAAAGATAATGATGATATATAAGTGACCCTGTCTGCAAAAACGGCCCATAAGTTGAACAATTTCATTCTGAGAAATCCTCTCTACAATCGGTGTAGGTTAAAAAAAAATCACATAATTTACCTAAAATGCAGCCTCCTTCACTGAAACCTTCTCTTTGATTCACTATTAATAAAGCACTTCTACTTCTTACCATTGCTCCATATTTGCAGTTATCTTAATATACAAAAATGAATGTTTCTTTGTTTGTTTGTCCCGTATGCGTTCCTATACATTCATCAGATTGCGATGAAACTTTGGGGAGTTGTTATGCGTCCGCCCGCGAAGGTTTCTGAATTAGTAGAACCATTTTACAATATCTGGTGCGCGAGGCGTTTCAACAAATAAGTGTATTTCCGGTTTCAACGTTTGCAGTTTCCAGTGCGACTCGCATTTGCAATGACCATCAACAAAGCACAGGGACAACACATGGATAGCTGTATGTGGCCTGCTCACGCATCGGAAAACCTTCTGATTTATTCGTGTAAGCACCAGACGGAAAAACAAACAAAAAAAATATTGTCTATCCAAAACCACTTCAATAATTAAAACGCAAACACTTTCTTTCTTTGAATGGCATTGCAACGCATGCCGGGTACACCTAATATTTAATATATCTAACTTGTATACCCATATTTTCACCCTGTGGCCATTTTTTGCTGACAGGGTGACATAGATAAAATTAGTATATGAACATTGTTAATAAATAATATAGTTTTCATACATATGTAATCAAATATGTAATTCTATTTTGTGTGTGTGTGTGTGTGTGTGTGTCTGTCTTTTATTATTTTGGATAAATTGGTATTGCATCAATCTGAACTATAATCATAGATTCTAAAAGTTTGATATTAAAAAAAAGAAAGAAAACCTAGGCTTACTTGTAAGGATAAATACCAAGCCTTGTGATAAACCAAGTTAACGTAAAGAATCCAAATAAGGCATCACAAAGTCGTTGTTTATTTACATATTTAGCCATTTTGGCTGCCTAAAAACAAGAAAAAATTATTATAATGGAAAGTAATATATTTACATCAAAAATATTTGATTTTAGAATTAAGACAAATTACAGTTAGCTTTTGTATTCTAAATGCATAACTATGTTTTTCACTTAATAAATAAAAGAATTACTCTGAAATATATCGACCATTTTATAATTTCTTAAGATATTTGTTGATGGAAATTTTAGTACTTATAAATTAACAAAATAAGAACAATAACATAATTTACAAATAAAAATATAACTGTGCAAAGTTAAATACATAAATTAAATATAAAGAAAGTTAACCATTTAACATGTGGGAATCATTTTTTGAACTTCATTAACAAAAAACATGCACATATCACTAAAATATTGAAATATATTAAAAACAATACAGATCGAATTAAATATATTTTAACTCAACTATATTAAAAGAAAAAAAAAAGAAAAACAGCAATTCCTCAAAGTATGGCTCCAATCAAATATAGGAATGTAAAATAAGTATTGACCAAATATAGATAAACAAGTAAAAACTGAAGAAATATCATTCGCAACCAGTACAGGTGACAGGGAAGGTGTGTACAGAATTCCAAAGAGACATCACCATAATGTGTCGTAGCATATCACAGCAAGCCAAATGGATCATACAATGTTAATCATTCTAGATGGTCAAGGATTATGTATAAAGCAAAGAAGGCAAACTAAAAAGTTCACTGAGAAGAATCACCATTCCTTAAATAGAATGATTAAATTAAGATAAACCTTGGAAACCAGGTTTATGTTCCAGATGTTTATTAGGATTGATTGTAAGTATATGCACTAGCAATAAGAAATTGTAATTTACTTTTAAAAGTAGAGTTATCACACCGATATCTTGGATAATCTTAAAAGTGAACCAACATATTCCTACTTAATTGTGCTCCACACTGTAATATGAGCATTATAACTTTTCAATTTGAGAACGGTGAAATTGAAAGTATTAATTTGTTATCCCAAAGTCCTAATTCAACAAAATTTACTGCAGGAATTTGCTGACTTTTTTGTCAAGGTCTAAATATATAGTGTCATAACGGAGATGCATTGAAGAAACAATGGTCCAAGTGTTCCATAATTAATCAACTGCTGCTACTTTGTAAACAACCATTTTTTTTTTGGTCAACATAATAAAAGTCTGAATAATTTGAGAGGATATGGTAGTTCCTAATGCAAATGTATCAGATCAATGTAAATAGAAGCGAGGAGAAAGAAAATATATTTATCATATTTCAGAATCTAGAAAACAAGTTTCCAAAAGAAATGTGATTACTTTTTAGTCAAGGTTAACTTTGCCCTGAATTAAACTCTACAATAAATATTTTAGAAAAATATTTAAAAACTAAAACTTTTCAATTTTAATGGAATGCACAATCTCTTCAATGTACATACCGATTAACCGAAAATAAGCAGGAAAGTGATAACTTACTTCAAGAGGTATATCTGCTATGTCATGGACTAGAAGTACCAGTGTCCCTATACGTGTGAGATTACAGGCCCAGGAAAAGGATAAAAGGCATATAGTGATTACATGGTGAATTAACATCTGAAAAAAATCCTGGAAAAACAAAAATAAATTCCAATTAATTAGGCAATTGAATTAAGCAATTCAAGAGATAAAAAATAAATTCTGCTATTAGCAGCAATGCATTTTCTAAAAAGCATTCTGAAAGCTTCGTTCACAAACTCACTGGTCTGAATGTAATGTATTGAAATGCGGGTCAAAGTATAAACTGAGTAAAAACTCAATTTTAAATAAGAACATTTAAAAAATTGGACAAATGCTATTTTAAACTTAAATTATATTATTTACTTGGTAACTAACAATATTCCATTTGAAAAAAAAAATAATAAATGAGATTAAGTATTTATTTAGTGGTTTATTAGGTGGCATTGCAAAATAGTTATTGGCAATTCCACACTATTCTAACTCAATGTCTATTCAAGGTTTATATATTATAAATTCTTACAGTTGTGATCTACTATATGTATTTCTTATGTATAGCAAAATTTTAAAAACCCCGCACTGTGTCAAGGTGGGGGGGGGGGTCTGCCAGATAAAATAGTACCCTTTTAATTAAGCAATTTTATATTAAATGATTTTTTTTATGATTTCAGTACAAAAATTTAATTTATATCATTTTTATTATTATCAACCTTCTTCATTTTATAAAAAGATAATAAAAATAGTACTGTAATAAACATTATTAAAGAATATTAAAATAAAAACTGAAAAATTAATAAATATAGTTTAAAAATTTACACCAATCTTGTTTTGCAAAAAAAAAAAAAAAAAAAAAAAAAAAAAATTGAAAGAACAGAATTAAACAATGTTGATAACTTATTATGAAGATAGCTTTCTAATTTGTAATTATAAATAAAAAATAAAAATTAAAAACATAAATTGTGCAATCAAAATATTATGTAAAGTTACTTGAAAATAACATTCCTTAAGAAAATAAAAAAAATTCTTCAAAAAGAAAATAATTACCAATTAAAAATTACAGAAGTATATTATTTTCCGATAGAGGGGGGAAAAAAATGGAAAAATTTGAAAATACAAAAACTTATAATGTATAAAATGTTTACCAAAATTAATGGCTGATCAAAAGATTGATTTTTGAGCAAAACAGATGTGGAAAATAGTATAATTATTTTATTACATTTATTAAATTATGAATGTAATAAATTTATTATAAATTTTATGAATTTTAAATATTTTTACAATTTTACATTTCTAAATGCTATTTAATGCCATTAATAAATGTAAACTTTAGAACTTAACCCATCTAGATGATGAAAATTTGAGCTAAAACTAGGCAAGATGTATAAATGAGAGAAATACAATTTCAACAGGTTTATAACGAAAAAAATATACAAAAATTTACAGAACAACTAATTAATAAAATGAAGAAAGAGAATAAAAAAAAAGAGGAATTTAGATGTAAATATCAATGATGCAGCAAAATAAAAAGTGAGAGAATCTGCTGTGTTTTAAACAATATTTAAAACACACAGAATGGAAAGGCTGGGTTGAAAGATCTATTTGTATTTTAAAAATGAGATTTACTATGTGTATGCTATTATATAAAATCTCCATAACTACACGTTAACTTTCAAAAATCATTTACTCATCATATTTCGCAAATTTTATTCAAATTTGCTTCTTCGGACGTTTAAAAAAACTCCTTCTCTAATACACAGAATACATAACAATGATATGGCTTACAAAGGTATAATATATGCAGAAAGCCAAGTGTAATACATCCAAAATGTTACAATATTATTAAAATACAATAGGAAAGTCTACCTCATTATTATGGTTAGGTATTACATTATTATTATGGAATTTTGGTTTACACAGAATACACAACAATATGCAAAAAGCCAAGTGTAATACATCCAAAATGTTACAATATAATAGCTTCCTTATTACTTAGATACAATAATATTTTAAAGGAATTTATCAGTGTTTCTAATGCTTTTTTTAAATTTGTGTAATGTGCAACTGTTAACCTTTAGAAATTTGTCTTTGTTTATACAAGGGAAGGTGTTGATTATACATGATTCTATCCTGAACCTATCTTTTTCTTTGTCAATTTTGAATAGAATGCTACATTTCAGCCAAAGGAATTCTGATAAAATAGTCGTGAAATCTTAAAAAGCGTTTTTGTAATTTCAAGGATTAGATTTTCATAGAATTTGAAATAAATTTCTCCAAACAATTTTGGAATAAAGGTTGGAAAATATTTACTTCAAATTTAGATTTGGTAGGATATTTATTTTAGACAAAATCATTTTTACAGATAAAGTCTAGGTTTCTTGCTACTTCTTACAACATAAGCATTGAATGTTCCGGAATACATCACATACGAATACAATGCCCAAATATTTGGAAGGAATGAACTTTTTTATAACTCCTTTTATATATTTATATAACTGTAATATACTGTATTTTTACAATGATGTTTTACTGTAAAGAAAAAATAATAATACTGAATTTTCTTATTTTTTTTTTTTTTTTTTTTGAGCTTTACCTTCAATGATTTATTTACAAACAAGTAAAAATCACTGAACTAATTAAAGCTATTTTAAATTTCCTCAATGAACTAAGAATTATGGAATTAAAGTTTTTTAACTTAAGTAAAATGTTTTAGGTAGAAATGAACTTTTCTACTTTGTAAATATGCAATTTCAGTTATAAATTAAATTTATTGTGAATTATAAATTGTGTGAAAGTACTGGGAAATGTGAAATAAAATATGAAAGATAACCATTTAGGCAATAATCTTAAAATGAACTATGTAAGTAAAAATTCCATATATTTTAAAAGAATATAATTAAATGAAGCAATCATCAATACCCATATCAGAAGACATCTAGGCAGTTCTGGAGAATGGGGAAAAGAATACTGCTTCATCTTTTTGCAATTAACTATGGTAAAACCTTATAGTTCCAAGAAATCTCTTTCAACTATACAACGGAACTGCAGTTTAGTAATTCTGATTACAACAAAAAATAAACCTTATTGAATCTATTTAAGGCTTTTTTAAAAATGGATTGGTAAGAAATTTAAATATGTGGCTAATGCAGGAACTGTTATTTTTCTAAGGGAAGTTATTTAACAAAAATTAAATGAAACTTAACTTAAAAATTGAAAATTATTACTGGTTTCTAAAATAAATTTAATGTTTGTAATATAAACAAGTGGTGTTAAAATAATAAATACCTCAAAATTTTAAGAAATACAAAAATTTATGCATTTGCTGATGTTAGTTTTTATCAGCTGATGCTTAACCTAATTGAATTTTTTATATATATATTTTTATAACATTAAGGTAATTTTTATTCTCTTAATGCCATATTGGAACTGCAAGGCTTTATAAAAACAAAATAAAATAAAAAAGTAAAATAAAACAAAATAGTACCCGAAAGATGAAACTTCCTAACAAATAAACGACCTTTTTTATACAAGTAAAATTTATTAACAACAATCCGACTTTAACTTTATATATTTCAAAATAAATGTCTTTACTTACGTACTGTTATATAAATAACTGTCCATTATTTTTTTAAACCACAAATAAATCAGTTATATTACATTAGATCATATTGGGATTACAGTAAAACCCTGGTTAGCCGAAATAAATAGGAGGAAGCTGTTTCGGATAACAATTTTTTCGGTTAAGCCATGAACATCTAATACAGCTACAGTATTTTGTATTGTAATTACAGTACATATTTTTGAAAGGTTTTGAAGGTCAAACGAATTCAAAAATCTCTTTGTTTGCTACACTTTATGCTCTTTATTAAAGTTAAAATTACATTTTTAGGATTACATCAATATACAGTATTCTGTACTTAATAGTTTGTAGCATATGAATTACTCATTTGCGATTTTCAGAGGCGTTTTGGATAACCCGGGTTTCGGTTGACCTGAGTTCAGATAACTGGGGTTTTACTGTATTTTTTTATTTTATTTCCCTTTTTTAAGATTCATTCAAAAGAGTTCTTTCTTCAGGAAATGGAAAAGATTCTTGCTTTCAAAGATGAAACACTTAATAACAAGAGATTCAATCCTTATTTCAATCTCTAAGTACTTTATATTTTTCATTTTAATTGAATGTATTTAACTTAGAAATGCTTATTTAATTTAAAATATTACCTATTTAATAGCTATTAAGTCATATACTTACAGCATCCTTCTTCAGAACATGAATCAGAAACTTGGCTTAATG
This sequence comes from Thereuonema tuberculata, assembly GCA_023159025.1. Classification (NCBI taxonomy): domain Eukaryota; kingdom Metazoa; phylum Arthropoda; class Chilopoda; order Scutigeromorpha; family Scutigeridae; genus Thereuonema; species Thereuonema tuberculata. Next base: position 21,158,320 of record JAFIDM010002131.1, on the reverse strand, counting down.
AATGAATTTTATGTTTCCTTATCAAAAATTTTTTGATTATCGTATGTAACAGCTTTTATATTCAAACTGCTTAATGGAAATGTGACATATGAGAGCAGAATACAGTCTGCAAACTAGCATAAACATACAACAAGCATTAAAAGTCCACAGCTTTCGCCTCTGAACGACGATCAGTGGATATAGCCTTGGAGTTGGGAATACCTCTAATAGAAAGCTATGAACTTTTAATGCTTGTTGTATGTTTATGCTAGTGTGCAGGCTGTATTCTTCTCTCATATATTTGAGCACACGTAAAAACTTAAGAAGATCACATCTTCTTAGCATACTTAGCTAATAAATGCATAAAACGTGCAAAATAGAACTAAAATTTTATTTGTGATTTTATTTTTTTCATATGTGAATAGTTGATCAATTCTTACAGCTTCCAACTCAGCCAACTGACAGGACTTGGATGAATTAACTTTAAAATTAAATTAGGTCAAATAAACAGACAGGACCATAAAGCTACAAACTTAAACAATGGAGCAACAACAAGACTAATAAGAAGTCTTCACAACAAAGCTAATAAGGAGCTTTTCATGACTTCTATATATGTTTCAATGTCAGCACAATGAATTACAGCTAATCCAATGTAAAGGAACCTCTCTTCAGAATTTGCAGAAATAAAGTAATTTGAAATCGTAAAGCAATTATTTTATTACACGAAACTTCTAAATTCCATCTGTTTATACTTTCCTATCATTATTAATACATGTCATATCATTATTAATATGGGCGGGCGTCAGGCTGATCAACTGACCCCAACTTAGTTCATTGGTCACAGAACGCCAGGAGCATTAATTTCCATGACCCCAAGGGCCACATATTCAAGATAACTTAAAGATAAAAGGATACACACAACTAAGAAACAAAGTCATCCTCCTGCTACATGACTTAAACCAAACCAAAATAGCATTTTTAAGTCCGTGAAATTGTCCAACCCAAAATCGTTTTCACAACAAACTCCTCTCATTTCTGTTATCAGTAGTGAAGATCAGCACATTGAGATTATTGAAGGATAATTATACAACCCATGCTACAAAATTCACATGTTAATTTGAATGTACAATTGTATTTTCATTTTAATTATTTTATTACTTTCGTTAAATTGTAGAATAATATGAATACTTTAAATCACTAACTAATGTAATCTTAAAATACAATAAGTGACAACGTTGAATTGCATTGCTTCATATAATAGCCTATACTTCCGGGTGCTATTGTTTTTACAGCACACATCCTACCGTAATCGCTGGAATATTTAAAACGAAAGGAAGGCTAAAGAATTTGACCCATTGTGCTATCTGTATGTCTGCTTAAAGGACTCAATGGTGTTCGTAATTGTGACCACACACCAGGATGTCAACAGGCTTTTAATATGAATGTGATGCAATTTTTAAGCTCCAAAACAACTTCTCTTCATGAAACATTGAATATTGGATTTTAATTTTGGGAATCATGCAATTCTTTAAGAGGAATAAATGCAAAAGTATAATATTGGTGACATAGCAATTCCTTCCTTCTTTTGCTTCTTCCCCAGAAAGTATTGTAATTCAAACTTCTAAATGATAATCAAAAGCAGCAAACATTTTGATTTAAACCTAATGATTATTACATGCATCCTGAATTAAATATTAAAAGATTATATTAGATATTAAAAAAGGTAGTTTTTACCTTTCGCTTTACATCAAAGAACTGTGAAAAGGTGAGAGACCAATAAAAACTGAGCTCTATCATGTAATACCACCAAACATCCGTTGATACAGACTGAAATAAAAACAATGGTTATTTTAAATTTAAGAAAAAAATAAATTTGATAAAAAATTATGGAAATTAATTCTCAGTTTATTAAGTTAGAAGAATAAGTTATTTTTATCACTATTCATGTATTACATGAAACTTTAATTAATTAAATTTAATAAAATTAATATTGGGAATATGATGTACAAATTGTAGGATATTGAAATGATCTTAGAAGCCAGAACATTAAGACATTTGTCCTACTGAATGGTTCTAAATTTGGAAAAGTCTTGGAATTTAGCTAGATGCTGAAGAACTGATATGCAGTGGTAAAAAGAAAACAGTATAATTTTTTTATCCGACTAAGAAAGCAATTTATTATTTCCTGCAAGTATTGCAAAGTTCACAATGACAAAAATAGTACAGGTTTACACTACTTTTGAAACAAGAGTCTATAGGCATATCCAGAAATATGGAATGTGAGGGATTATGATGTATGTTTTTTTCTGTTTCTAAGGGGTTTACAAACGAAACAATGGCTTTCCAACAAAGAAACGGCCAAGTTCAAAATGCTATATTTCTTTCATTTTCAGATGCAATGGGGGTTTACAACCTCTATCCATGTCACCCTTCCCCTCATTCATTATACCAAAATAGACAATACTAATAGATACTGATGTAGATTTATAGTTAAAATTGAGTAATTCAGAACAAACCAGAATGATAATTAAACAGGTCCAAGTAGACAAGGTAGCTATGGATTATTCAAGGTAAAGTTAAAAGAATGATTTAATAAAACCCCTTTATTCCACTCCTACATCTTCTTACACAATATTTCTTCCACATCTTCTAGGAATATTCTGAGAAGATGTGGAAGAAATATTGTGTAAGAAGATGTAGGAGTGGAATAAAGGAGTTTTATTAAATTTTATTTAATTACGTTAATGTGAGTTTTGTATAATATTAAAAGAATGATTTTGATTTGAGATCAATCACCATTAAAACAAATTAATAATCAATGGAAACACTTTTAAAAGGCAGTTTGTATCCCCCCCCCCCCCATGGGTTTGCACTGAATTAAAAGATCTCTCTCAGCCACTGCTCATTATAATCAGCAATTCATACATTTGAATGAATGTACGAATTGTTTATTCAGCAACTTATACATTTGGCAATGATAAACAATAAGGAACCAGTTCTGAAAACTTTTCTATAATAAATCTAACTTACTTGATGAGGATAATCTTGCCAACAACTTCTGGTATCCCACAGCCATTGTTTCTGTGAAGAAAAAATAAAAATTCAGTTTATGTAAGACTCCAAAAAGGCATTTCAAACTCAATTTAATGAAGTCAAATTAGTTTCACCAATTGCTTTGTATCACTGAATGGCCATTGCATTTTAGCAGTTTTCTTTTTTTTAATTTGCAAATCTACCTTAAAAACAAACATTAACATTGTGCCATGATTCAGAAAATATATAAAAGCGGCCTACACTTCTAAACTTATCTTTTGAATTTTAATCTGATTTTAGAACTGATGTTTCAAGCTCTTTGATTCTAATCAGTTAAAAGCTTACCAACGGTTGATGGCTCAAATATGACAGATTAAATAACAGCTAAATGATTACCCTATTTAATTCATAAATCAATTAAATTTATAAAATCTTAATCCCTTATTAACATAAATTATATAACTATTCAATTTAATTTTTCAAACAAATGAAATATACTGAGTTTAGTTACTTACATCCCACAGAGTATAACAGCCATATAGAAATGAAAATAAATAAAATATGCACCGCCAACTGTAACAAACAAAAAACAATAAATTACTGCAATAAAACTTACTAAATAAAAACAGATCTCAATGATACTCTATCAACTGATATTACATTCTGATATTCTTTACTTCCTAATATATTTTTAGTAATTAAAGCTTAATTTTCAATTATTTCATACTTGAAGAATTACTGAAAATTAATATTTGACAATTTAAAGATGCAAAATAAGAAGTGTCCATGTAATTCAATGTTTGTTTATTTTTTTTTTTTTTAAGAATCTTAATGTATCAAATTATATACTACAGCACAATACTGATCATATATCTCAATACTTTAATGGCAGGTCGTTACTGAATGTAACTGAAGTTTCAAATGTAAATTATACATTGAAAAAAAAAATGAAAACTTCCTGAAACAGAGTTTTTTTCCAGGTTACATGACAGGAAAGAAGTAATATTATAACTAAATTCTTTATTTCTGATAAGAAAAAATGTTAATGGCAATTATCAACAAGTAGAAATGTGATGATCTAGTGAATTAAGGCCTTGTTTAAAATCCTCAAAGGATGGTTGCCAAACAGTTCTTTCTACTTTGACAACAGACGAATGAAACGCTGACAAAAGAATTCTAATAACAATAACAATAAAAAACGATGAATAATTTGAAAGCAGAAGTAGATTAGAAAACTGAACACTCAACTGAAGAGCTTGATGGATATTACTGTAGACTAAATAGGTAATATAACAAATCCATTCATACAAATCACAGAAGGTCTCAAACTGGTCATCGAAAAAATGTGGGGAAAATATCTAGTTACAGTAATTATTATTTATACTCGCGAATAGACTCGTAAAATGGCATGGCTTGAAGGCCTATACATGAAAACTTGCCCGTGTAAGTAGGGCAAGTTTAATGTCACTAGTTTAATCTTTAAATAAACTTAATTTGAATGTGAACTGGTGAAATCCCTCAAATTGCACAAGGAAAATATTATTAAAAATTCAGTTAAAAAGTAAATCTGTTTGGTCCATCTTTAAAAGTTGCACAAACAATCCTACAAAATGGTTCCAAAATAACTTGAGCAATGAAACACCATTAATAATTAAAATTGAAAATGGGGGCAGGGACAGTTTACTTATGGTGTAAAATTGAATTGAAAATTACAACAATAATTATTGTGTCAATGATTTTTTTGTTTGTATGTTTTTTGGACAAATTAAAATACTCACCCACTCTCTGTAAACTTTCTTAAAGTATTTGGTCTATCTTGTTGACGACGTTGACGAAACCATCTCTCTACTTGCCTATCTGTCCAATCTAACTGTTTTGCAAGACCTTGAATCTAAATATTAAATTTATTAAGATATTATTAAAATCTATACTAAATATTAATAGATTACTTTTATTAAATAGAAAACGTATTCATCACAAAGCAACAATAAATTAAGAACAATAACTTTTTAATAATAAATAAAGTTAAAAACTTTGAGCATGCTCTTTAAATAACCAACTCCCATTACACCTTTATTTTCAATAGGAAAGTCCCTTTAACTTAAGTGTTTCAGTTAATATTACTATTCTCCAAAGTATATTCGTTACTTCACAAGAGAAATAAAGAAATGAAGAAAATGTTCTTATTTGTTCATCTGAAGTCCAGCTGACTTTCTCGAAATATGTCACAGATACAAACTTCTGAATAAACATTTTAAGTGATATTGTTATGACTAAGGACTTGTCACATCATTTTCTTTAAGATGGCTTAGTTTTCCTTGATCGGGAATTTAACAATTGGCATTTATAGGGGACAGTGGATAAGAAACAAAAACAAAACATGATAATGGGTGTAGAGCTACTAATGTTTAGGCTTAACGTGCATTAGTAAATTATGAATGTGGGAGCAATGGGAAAATGCACAAAGTATGTTCTAGCATAATGCACGTTTTAAAAACACTAATTTGCACCAATGCATTTGAAATATTCGGGAACAATTAAGACAACGCAAATATATTCGTGCCTTGACTAGCACTTGTATATGTGTAATTCTGTCTGTGAGAAACTCCAGCTGAACCAACCTACATAGGTACATGCCCCAAAGCAGAATATCAAGCGACGGGGCGACAATGTCGCAGAATGAAAGTGAGGGCTGCAGAAAGATATCGTATAGAATCATATCGTATCGGTTTTTTTTTGGTTGTCGATTTGAAGATTCGTTTTTTTTTTTTTTTTTTTTTTCTGCACCTGCAGAAAGTTATTCGTCTTAGCATCAATCGTCGCAGAAAGATAAAAAACATTCCGCTTTCGGGGATACATGTAACAATGCACACACATACTATTACTGTATCAGTTTCACCATGTGATAAGGGTTGGATTTGCTATTGTTCTGTATTTTGTCAACTTTTGCAATATAATCCGAAGTAAATCTGCAAAACAAAGCTGGATTTTTTATTTTAAGCTGCTGATCCTTTGTTGACACATCAAGAGGACAATGAAACACAGCCATCAACATCTGTGTTATGACGTTTCATGCAAAACCAAGAGCAGGAAAAAGATAATAATCTCCTTCTCCCATTTCAAAATAATTCACAAACAGTAACATTCCGACATCCACTTCCAACAGTGAGCTTCAGGACTTTTTTTAAAGGTAAAAATGCCATATTTGTTGAAGGATTTATCTATTGATTACCTATTTATTATTTATAATATTTTGTTATCATTTTCAGGTTCCTCTCTTTCTTGTTGTCTGTTACTTATGAAGTTTTTGAGGGTTTTTGCACCTAATCCCTTTTCTCTCATAAGGCCTATTTATTATATAACTCAAATTTGCTTAATGTGAATGTAACTATTGTGTTCTAAGAGAACCTGATGTACATACACAACGATGAAGAGAAACATTCCAACAGTTTTTGAGTGCTAAACCCCAAACATATCTACTGTTAAATTTTCTTCCCTGTCCCATGTATTTTATTGCTGTTCTTCACGTTCATGCTATCCCTATCTTACTTCCCTGAAGATGGAGTGAGCACTTCAAAACTGTTGGAACATTTTCTCATCATCCAACAAAGAACATTCAAAGTTTTGGAAACTGTTACTGTTGTTTATTAAATGTTCAACTTACTAAAGTGTGCCACCTTAATATATTACATTTCATTACCTTGTAAAATATGTTGTTCCCTTTCACTCCCATATTTCACCATATTTAAACATTGAAATGCTGTTTTGAAATATCAACAATGTCTTCTTTTATGAGAAAAAGTTAAGGGGAAGGAGAAGAATAAGGGGTATAAAAGCCTTAGCATAACTGCTTAACTTTCAGAAAAATAAAATAAAGAATCTTAAAATCCTGAAATTATTCACTAACCCAAGCATTTCATTTCGGAAAAAAAAAATAATAAGCATGTCTTTATGTTGGCTTTTCCATCCTATGGCTTCTTAAATATTTGTTAAAGTGTGAATGTTTCAAAAGCATTCATAAAACTTCTACTTAGTCATTAGCAATTAGATTTCTGCCGTAGGTTCAAAGAATGAAGAAGATTTTTCACTTACATTGTCCTCCTTCTTAACGTTTTGTTTTGTTTGACCTTCATTAAAATGTGAAAAACATATTCATTCAAGCAAATGGAAATCTAAATTAGTTTTAAAGCTAAAATACTTCCTACCTGACGATGTCCTACTTTTCCATTTGCTCTAAAGGCCTTTTCTAAAGTAGGATTGATCGGAGCCCTCTTTGGTTTATAAGGCCGAAGTCCTTGACTCAGACCAATAGGCGCAAAAACATACCTGAAAAGAATAAGAAACGGTATCTAACTTTAATTTCAATATTAAATAATTTTTTATGTTTAATTATATTATTTAAGATTTAAAATAAGTGCAATATATCGTGCTAAATAATTCATTAATTCCACAGAATTACAACAAAAGTAAAAGGGAAACCAAGTTCCCGTTATTCAGTTCAAAAACAGAACTGTTTTGTAAAACCCGCCTACTGCCAGAACCTCCATTAAATGATATACCACAGACCTGTAAGATCTCTGAATACTGCAGATCATCACTAAGATCTGAGACTATCTAGGTTGGAGGAGCTCTTGAAGATGTACTTCCAGATGCATCAGCCATGATTAAACTGGAAGTCACTTTAGTGTTAGGTAAACTACTCTAATACCAGCAGCATAGTACAATACCTTTTTCTGAAAGAGTGCACTTGTGTTTTCTGGCAAGATAATCACTATGAAATATGTATCTGATCAGCCATAATGGACATAAGGAATTCACAATGCTTAGAATCTACAGATAAAATTCAAAGATCAATACTAATACTACATTATTAGAGAAATAGCTAAGAGGAAAGATACAGCTAAGCCAAAAGCATAGATCAATTCAATATAACTATTATAGATAGATGTTCCTTAATAAGCTACAGTTTTGCTTAGCTATATTTTCATTTTAAGATCAATGCAATTAACAATCAGGAATGCATTTTCAAATATTCAATACTGTATAGATGTATTTACAGCTCTGTTTTGTTTAAGGCTCTGGTTATTAGGAACGTAACCCTTGCACTAAGCAGGGTCTTACTGCATAACATTTTGAGCAAAATTAAAATCTGATGACAGAATTGTTTTAGAGTTGAATGTTTGCAAGCAGAAATATTTGGGTGTTAAGTAAATGCTACGATGCAAGAATACAGATAAATAAAATTTTAAAAACGTCATCGTCTATATCATGAGTTGAATCAAAAATGTACAATTTAAATAATCAACACTTTAAAAATGAACAACTTTTTTGGCACCTTTCAATTTTGAGGGCTTTGAAGATGGCACCTCAAATTGAAAGATAAAAATTAATTAAATAAATAAACAAACAAATTGCTAAATGCTTACATTCAAACAAATGCATGAATGTAGGTAGATATGATACAGCAATATATTGGTTGCTGAAGATTCTGGAAAACAACCCTCGAAATTGTTAGAGAAGTTTTACTGTTTTTCAAGATATAATTCTACGTATTCTCTTGAATTAATGTTTTATTGATTTATCAGACACTCAGCTCCTTGGAATATTATTTTTCGTTTGCTGAAGAACTTGCAGGACTTCACTAATTTGTGCAGTGTCACAACCAAAATGGGACAAGCCAAAGCTTGTAACAGAGCTATTGTCAGGGGATTTATGACATTCTTAATATCTTGTTCGCATTTTTATCAATCAGTGAATGTCAATTACAGTTTGTTTTGAAAAATCCCATAACTTTCAATTTCTTTTCTATCAAACAGAAAATTTTAAAGCAGTCAAAAGTTAGGATAGGTGGATGGATATGTGATGTCATTTAAGTATCTATCTTAAAAAAAAAAAAAAAAGAAAGCGAAACGGAATGTAAAATGTAAAGCTGTAATCTGGGAGCATGGACGTCAAAATGAGATTACCAGGTAAAACAAATGTAATTAAGTTTAACCCTTACTAAATCTGACGTGAAAGTCTTCTGATGTTAATTTAAAAACCAACTTTAAATTTAGAACTTTTTTTATTTATTTGTTACAGTTCAATTGTTACGATTTTATTTCATGAGTTAAGTATACTACATGATATATAGTGATCATGTAAAGTTACATTAGAAATCAATAGGAAAATCACAAAATAAATGTTGTGATCAATCAATCTTCCTGAAAATCTCAACATAACATTATTATGCAAGAGAAAATGTATGCGGATTAATATCTTTGCTTCCCAAGCATATGTATACATTGGCTATCGTAAGTTAAATCGACTCTTATTAAACCTCTCTTATACAAAGATAGTCTGCTTCATTTAAATGTTTAAAGAAATTCAGATGTATTTTAAATGAATAAGATATTTTGTGGTGACAATGTTTAAGATATTTAGATTGACTATCATAGAGAGAAACACAACCAAAACAAATAAAATAATCTCTACGAGTCACTTAGGACGGCTTAAAAACACAATGGCTAATTAACAGGCTTCAAGAAACTTCGTTTTTAATAACAGCTAGCAATGTTAAAAACGAGCTACCAATGTTTAATTTACTGGAAAAAACGATTTAAGATAAATTTCGAAAATTTTCCTTCAGTTCTTGGAAAAATCTTTACAACAGAAATTTCTGTTTTTCTCTTGAATTTTGAAAAGTATTGCAATGTACACAATCCCTATGAAATCTACCAGGAAGTCATTAAACACACATTTCATTTAACATTGTTAATATCAAGTCTTTCGAGATGGTTATAGATGTGCTCTACCGTTCCGAGCACATATTGACTGAAAAGGTAGTTTACTTTAAAAACTGCCATGCTTAAAACTGATTTATTTTTATAAAGATAAGAAATAAAAAGAAACTAACTGTCAACTTTCTTTTAAAGAATCAAATAGAATTTTTTGACTTCATCTTTATATATCAAATAAAGGTTAACAAAACATGACAAACAAATAGAATAAACCAAAATGATTACAACTTCAGCATCTTAACAGTTACATGGGAGGAAAGAAAAAACAATAAACTTGACATACGGGATGATAGAGAACATGGAGAAATGGAGGGGTTCGTTATTCCTGTAAATGCTCTTAAAAGTGAACAAAAAAAATGTTAATTACTAACGCACATTAAGTCTACTCACTGTTTTAACTGATTATAATGTAGTTGTTTTTTGCACTACGAGTTAATTTGCAGACATCAGTATTCACAACTATATATCAATCATTCTCAAAAAAAATAGTAATGATAATTCTGAAGATGGCATGTGTTTACTGGCCAAAATATGCAGATTCATAAATTAGTCTTTTAATATGTTTTCCAGCTATTCATGTGTAGTACTATTCTTATTTTTAACATAACTTTATATGTTCCATTGGTTTTTCATGGTTTGAATCAATTTAAATTCAAACCATGTCCTATTGTGAAGTACCACACTGTTTATTTTATCATTTATTGGTCATCTATTCACTAAACATCTGTGTAGATGAAATCAGTGTATTGTTAAGTCGAGATCATTTCCTTTTTGTTTTTATCTAGAACATTCTCTTGTAAAATATGCAATAATTTACAACATCAAATCTTCTTCTGAAAATGACAGTTATTTCAAGAAATAGATGTGTTTATACGCTAATCTTCAGTGCTGAAAGATATCAAGTTCTAATACAAATGTTTTAAATTCTCTGAAAACTTTATAAAAATTAATAAAATTCTCAACAAATGGAAGGAAATTGATAAAGAAAGTTATTAGTACAGCGAAGAGATTTAACTTCTGTAGTATTTAGTAAATCGAAAAAAAATTACTTACTAAAACTGCATAATATAGTCAGTTGATATTAATGCAACTAGAAATGTTAAAAGTTTAATTGTTCTTAAGGTTTCACTGAAGATGAATTCAAGATTTATCAATTAATGAAGATCTCAGTAATTACAAAATATTATCAGATTTAAATTACTGGTTTGTCGCAAAAATGGTGTGATTAAATTTCTTAGAAATATCAATGAAGACATAATCGTTAGGTATTAAGAGGATAATGTAGTTGTAGTGGATACAAAGTAGAAAAATCATCACTAGGCAAATAATCAGTGCTGCAGCAAGGGTGGTGCGATTGGTGCCCCTGCACCAGGCATCATCGAGGGTTTATAAACGATGGAAATCAATACACTGATGGATTTGCATGTCTTGTGTTTGTATAAAATACTAAGATGTAATACATGTTCCTAACATCAATAAAATTGAAAGGAGTACTTCCCACCAGGTACCAAATACAGAATTGCTTCGACACTGCAAATAATGAAGAAAGAGTACTTACGAGGCTGAAATTATCAAAGACGGAAACAGAATTAGTCTTGAGGAATTCCAGGTTAAAGAAAATGTTAAATGTAGAGTCTTAGAAAAGGAGGGACGCTGAAAGCAATCATTAGGAAGGAAACAAACAAACATCGAACTGACTGAAATATCTGGGTTTTTTTTAGTAATAGTAGTTTGGTTAATAATATTAATCTTCTGTTGAAATGGTAGCGAAACGTGTCACAAGTTTGTTATCAATGGCTTTGGAAATATTATTGCTAAAAATCAAAATTGTTGTTCGATTTGAAGTAAAATATTTACAATCAGTTTCAGTAATTTAAAGTTGGAATAAATAAATCTTGAATGTAATTGTGCCTAAAATAAGGATCCTTAATTAAAAGAAAAACTGCCAATTTACACTAAAAATAGCTATACTCTAATAATGAGAGAAGTAAATTGATGGAAAACCAAATGAAATCTTCAACTAATATTTAAAAACAACACTTTAATATTAAAAAACCTCCTACATTTCTCGGATATTTCGAAGGATTAATCATCCTTCTTCTTCAGCTTCTTAAGCCTTTTCACATTTATGGGACGAGAGAATATCTTAAGGCTTAAGAAGCTGAAGAAGAAGGATGATTAATCCTTCAAAATATCCGAGAAATGTAGGAGGTTTTTTAATATTAAAGTGTTGTTTTTAAATTGATGGAATCCGAAAGGATTTCAGAAGAAAGTAAATTGCAGCGTAAGGATGTCAATCAAATCTACACTAATGGCCTAGGCAAATGTAGAAGTCAAATAATTGACGACTTCTCTTATTTTCAACTAGAAAGAAAATAAACTTTATTACTAGCCTTATCGCTAAGAAACCATACCAATAAAACCATTACTGCTTTGAATAAAGGATGCTATTCAATACTTTTATGTAATTTATATTTAGAAATCAATTCATTGACTGGGATGGATTATTAGGAAACAGGTTATACGATTGAATTACCTAATAGGCTGATAGAATTTCATAGTTCTCATTGACAGAGGATTAGCTGAAATTAACATATAAATCTAATTAAGAATATAAACAAAAATGTCATTAAATTTAGCCACATTTGAACTATTTAAATAAAGAATGACTTTAGAAAAATAATTATATGTTATGAAACAATTAAAAAATTTAACTCCTAAGAATTAAATTAAGCTGATTCATTATAATGATTTCATGACTTTTTGTTTTTGATTAGGGATGAACCTTTAATTCACAGTCATACTTTTACAGATAATTTAAGCATTATCAAATCTAAACGTTAAAAATTTATCACAAGTTGGATAAGATAACAATAACTGAAATAAACAATTATCAAAAGATCCTGATTGTTTGATTCGTTTCTTGATAACATTTTAGTAAGTAAAAAAAAAAAAAAAAAAATCAAAACATTTATTAGTCTGTAACCATAATTAAATCAATTGAAGAGATAAGTCTGTCTTCAGTTTCGTCTACAAAATTCAAAGTGCGAATTTCAAAAAGTTAGACTTTATGAGCTATGCAGATGCTGTTCAAGTTTTTATGTTTACAGAAGAATAGACTATAAACACTTCTTTAAAAATAAAAAAAATAAAACAACCGCGCTACTAATTCTGAGACTACTTGATATTTAATAGATGCTATCTCATTGAAATCAAGACCTTTAGCTTGGTGCAAATTCCCCAGAACTTGGAATTCAGAAGGGAGATATAAAATTAAATGGAGTTGAAACGTAACTGTTTAGGATTTCTAATTTATAGTATTATCACAGGATATATTTATCATTTGGGCCACAGAAATTTGTTCATAAATGATACAAAAAGTGTTATTTGATTAATTTGGCGTGTTAGTTTTACAGATATTATTGCCTCCTTTACAAGTTGTTTTATATTTATAAGACTGAAGGTAAATTATCTTATTTAATCACTATGATAGTCCTATCGCTTAGCTGATTGCAAATTCAGAGTTAATTTTATAAACATCGCATAAAATAAAGTACGATTTTAATTTGTCAATAAGAATATACGTTATTATTTTATTTAAAATATTATAAATAATTAAATTTATAATTATTTATAAACTAAAAACATTTAGCAAAAAATCGATTACTAAAGAAAAACAATGTAAATGAACAGTAATCAAAGTTGCGCTAAGAATTTCAAATTATTATTTTCAACATTTCCAACGCTGCCTTTAACCTAATTTCACATCAATCGGCACATTCATACAATGGGAAGGGAGGACACAACGTGGTTTTAAACAACAACATTTTTCAATATAGACCTCTTAACTTCGGTATCACTTCAATGGGCCCTCCACATTAAAATCAAGGGGCCCCACCCTGCAGTCCAATCTGAGACTAAAAAAAATATTTAGTATTTTTCTGTAATAATAAATGCAAACCTTAATAAGCAGCATTTGAAATTAAGAAAAACCTATAGTAACATGAAAAAATAAGAAAATTACGGGGGGGGGGAGGAATCGAAATAATATTTAAAAATTTGAGGGTCAAAATCTTAAAAAAAAAAAAAAAATCAAGCGGTTGTAAAGGCTTTTCGAATTATTGATTAACATACTAAAATTATTATTGATATTTTGTCACAAAGTTATGATCACTTCACAATATTTTGCTAACATTTGCGAGTATTATTATTATTTTCGGTGTTTTCGTGTGTGTGTGTGTGTGTGTGTAGTTTATTAATTGCAAAAATCATTACAACAAATTTTTCTTAATGTTTTTGTATAATCGCGCTTATATGCATATTATAAAAAAATGTATATATAATAAAAAGTATTTTCTGTAAGATTCCAGACGATTGTAACACACCCTTCAAATAGGACAATTTGAAGAATCTACCTGAAGAAGATCTCAAAGGAAACAGGAAACGTTGTATTAAATATCTAAAACTACTATCTTAAATTTCCAAATAATATTAATACACTTCTTAAGACTCTAATTACATCGCCATCATTATTATTATGCGATTAAAACTATTATTTAACAACATATACGAGAGACAAGTGTAAATACAATCTGCACTGAACTGAATTAAACAGTAACATGGGAGGTTCAGATGAACTCACATAACCGAGGAATCATCACCATTTTACAGTTTGTACTTGTATTATCGTAAATCTTTTCTGGATAACTTGATACACTCCTTAATTACTAATTATAATCTGAAATATAGAAATGGGAATTAGGCTTATTTGCTATTCACTCACCTCTCAAGAACCAGGCGAATTGCTAAGAAAACAATTGATAAATATATGGGAAGGTATAAGTCGTCGAATTGTGCGTATTTTATTTTATCGCCGTTATTTTTTAAATCCTTCCAAGTGATATTCGGAGGTAGCCATACGTCTTCATTCCAAAACCATAGACTAAAATCGTGATAAAATGAAACCAGCCCCATTTCTTCTGTATCACGAGATTTTTAATGGACCCAAACAGTTCCAAAACCCTATTTCAACAACTGAGCAATCGACTTGCACTTCCGGTTGATGGTTGGTCAACTTCCGGGTGAAAAGGCGGTATGGCGAAAGGCGCTACAGCGAATACGGGAAACCCAGTCGATTATTTAGCGCACTATTTCAAACTAACAAAAAAAAATATATAAGCATAAGTTTCCCACCAGACTCGTAAATATACACAAAAGTAACAAAATGAAATTATCAATATTTGCGAGATATGAAATAAAAATTCACATATTTTAAAATAACAGAAGAAAGAAAATAAAATTGTTACCATTATATCTAATTCAAACTAGCCAATCACAATAACAATATAAAGGATCGCGCGATAAATTGCAAAATTTTATGACGTAAACGGGAATTACAGAATTGTTATTCCGAATATTACAGTAAAAATTTTCAAAGTAATTCAGAAAATAAGAATTATGAAGACGTAAATATTAATATTTATTGCTTGGTTTATTTCATATTTTTTACCAATCGATGACGTTTTGTTTTGTGTAAGTTGTCTTGGTTATTTCAATATTTTTTTTTTTTTTAAGCATTCATCATTTTTACTCGTTGGGATCTTGTATGTTTTATTGTATGTTATCATACTAAGGTATTAGTAATCCCCCAATAAGTTTTTACGAATTACTCTATCTATTTTTAAGGATCGTAACTTCAATTTTCAAAATTTATAAAATTTATAAGGTTTTTAATATTGATTAATAGTCATCTCATCGGCATAATTTTAGCTATATAAATATGTACACACAAGCTATATAAATATGTATCACAGGCTACACAGCAGCCTGTATTATACTTGTTGAAAGTAATAAGCACAGAAGAAGGATAAACATTCAACACAGCTCCGGGATTCGAACCCAGCTATCGGGCCATGCCATGATATTTGACTACTCTTGAACGGTTGTCTCTAAAATTGAGTTTGAAATTATTTAAATCCGTTCAAGATATTTAAAATGGCTTTGTAAACGTGACCAGAGTTTTTGAAAAAAAAAAAAGTTATTATACTAATATCGATATATTAGCTTAAATGGTACACGGACTGAAGGAACCGATTTCCGATAGATATTCTTCTGCCACTTGATTTCCTCAAACAAGCCTTGGGATCGCCCAGCCCACTGTCAAATGGAACCTGGTTTTCCTATGATTAAAGGTGGGCGAGCGTAGGACTAGTCGCCTGATTGTGGAAATCTATAACTGCCGCGCCCTATTGAGCCAGCCTTATGTATTTTTGGGTATCTTTAATTACATCCCCAAATTATATTCAAATATGTATTGGCCATTTAATAAATTTTAATAAAACTCCTTTAAGATTGTCTAGGATCCTATAATAAAATAAGTAAATACATTTGAATTAAGAATAGACCTATTTTAAAATTTAAATATTTAGAATTTTGAAGTAGGAAATAAAACACAATTATGCGTAATTAATAAAAAAAGCCTAACTAAATTTATTTATATAATTCAGTTGCGAAATCGACATTATGGGAAATAACAATAAAATCTCATTAACGACAGCCGTTACGCTTGAATTAGAAATCAAATGTTTTGTAAGTTAAAAAAAAAAAAAAAGAGAAAATTCAATTCTGTATTTAATGTTTTATTTACAAACACATAAGCGCTCTCGTGTAAAACTCGGAGTCACGTCGGCAGGTGATTTAATACCGGAGGAGATGTAATAATTTCTTAATCTTACACGGTTTATCAGCGATTAATCAATCGGAAAGAACTCTTAAAAGTATAGTTTGTTTTGTAATACGGAATAATGATGACGGAAACGAGGTGTAGCGACACAGTGATTCGTTGTATCTTTATCAAACGCTAACTGACCTGTTTTTATCTGGAATAACTGGTAATAATTGTGCATTGTGGCGAAAGTTGAGTCACACGTCATCGCTGTCCCTTTCAATGCTTTTGAACTTGTTATATCTTTTAACTAAAATAATTAAAGGTTACGAAATTAAATGAAAAAAAAACAAAAAAAAAAACACGCAAGTTAATTTAAATTTTTTTTATTTTATTATTATTAGAATTATTTAAATTGCTACTAATTCAGCAATGAAAATAAATTAATAAAATTGAAGGAATAATGGTCTCAAACGGTATCAAAGAAAAATCTTTAATTTTAAATCGTTTTAATATAGATTTTAAAAAAAAATAGTAATTTACGTTTTTAAAATTAATTTTTTTAACTCGTATTAAAACGATGTAACAACAAGTTTTAACGTGCGAAAATAATAATAACAATACAAAATAAACCATACTCGCACATAACTAATAACAAAA
>JAFIDM010002131.1:21116659-21141195 GCA_023159025.1 Thereuonema tuberculata | reverse complement strand
TTGAATAATTAAAATGTTATAAATAAGTTTCTGCTTTGGAATTTTATTTCATACTTTATTAAATTACTATGCTCCGGCAACAATGACGGGATAACAATATGACGGCTTTTAGTTGAGATAGAGTATTTGCCCATCATTTGTAATTTCTTCAGTCAAATCAAGAAATGTCTAGCGAGTCTTCAGTTCTTCGCTGAGAGCGAGCTTGTGCATCTAATGCTCGTCTGGCCCACGCTTGTAGTAGGCTAAAAAAATCAACGTTGAAATTAAAATTTTAATCTAGTAGGTTAAAATTAATGAGTTATTTTTTTTTCTCTGGCTTTTCTCTCATTGCGTCACACACACAGAGGACGTGATAAGAGATAGTTAATATTAACTAGAATTCATTCCCCGTGGCCTAATGGATAAGATGTCTGACTTCGGATCAGAAAGTTGCAGGTTCGATTGCCGTCAAGAACGTTTCATTGTAGAAATTACTTCTATTTTCACAGGAAATTAAAATTATTTTCCAAACACAGAGGAAGTGCTTTAGACACAGACAGATCTGGAAATTATACAAGAGACAATTTCTTTTATGTAGACTATATTATTCCAAACTTTTGTTAAAAAATTAATTTAAGTACAGTCGAACTTCCTTATAACGAGCCCTGATTTAACGAGGAAATTGGAAATGTTTTGTTGGTACAATGTTAAGTCTATGGGAGCATAACTCGCTTTTAACGAGCAAACCCCGGTTACAGCGAGCAATATTTTTGTGATTTATAAAATTTCTATTGACTTTCCACCTCTCCATCTTCCGAGATACCTACTCCCGAGGATATTGTAGCTGAAATTCAAGCTAAAGCAGATGAAAAAAAAAATAATGAAAGCGACGATGATTACGACGAATGTGGAGAATTTCAAGCTGAACCGTCCCCAACATACAACAATGGCTTTTGAGTGCGCAGAAAAACTTCAAACTTTTTTTCGAAGCCAGGGATGCAAATGACGACGTTTTTCGGGCTATGAGTCTTCTCCGAAGAACAATAACACAAGAAAGAGACAAAAAGACAGTTCAAAGCAAATTTAACAACTTCTTTTGTACTGTACAGAAATAAAAAATAAATAAAGTAAGTACTGTATATAAAATATAGTAAGTATGTATTAATTTTTATGATTTTTTCACGAACCCGTTTTTTTTTTTGAGCACTCGGTTATGACGAGCAAATATCGCGGTTCCTTCGCGCTCGTTATAAGCGAGTTCGACTGTACTTAATTTTAAGTTTTTAAATGTTCAAGTTATATATTAACTCCTACATTTAATGGAATCAAACAAAACATAGTAATTGAAGACTTTATTTTAGTTGGTATCATATTTTTTTATGGTAAATCCTTTCCGTTTTTATGGTCACAATAATAACTTACAACTCAAAAAAAAAAAAAGATTCTTTATAACTGAAATTGAAATTAAACAATGAATTAAATATAACGGAAATAAATAATAGAGGAATTTCCGGGAAAGAAAATATATAATGAGGAATGTCTGAATTTTACGAAATTCTATATAGACAGGTCAGAAGATTGTTTATTTATTTTCTATTTTATTGATTTTAATGCTTTCAAATTTTTATTTAGTTATTATTTTCTTTGCGTTTTAGTCAACGCATTTTGGAACTGTTGGTTTGGATCAACCTGATCTTTTCAAAACTAATTCTTTACAATATTTTCAAAAACCAGGAAACATCTCGATATTTTTTTACAATAACACGTACAACTACCGTTTCCTATAATATTTTTTCTTTTTTGGCTTTATTTATTTATGTTTATTATTTAGGTTTAGGAATTATAATATAGAGCGAAGTAAAAATAAAATTAACAGATTTGCTTCGTAAAATAAAATTGTTCTTTATGCAGATTAAATATTGTAATCATCCTATTAATAGGCAAAAGTTTAACGATCTCTGTAAATTTGTAGTCTTGTAAATTTGTAATTTGAAATAACCAATCACAGTGCAGCGTTGAAACACGTCAGGCATGACGTCACGCCCATGTTTAAAGATGGCGTCTCTACTATTTTCTCCACTTCACCACAACGAATCGCGATTACATAATTACTATCAGCGTATTGAGATTTTCTTTCCCACATAAATAAAGTTTACACTGAAATCAGGGGGGGTCTGGCATAATTGGAACTCATTTAAAACTTTTGAGATTTTTTTCTTTTTTTTTTTTTTTTTTTAATTTTTTTTCTGTGTTTATTCCCGTATTTCTTTGTTCTGAAATTCGTTGAGGATGATATGGAATATAAAACCGTTCTATTACTATACCGTCATTATTGAGGCGTATTTGCTAATGGATTAACATTGTCGATATTATTGATAACAGATAGTCCTCCACGTACTACAGGTCGAAAGTCTTTTAAGTAGACTATTGTCCTCCAAATGAAAGTTGGCCGGCGGAAGTTTGAACTGCGCAGCCCTTCCGGTAGCTGATCAATTATGTTTTCCTGTCACAATGGACGACGTCGTCTGTTTTCACTGAGAAAGACATGTTGATAACGCCAAATTAAAACTTCTCTCGACTATTTAGCGTTATTTCAATACCAGTTGCTAACAATAAGTATTTATATAAATAAATAAATATATATTATTTATAAATACAATGCTCTTTTGCAAAGTAACAAGCGATTACCGTAATGGCGGCGTCCTGTCATAAAATCAGACGGAAGTGCCTGACCAGACTAATCGATCATACATGCGCAGATCTCACAAAAACAGGGCGGCCAACTCTCATTTGGAGGAGAATAGCTACCTTGTGGCGACAATGGGAACTAGACTATTGTTGGGCGTAATAGCGCAATAGTTGGTGACAAAAACTAAAATATTTTTGTGTTTGTTGTGTGAGCAAGCTATCATATGCTTACAATATTACACTCGCAGTCCGAAGGCAACTCGAAAATGCTTATGAAGTCTCTACGGGGTTCTTCGTCGTAAGTGCGAATGGTCGTAAGTCGAGATCTATCTTATATATGAAATATTGCATGAGTATAAAATTATTTCAGTCATCATTTTGCTGTTTCACAAATTCGTCATCGCTAGGATCTTGATGAAATATTGAAAAATAACTGCATTTATTTTCCTATTGATTCGTTTTATGAGAGGAAGCTCCAAAGAACTTAAAACCTACTTTCCGTAAATCTTGTTAGATTTTTATTTTCTTTAGCATTTTTAGAATCATACAAATAATATAAAATCACAAATGTCCATTTATTTTTAAATTATAATATCTGCTAAAATACAAACAGTCGAATTTTTTCATTTTATGTAAAAATGAATTAAGTCTCATTATTTACTTAAATTGTCTAAATGCGTTTAGTTTTAATTATATTAAAAGCTCTCGCAGGTATTAAGAGGATTAATATCCACTGTTTAAGACATTGATAGAAATTTAATTCACTTTCGGGATTTTTGCGGTTGCAGCAACAGCGTTCGAACCCGGCGGAAGTCCCAAAAGCTCAAATAGGCCTACAGTGGAATAATCTCAATGAACGTTTATAGCAAAGTTGTCAACATAAGAAATTACAGCAGGTCCGTAGCCAGAACTAGCTTTAAGGGTGGGGTGGGGGGCAAAAATATTTAGTTTTTTTCCTTTACCCATATATTTTTACACACAAAAAAAATAGGTATAACAAAAGAAACATATTTTTGATATACATTTATTTCAGTTTAAATAATTATAATCACAGAGAATATAATGTAAAAAAGGAATACTGTACATTTTTTTAGATCAAAATTTATTTTCCTTCCACTTAACCAACAGTGTTCATATTTTTAATTATAAATGATTACTGGTTTTATTTGCCAAATTTTTATTTGTCCTCACGTATGTGGAACTATAAAGATATAAGAGAAAAATAGAGTAAAGCTACATTGTTAAGAATAAAAAACATGGTTAAAAAAGGTTTTAAATAATTTTAACGGGTTATACTAAAAAAAGTCAAGATATAAATGTGTTTACGAATTTTAAGTATTTTTGTGATATTTAAGATAGTTTTGTGATAATGGTCAGTAAAAATAGTATTTGACTTTGGACGGTGTAAGGACTACAAGGTTCCCTTAAAACAGTTGTAAACTTCTCTGTTTAGAAACACATAAAAGAGCCGTACATCTGTTTTTTTCAAAAACAGGTGTAAGGCTCGTTTATATGTTTCTAATGAATTTCAGTACACGTAAAAGTCTTCATTTAATCCTTCTCTGTTTATTCTCGTTGAATTTTTTTAGTACTGTTTCAATGTGTATGCTTTCTGTGCGTTTACCATCAAACGACAAGAAAACTAGATGTGCCATTCCTTGATGCGACATTGAAATCCTTTGAGGCCGATTAATGGCCGTCAAAGTGGAAAAAGTTGACTCACAGGTGGCAGTGCTGCAGCCAAAGGTATCTATAGTAACCAGAAGCTCGTATGTGGCCATAAACGAGTTTTTTCAGAATTTTTCCAGATGACTGGAAGATTAACTGTATAAAGTTTCCTGCTTAATATTCTTTCAGCATTTATGTTAATGTAAAATGGACTCAGTTATGAATATATGTATTGTATACAATAGAATTTTATCAGTTTATTGAAGAAATTATGAGTTGGTTGTATTTGGCTCTTTATCTGTAAAGCTTCGTTTAAGCAAGTCTCCTTCCCTTATAACTGCCGTGAAGTAATTATTAAATACAAGTAAATAATAATATCTCTGCTAAGTTAATTTTAATTTTAACTACAAGTTAAGTTAGTAAGTGAAGGCTGTAAGTTACATCCACAAGAAAGCTGTAGAAATCTTTAAAAAGATATGTCAGCAGTAACTAGCATTCTCCCACTGGTCAGGGGAGTTGTCCAAGAGTTTGAACATCTCTAGAATGGCTTCAGGGCGTTGCTCCAGTAGCCAAAACGGAACCACGTTTCCAGCAGTTTCCCTCCAGACTGCTCGAAAAGCTCCAGTGGTACACCTTCTCCAGCAGGGCCGCGCCAAGCGGGGGTGCCAGGGTGCACAGGGGCGGCAAATAATTTAGTTTATTAGGGACGGCAACTTTTGCCTGGCACCCCGGCGCCAACATACCTAGACGCGGCCCTGTTCTCCAGTAGTTATGTTCAATGCACTAGTAATTCCAAATCGTGCCGCTAGACGGCAGATACGTCGAAGCAACGCAAGCTTTTCCCTTGTAATTTCCGGGCTTATTAATAATTCAAATGATGAATCCACACTTGATGACAAACATTCAAACATTTTATGCGTCAATATTTGTATCGCCTTGTTGTTATTTTCTAAAATCACGCTAGGACGGGCACTGCCCCCCCCCCCCCGGCTACGGACCTGAATTACAGGGTAATATTTTCATTATCTTGAATTTGTAAATTAAACAGTTAAATTTGTTTACTTAGATATTGCGTGAACATATTTTTTTGTAAAAGAATTAAAAATCCCAAAAAATTAAATAAGCAATACCATTACAATTATATTTTATTTATCATTTATCATTTAATTATCATTGACTTTGATCGAAATATAATATTTGAATAGGTATACAAATAAATACAGAAAAATGAATTAACAAAACATAAACTTTTTAATTTTTTTAAGGTTTTATATTATTGATAAGGACGTTACAATAATGAAATTGTAAATTGGTGAAAATTAAAGCTGTGATCTAATTTTCAGTTGTCCCCTATGTGGTCAAAAGATGATCTATCTGTTAATATAACAGATAGCCCTGCTCAGACAACAAAGTTGGCTCAATATGATAGGATTAATTTGTGAAATCGTCTGTGTTAGTTGGAAGAATATAAAATTAATTTTATTTAATACTCTACTGTAAAAGAAGGGGAAAAATATATAGCTAAATACATACAGGGTGTCCCAGGAGAAAAGGTCAGTATTTTAAGAGGAAATATAGTATGGACATGTGTCCTATTCCAAATTCTTTCCGAGATAGAAGTATTTAAATGTTCAAAAAAAAGTAGTTATCCCACTACAGAACAATGTGGTTGTAAGATTCGCCGGAGTTAAGGCTCCTGGCGTTTCATGACCAACGGGACTAAGTTGAGGTCAGGTACTCAGCCCTACGCCCTTTAGCCTTTAATGAGGAAAGAAACCCGGTGCAGAGGGCTGGGTGAACCCTAGAACCCCTGAAGGAGAAACACCCAGGAAAAAATACCTGACCTCCGCCCAAAAATGAACACGTCTCCTCCAGACCTGGCAGCCAATTGGTAAAACCGATGTTTAATGGCGGGTTGGCAAAGGGTGATTTAACTTCAATTGGCTTGAAAAATCAATTGAAGCATTGACATTTTAATTGAATGCATAGTTGAAAAAAATATTGATAAGAAAGAGACATTATGTACTGTTTCTAATACAATTGTGACAAATTTGTTACAGTGTACAATAGGTTTTCAAAAATTCCACCGTCAACATCAATACTGTTTGCAACTGTAACTTCAGACATTAACGCATTAAATGCAAGAGGGAGGACAATAGTGGGCGCTACATTTAAAATACCGTAAATTCTACCTCGCAAACCGTTCCGAATAAGACACATGTTCATGTAAAGAGAAATATATACAAATTAAAGTATCGATAAGCAATGTACATCAATCATACACTTGACAAGGACTATATCATTTGTAAAGCCCCGCGAACACCATCCAACTTTGCACCAACTTTAGTCGGCCGACTTCGAGTCCGCCAACTTTTTGTCAACCCCGCACACCATCCAACTCGCAAATTAGTCGGCCGTGATAGCAGGAATCCCTTAATGCAAAGCGTTTTCCCCAGCAGCTGTGAAAAATTCGAAAAAATCGAGGATAAATTCTGCCGCGTACAATTACTGCATTTCAGTATAAACTTTGTTTATGCATGAAAGAAACTCGCAATACTCTGATATTCATTGTGTACGCGCTTGTCTTCCACTCGAATCGGTAAACATCGTTTTAGACGCCATTTCTTCCATGGGCGTGACGTCACGACTGACATGTTCCAACGCTGCCCTGTGATTGGGTAATTCCGACCAACTTCCCGAGTTGGCCGTGCACAATTAACTCGAGTCGGCGGACTAAAGTTGGTGCCAAGTCGCTGAAAAACTGACTCAAAACTGTCTCTACCAACTCGTGACGTCAAAATCGGCCGACTAAGTTGGTGCAAAGTTGGATGGTGTTCGCGGGGCTTATAAAAACAAAAACAAAAGAAATTCAAAGGAACTTAAAGCACACTTTCCTTAAAATTTTTATTCATTATTTCTTTTTCTCTTTAAGGTCGTAAAAACGATAAAAAAGAAAAAAAAAAGACCAAAAACGAACAATTTCTTATTTAATTAGATTCCTTAGAATTCAGTAAATTATCAAATAAATTAAAGTAAGTAAAAAGTAAGTTTTATTACTTATTAATTTATTTTCTTAGAAGCAGTGTATGTCTTTTATAAATCAAACAGATATCCTAAATGTACTGGTCTATGACTCGATGCGTGGGAGGAATTGTAATCCTCTCTTGCATCTAAAAAGCAAAAAAGACAATATTTTGGACTTTTTTGTTTTTTGGTTGGAGAGCCATTGTTTCGTTTGTAACTCCCATTAGACACAACCCTCCAACTCCAAATTTCTGGTCACTTCTATCCCTAAATACAACATTAGGTGTATTTTAAAACGTTAGAGCAGTGATTCTCAAACGTGCGCCGCAAGAGGTGGTTAAATGCACTTCCTAATGAAAATATATTTTAAAAATTTAGGAGAAACCAGTTGCATAGAGATTTATTAGATTCATTTATTGATTAGCTTGACCAGTCTTAATTTATTACAATAAGTTAAGTAATAAAACGGGTCCTAGGGTCTACCCAGCCCTCTGTAGAATGGTTACCGGGTTTCTTTTCCGGGAGTTAAGGCAGGCGAGCGTCGGGCTGAGCTCCCGACCTCATTCTAGTCCCATTGGTCTCGAAACGCTGGGAGCCTTACCTCCCACGCTCCCGTGGGCCTGCATGGCCTGTTTATGGGATTGCTTAAGTTGAGTAATAGCTTTCCGTAGTTAAGGTTATTCAGAGTTTAAAGTACATTAATATACTTTCTTAATTTTGTACATGAAGTATGCTAGAAAATATTTGTATTTTTACAGTGCGCCTCGAACAAAAAAAAGTTTGAGAACCAATGCTATTTAGAGGAAAATTCCCCCAAATTTCGTTGATCTAGATCAGGGGTGCGATCAGGGGTGCACAACCTTTTGAATTCTGCGGAACATTATTTTTAAAAAAGTTCTGATGGCGGACCGTAGCATCCCATCCTCCAACCTTACTCTCCCATATATATCTTACTAATTAATGATTTGATTAATGTCTGTTAGTGTTGTACTGTTTTAAAATATTAATGGTTTCCTGTAAATTAAACACATTGCTTTCCTTCCGAATTCACAACAAAATACAGTAGACTCCCGATTATCCGCGGAGTTGGGTGGCGCGGCAATCGCGGATAAGCGAATTCCGCGGATAATCCGAAATAGGACGAAAAAGGACGAAAATCAACACAAAAATGCTTTTTAACATGTTTATTTATTTTTTATTTACTTAAAGTGGTAGTACATTCATTATAAACAATTACTTTATTTTAATTTACTTTAATTTCTTACTTTTTAACAAAAAAAAATCGGTTAATTGTCTTTGTTTCTTCGTGTTCGAAACACGAAAACCTCTACTTGGACGTCGCTAAATCTACCTCTTTTATTGTTTACCTTATTCTAGTTTTAAAATTTTTTTGTTAATTCCGTAATTTATTGGACATTAAAAAAAAAATGGAAACCGGAGAGGTGCGCGGATAATCCGCCCGCGGATAATTGGGAGTTTGCTGTAAATTTCCGTCCACTTCTGAAAGCACCGCTGTTCGTAAGTAATCCTTGGTTGAAGCCATGACCACCAATCTGTTACTTTCACTTCAAACACTTATTGCTCGTACTTATTACAATATAACAAACTGAACCGAAAATTCGTAAACTCACGCCAACGGTAACAACGCAACGCTTTCTTTTACAACACAATGGTAGCTTGTGGCAGAGTGGACTGCTAACTGTCATCGGTGACGTAAAAATATGGAAGAATACAGTGGCACGCTATTCCAATAATAAACTTTCACCACAGATATACAATGTCTGAGGCAGTTCCTGTTGACATTTTTCAATGTATCTGTTGGCAGCAATGGAAAGGCTGAAATTAAATTTTAAGTTTGACACTATCGGACCGCAGCAAATATATCGATGGGCCGCGAGTTGTGCACCTCTGATCTAGATTGTCATGAAAGAAATCAGTCAAAGCAGGTAAATAAATTCTCTGTATTTGATTCAGTGAAATAAAAACAATCAAACAACAATAAACAATGATGGGTGAGACCTAAGTGACTTCGTAGAACAGCTGCTTCTTTGGCGAGCATCAGCTAGGAGTAGTCTCCAGTAAACAGGGAGGTCTCGATACAGAGGCTAATAGGAACAATTGTCGATAGTCAAAGTGGAGCCTCCAAAAGCTTAAAGAAACAATAAAAAAGCTCACAAAAAGAAATTGATTCCGATAATCCAACAGTGTTTCTTACAATGTGAGTCTTTAACCTTGATAGACTTATCTCCATCGTTCCTGTTATTAAAATATTCAAGGAATTCTGTGTCTCTGGCTTGCCACTTTAACGATCAACCTCAAACGATTGAGGTGTGGATTTGCTTTCGTTAAAATCCAATTTGAAATGCGCATAAGAACAAGTGGAATATTTCCCCTAGGGCTACGAATTAACATTCTGCCAATGTCTTAACTTCGCAAGAGAACACGACGTATCAATTCTGATTTCAACCTTTAAGCCAACATTCTGAATTCGCTATTAATCGAATGTTTCAAAGAAAAATTAGAAGAAATTTTCATTGAGTGCTTAGTAGGATCATGCAGATTTAACTTTATTTTATTCTTTACTTTATTTTATTTAAATCGATCAGTTTAAAGAATAACCCTGTTCCCTTCATTCTATGTATTGTTAGCCTTGTATAATTTTGATTTTGATTTTTAGTAACTCCGTAGATATTTTTTTAGTTTTTAGCAAAATATTAGGATTCCCGAGTGTGTGTATGTGAATGTGTATATGTGAGTGTATGTCCACTACAGCCCAAACCGAGAGCCGGAACCCCACGAGTCATACTTTGTTGGACTCTCCATGACTTAGAAGTTTGGAGAAAAATTCTGTCCAGGCCACTTCCGGTTCAAGGTGTCCACTGATAACTAACTCAGAAGCCGCCCGAATGGTGCAAAATGGAGTTTAGACGTACTAAATGAACTCAACGAGGGCATTGCTTCCACTGGAATGTTTGGGCGGCAACAACTCTCTTATAGTTCCGTTTGTATGCCTACGGTGTACCGAAGAGACCGTGATGGAAATTGCACTTGACCCTTGAATTATAACGGCTTGAATAAATGAGTTTTGCACGCCAATGAATAGTAGTGTCGGATTTTAACAACACAAGCGTTTATCAAATTGTAAATAGTCAGTGCAAATTGTACATAGTCAGTTGGTTTTCTGTTAACTATAAATTTTTGAAATGATTTGTTCATGTAATAATTTTATATATATTTAATACATCATTATTTTTAAGAAATATTTGGACAACTTCTCTGCTTACTTAATTCTCTTAGAAACAAAATATTTCATCTTTCGCGGTGAGAAACAAGTTGAATCAAAAGACGATAAATAATTTGATATGTTAGAAGAAATAAAAGTGGATTCTAAGAATAGCACATATTAGTTTTTTACTGGGAACTCGTAAAACGTAATTTTTCCTAGTTCACCTCTGGAATCGAGATGAAGTTGCTAAAGCAATATATTGTGAACTAAGTCCATTTTTTTTTTCAGATTTAAAGCTAACAGCTAATGAATAGCTGGGCTCATACAGGAGATAAAAATAATACTAGTTTAGCAGTACAAAGCACTAGTAACAAATCTCAATAAAAAGTAATAGGAAAGTTTAAAAAAATAACTAAAAAAAAAACTTAGTGCTAAAGCATAAAATTAAGGACGACCCATTAAAACCTAAACTTAACTTAAGGAGCGTTGGAGAGTTATCCACCGCGCAACGATAGCTGAATGTCCACCGGAAAAAGATGAAGTTGGAGGAATTTTTCCTGAACAACTAATTTTGAAATTGTGTCCAAATTGACTTGAAATTTGGATATGCTTTAGTTTAGAGTGTCTACTATACAATGAATATTTTTTTTATTTCTGCCTATCCGGAAAAATGCGGACCCAGTCGACTGTATCTGCAAACTGTTATAGATACAGTTGAATAAAAATATAGATTGCGTACAATCTAAAGTTTATCCAAATTTCAAATCGATTGGGTCAGTAGTTGTCGAGAAAAAAAATTCCCAAACTTGCGGTAACAAACAGTCGAGGTGTGCCCGCATTTTTTCGGATAGGTAGAAATAAATACCCCTATTCCTACGGTGTTAGCGCCTCTGAACACGATGGTGAAGTCTGTTTACCGATGCGACCTTCCGTTCGGGAGTTGTTAGGAGAGGACAAACGAAGTATCTCCCAAATGGGTCACTAAAAATTGAAAGTTGAAAATCAAAATGTTTGCAACCAATTTTATTTAAAAAAAAAAGCTATTTACAGTCCCTACGCTGAATAAAGATCCTCCCAGAATGCAACGTAGCTTATAGATTGAGCTTTCCTGACCGACCGCTAACATTGAAAGAGAAGAGGTCGCTTCTCTTCTCTTTCAATGTTAGCGGTCGGCCAGGAAAGCTCAATCTATAAGCTATGTTGCTTTCTGGGAGGATCTTTATTCAGCGTAGGGACTGTACAAAGAAAGTAAAACTGCAAAACTGTTGTACTTCATGTCTTAATAAGGAAATTTATCAGTAGATAAATAAAATAACAACAACATTATTTTTTATCTTAATTTTTGGATGTCGGTTTATTAAAACTATCAACTGTAAATCTAAAAACATTTTTTTATAATTGAAATTGCAATGCTTTCTTTTCTATTGTAGGAAGTTTTAGTATTCAAGATATGATAAGCTATCGAGCACTCCAATGTCCAAAAAATATCGACCTATACCTTACTATGACAATATTCAGCCTGTTTTTATCAGAAAGAATGCTTTGTGTCTTAACAAATAATGAAGACCAATAACGCACTCTTTAAACATGAAAAAATTTAAAAAGTATTGACATGTTTCAGATACCCTTAAAACGGTATCTATCTTCAGAATAAAACACAAAGGAAATTAACGGATGTCTTTGTTCACTTTTGTTGTAGCACATTTCCAAACCCCAAAAAAGAAATATCCTTTTATCTGCCCCATTGGTTAACTGAATATCATTACCGTGATAGATAGAAATAGGTTGATTGGGTAAATAGCTTTATTTTAATTCCATTCCTACAACGAATTTTCTGAAGTAACTAAGAAATTTAGAAATTCTTCAAATAAAATGGATAACAAGTTTATTTTCTTATTAAAAGTCATTCTCTTACCATTGGGAACACCCGTTTCTGGATTATTATCAGTCGTCAGCTGAGATGGCCAAGTAAGCATGGTGGGGAGTTCTTGAGCAAAATGCTTGATTTAATTGTTGTTTTGTTTTTTTAATTAAAAATAGCTACTGACTACAACCTTTCAATCAGAGGTAAACCCTCACTAGGTGTTTTTATAATAGTTTTAGCTAAGAATCTATGATTTGACAGTATAGTTTGTGGGAGGGGGCCATTACTGCATTTGGTATCTGGGCCCTGCCTATGGTTCGTGAGGAAAAGGTCTTTCTTTTATTTATAAGTGTAGATACTTTATTGGTTTACATTAAAATGCAAAGGAAATTCTCAACTGAGAAAATTTGTAGTTATTGTACAAAAGATACAGAAACCCATTGTGTGACTCAGAATACTATGAGTCATTGTTTTCTCATTGTCATTTATATTTTGATTGGAAATAGAAATCTAATCTGAAATCCTTTTTCTCTATCAACGTGTGACAGAATGACAAAGCAACAGTTGATTGCACGCAATTTAATCATATTGGGTTGGCCAAAAAGTTCGTTCGGTTTTTAAGTAAAAATAAAAGATACATTTTTCATTGTCACCATAGGAGGATCCAGGGCAGGTAGTGGGGGCTACAGCCCCTCCCTTTTGCTGTGAATATAGATTGGATAAAATGGGGTTTACAAAGGCTGGTGCCTGATAGATATTAATATTGCCACTATGATGATTTCAATTGCTAATAAAAAGCTGGCATATAGTGTGAGTTTCAGATACACAGGTATAGTAACCCCGTCAGAAATGTTAACCCCCCCCCCCTTTTGAAAAATCCTTGATCCGCCCGTGATTGTCACCAATACTTTTATTGAACAACGTCTTCAATGGTTTGTTCCATTACCGTCTGCCATATTTCAGACAACTTCACAATTCCATCTTCCCACAACTTTTTATCTTTTTGAGCAAAAAAAATATTCCAGTGCCTTTTGCAGTCTTCCACGAATTGAATTTTTTCCATTAAGAGAAGTTTGTAAAGACCGAAATCAATGGAAATCCGAAGGTGCAATGTCTGGTGAATACAGAGGATGAATCAGAACTTCCCATTCAAGCTGTAACAGTTTTTGCTGATCATCAAAGAAACATGCACTCTTGTGTGCTTATTTTCTTCCGTCTTCAATATTAAACTGACGACACAAAATTCACAAATTTTGATCAGTTTTTGTTTTAAATGCAGCTGTCACAGTATAATCTAACAAAATTGTGTCGAATGATGTTAAAGACACCTAAGCGCCACTAGATCCACTTACATGAAAAAAAAAAAATCGAACGAACCTTTTTGCCAACCCAATAAATAAAAGTAAAAAAGAAAATAACTGTTTACCATCAAGAATACTACTGTAAACGTTTTTTAGTCCTGAAGATTTTAACATAGTTTCCTATTCTAAAATTGTATAAAAGTACCTTTAGTTGATTAATCCAGTTTGATTCTTGCTTTTATGTTGAAGGTTCCAGGTTCGCATTCCATCTTTGACTAGTCAATACCGTTCCAGTGAAGCACTGAATATGTATTTAAAAAGGAAAGTTTAAATTATAGTTGTCGTGTCAACTTTTAGAAAATTGTTAATACCCAGGAAATACAAGTTTTTATAGACTATCTATAATTGTTAATAGATATTTAACTTGGGTATTTAACTTTTAGTTAATTTGAAATTAAGCAAATTAACTGCAGTGTAAAAGTTGATGCCTATCAACAGTTTTGATGAGACAAAATGACATTTTAGAACATGTTTCACTGTTTTTGGAGATGATCAGTTAAAAATAGTCACCAGTATTTTCCTTTCTTTTTACTTTTAAAGAGAGATATTTATTTTCACTGTTGTTTTTCTTAACCTCCGTTCTGAGACTTTGTTGCTGGTGAATATTTCTAGTTGATAATCACTAAAGACCAGCTAATCGAGATATCACTTTGTAAACACCTTATCTCAACTAAACAACAATGATTGAGACCCAGTGTTTAGTAGGTGACATCCCAAATCGGCCGTTTCACTCTTTATTGGTATCATAGCTGGGAGTAGTCAGCAGTAAACAACGACGTCTCAGTAGGAGGTCATTAGAATTAATGATAAAAAAGAACATAATTCCTTCAAAATTAAAAAAAAGATACAAAACATACGCAATAAAAATAATTAAAAAAAATAATATGCTAGAACTCAAATGAATTTTCTGTAAGCATAAAAAAACATTGTTTACCAGGAAATGTTGTTTATTGGTGACTATTTCCAGCTGTTGAGTGCCAATAAAACGTGAAACCGCCGTTTATTGATGTCACGTAGTAAACACTTCGTCTCAATCATTCTTGTTTAATAATTTCAGGCAAATTGTTTTTTTTTATGCTTGCAGGAAATTTATTTGGGGCCGGCCAACACATGAATTTTCCTTCTTTTTATTTTTATTGTGTATTTATTGTGTTTTTTTAATTATAGAGGTGACATACTCTTTTTTTATCACTTTGTCTCATCCTTTGTTATTTATTAAAAATTGAATAAGCTTTTCCAGTTTTTAGTGGAAAAATTTATTTGCCGCTAGCGGAAGACTGGCACATGCAGCCACCGGCCTGCCATACAACTGAGGCGCATTCCTCAACCAACGACAAACCGAACGTAACACGTCCGACCGATGAGAATATCGAAAACCTGAAGTCCCTCTGCAGGCTCATAAAAACAGCCCCGAAGTGCAGCTTAAAATCTCGAGGTTTGGTATAGTTTAGGAAATTCAGTCGTTCAACTAAAAAAAAAGAAATCTCCACTGCGGACGAAGTCCACAAAAAAGAATAATAAATAAATAAATAAATATTAAAAATATTAAATAAATGAATTATTATTGAAAGCCGTTCCGCCTTGGCCGAGCGGTCTAGACGACGCGGAGGCGGTCTGCCGTGTGGCCGATATGTCGGAACGTGGGTTCGAATCCCGGAGTTGTCATGGCTTCTTCTTCTGTGTTTCGTCCGTTTCTTCCCTAGGACTTACTGTCTCAGGGTTATTTCTGGATGAGATGTGAATCTCTTTCTCCCCTCCCCCCCTTCTTCAATTGCTAGCCTTGCCCTAATGTTGTCAGGTAGGGCTAACTTGTGGTCAAAGTTGACCGTTGTCGATTAAAGAAGAAGAATTATTAAAAATAATAAAAATAAATGAATTAATAAAAATCATAAAAAAATAAGTTGCCAAAAATAAGAAAGTAATTAATTAATAGAAATAAATAAAAAAAATAATAAAAAGAAAAAAAAATTAATAAAAGAACGAAATGAATGCCTATAGCGTGTTTCAAAGGGACAAAAATGCCCGGCCAATGAAAATCAATCTTTTGTTCACAGGACACTGAAATTCTCTGCAACGATTTTCGCTTAAAGATTTCCAGCGTCCAAGTCGAATGGACGCTCAACGATGTCAGGGGATGCGATACTTCAAAGAGCTTTTTCTTCACCCAGAATCCTTCGCGACATATGTTTTCAAAACTAACAATATTCCCTGGCAAATTCTAATGCATCAATTGGAAAGCTTTTATGTAACAGATTGTTTCATATCCAAACAATTTTGCTTCAATTATAGTAAGTTTGTAATACGGAGGATTGAGTCACGTTTGTTCGGCCGATTTTGATCACGTCGTAGACTTAGCAGAACTCTTTTCTCTACCACCGGTTGTATTCAATGGGGTCCACCTGCATTCTGTAAATGGCTCTGCATCACAGTTTCCATTGAAGAAGGCTGGATTGGAGATAGACGAGGGGATCTTGTTCCACTCCTCTTTACAAGCTTTCCGAAGCCCTTCTACTGTTTACGGTCGTCGGGTTTCCAGAGCCCGTTTAAGTAATCCGAGCCCGCAGAAGTCCATTGGAGATGCATCGGGGGAATTTACAGGAGTCGTACTGTATGGGATTGCTGGTATTCCGGTTTCATCGCCATATTGGCCATGTACAGCTAGGTCGCTCTAGCTGTATGGCTCGAGGCCTTCTCCTGATGAATCCACACTTTCCTTTTGTCGCTGCCGTACAATGCGAGAATGTCGTCACCATACAAGGGTTCTAGGACATGCTCTCGGTAAAAGGTAGCATTAATCTTGAGCTTTGCAGATAACTTCCTCAGCGGCAATTTTCCTCTGTAGCTGTAATCCGTAACAACCATGAACCCTCTCGAAAAGTTTTCTTTGCATTCGCGGTACCACTCGGATCGTCCTTTGGCATCAAAAGGGCGATAAAATATTGCCCTTAGCTTCGTGGTATCACTAAGGTAGATCCATGCCTCGTCCAAAATAGTGACGTACTTCCATTTTTCTCCCGATAAGTGGTGCTCGTAAAGCTTTGGCTGTTGGTCTTCCTTTCAGCAACGTGTCGAGGAAGTAGGCGATGAACGCGAACTTTAGGATGCTTTTCTAATTGCAGATCACGCCTAATTATCCGTGCAGCCATTGGCTGAGAAACTCTCACAGCCTGGACAACCGCCCTTTGGGTGCTAGGGTCTTGCCGACAATCATAGCCTTCACTTTCTTAATAACATTAGGAGTTGCTGCCGGTCGTGGGTGTCGTTTCCGGGCCTGTGGCTTACCTCGCTCTTGGCTTCATACGACTTTCTGAAATTACCCGGTTGACGGTAGACTTGCAAACATGAAACTTTGGGCGTTTGCACATGTCCACAATTTTTGAAGCGGCGTATTTAGCATCGGAAAGGACAACTATGTACCCATTCCACGAAGTTGGGATTTTTGGCAGCATATTTAGACTGCAACACCATTGCAGCTACCAGATAATCAACTACGGGGTTTATGACCTCTGATTCGAACGCAGCAATGCTGCATCACGTGCACGTGACAGTAGCGTGTGCCCTTGAAATCGACCGAATAAACGTGAATCAACCCTCCCTAACTCGTCATTCACTTGAAGTGGAGCGAAAATTCAAAACCGCCATTTTTAATTTTGAAATGATTGATTACGATGAAAGATCGATCGACTAATACGATTTTGAAATGTTTGCTCAAGTTTTCATGCCCAACGATAGTAAATATTATCCTTTTTTCTGATTGTGAACCCAACTTCCACCTGACGCTGCATTTCAGAGTTTTTTTCATGAACCGGTAGAGTGATTTTGATATTTTCATTGGCCCGACATGTTTCGTTGGCTGTGAAACACGCCTGATATGCCTTATCTTGGTTTCGAATCGCGATGTGGGCCTGGATATTTCTTTCTCTCTTCGATGTAACATTTCTCTTTCTTTAAAAATTAATAAGACATATATATACAATGAGCCTAAAAAGGCCGCGGTGCTAGATAACTCCACGATCATTCTACAATCTAAATTTTGTATTCTAATTTTTATAAATTTTATATGTATTCCAATATTTTTCCTTTTCTCGTTTATTTCAAATGTAATTCTTTTCCGTTTTCTTTTATATTTTCAAATTTAATTGATTGAACTGATGTCTTTGTGTTAACCGTCTGTTCATTTAAATTTGTTCCCGCTGATTTGTTAATCCCTCAACCAATCAATTTTTGTTGTTGTTGTTCTTTTGTTACTCTTTTGTTAATCCATCAACCTATCAATTGTTGTTCTTTTGTTAAATTAAATTGCTCCAATCATTTACCTCTTCGTTCGTAATTGTCTATTTATACCAGTGTTTTTGTAAAATAAATCATAGATCTTGTTTTTGCCAACTATTGAGTAGTTTGTCTTAACTGCATCTGAACCCCAGACGCCATTTTTGCTCTCCTGTCACTTTTCAGGACAATATTTATTTCAACGTTTATAATAATTTACAAATTTGGATCTAAAACTACAAAGCAATAATTACTATTAATAAAATGACAATATATTCATACAATACGAAGATAAATATAAAGATAGAATACCTCAAAACTTGGTTGAATACTAAAACAATGCTTATAAATAGTTAATTAATCACTGTTTTATTAGTTTGATCTTCAGATTATTTTAAATTTTATATTGAATATTCTGGACTATAATAATATTTTGTTATCACAACTATCAGCATTTAGGCCTTTTTATTTCGTTGCGAAGCGCGTATTACTTCACTGTGGTACTTTAATATTCTTGGCACTGACATACATTTGCTGAGTATTCACCTCAACCTTTCACATTTTTCCTCAAAGTTCGAAGCCAGGATCATCTTTCCTTTTGTTGTCAGCTTTTTATTCTCAGCTATTTTACGAGCTACATTTTCTTGAATATTTTTTATTCACAAAAATCGCTAAAAAAACATTCAAGCAAAAGTGATGTCTTCATCTCAATGACTATGAAGTTAGAAACTTGTAGTTAGTATTTATGAAGGTTAAGTGCGGGGAAAAAAAATATTAAGAAAGTATTAAATAGGAACAAGAAGTTGCTGAAATCACTTGAAGCTTATTTTACTTAAATATTGTTATTTTCTTTTAAAATAGAGAAAATATTGCAAACCAAAAAAACCCGTTTAATTTCACAATTATATCTGACTAATTTTCAAAGTCGGTTATTTTAAAAATTAATTTTCAATTTTCTAAAAATTAAATAAATAAATAAATAAATAAATAAGCTAATTAAATCCATTTTTTTAAAAACCATATCAAAGCATTAGCATTCGCAAGTTAGTGGATTACTAAAAGAGACTATTATTTTATTTTTTTATAAGACATCCATTGAAATCTATTATTGGGTTCCATTATTTCCTGTGGAAATTTTTCTCTTTTTCACCAGCTAACTTCTCGGCAAGGACAAAGAAATTTTTTTCAAATAATAAATTTTAATAGTTTCTTATCCTACCTCCTTCTTAGTTCACTCCTATTCATATTGTGTATTGGAATCTATCACACAAACATCTTCAAATTATTTATTAAAATTATTTAAATTATCTGGAAATTATCTGGAATATTTAGGTATTTTTGATTATATATACTATATTTATATTTTGTGTGTTTTTGGTCTTGTGTATTGATATTTTGTTTATATATTTTTTAGTTGAATAATTTTGGCATGAGAGATTGTTATTTAAAGTTTTATTTTCACAATTAGATTTAGAAATTTTTAATGTTATACAGTATAAACATTTAAAGAAAGAAATTGTAATTAGAATAATAAGTAAAAAATAATTTGGCAACCTTAAATTTTATTGTAATGAATGATATTTGTAATAATTTTCTTTTTGTATTTGATTTTCTTTTTGTATTTCTGTGATGTATTGATTTTTTTATAATTATATAATTGAATCTAATTTAAGTATAATTTGTATAATTGCGTAATTATATAATTTTTATATGATTTTATATGATTAATACTTTTTAAATTACAAATATAAATTATTTATACTTTCAGCACCTGCATCACAGGATTTCATTTTGAAAACCTAGCAGGACTGTAATTTTAAATTTAGAAATAAATAAATAAATAAAAAAAAAAAAAATTATAAATTACATATACTCGAAAAAAAAAAAAATAATAATACATTCACATCGTAAATTTTCGGAATAATTCCTTATTCCTTTTTCAAGCTATTTATAAATAAAGACTCAGATCAAGAGAGAGAGAGACAATGATATGACAGATTATTGATTAAAACAAATAAATTCACATCTCAACAATGGAACAACATCTTTGTGTTTTAATAATACTAAACAAATATCGCTAAAAACCTATTTAACAAACCAAAAAAAATGATAAGCATGATTAGTAAATTAATTCTTTGAATACAACAGAATTGGATGAAAGCAAATAATCTTTTATCAAACCATTAGCTAGAAAAATGCTCTGTTTACTTAAATAGAAACGATGGTGTTGATATAAGTTCTGTGCTTTTATTCTCCTTATTAACAAGCTTTCAATGTTTTTTTTTCTTTTTTTTTACTATTATAAGCTAATATTTTTTACATTAGCATCCATTACATGACCTTTATCTGTACAATGTTCTGCTATTTCCGATCTATCCGTGAGTTTGTATTATACATAATGAAAGAACATGCTTATTATGTAAAATACAAGACCACGGATAGATTGTAAATAGCAGAGCATTGTATAGATAAAGGTCATTTAATGGAAAGACTACTGATGTTAAAATATTTGCTTAAGAAAAAGATTAGTAAAAAAAGGAAAAACATTGAAAGTTTGTTAATAAGAAATACAAAAGCACAGAACTTAAATAGATACGATGGTATTGAAATTAGTAAACAAGTTATTTCAATACAAGTAAACAAGTTATTTCAATGCAAGTAAACAAGTAAATAATCTGGTTTGAGAAAAGATTATTTGCTTTCATCCAAATCTGTTGTATTCAAAGAATTAGTTTATTAATTATGCTTAATGACTTAAGATCATTTTTTTTGATTTGTTAAATAGTTTTTACCGATTTGGTTTAGTATTATTAAAATACAAAGATGTTATTCCGTTGTTCAGATGTGAGTTTAATCGAGAATATATTATACAATGTTTCTCTTTTGTTTTATATTAGTCTTTAGATTTTCCGAAAATTTGCAATATATATGTTTTATTTATTATTTTAATAAATAATTTGAAGAAGTTTGTGTGATGGATTCTAATACATAATAGTTTCTTGTCCATAAATAAGTATGACAAGT
Source organism: Thereuonema tuberculata (assembly GCA_023159025.1). Taxonomy (NCBI): domain Eukaryota; kingdom Metazoa; phylum Arthropoda; class Chilopoda; order Scutigeromorpha; family Scutigeridae; genus Thereuonema; species Thereuonema tuberculata. The sequence goes on along the minus strand of JAFIDM010002131.1, from coordinate 21,120,092 downwards.
TGCAAGAACATCTTTTTCTGAGGCTCAAAAGTTACTGGGATATACATAGACAGAAGTGATTGAGGTTTTTGAGCTTACCTAAAAAGAAAGCTAAAACAAAAAGAACTGTCAATAATGATTTCCTTAGCTGTTATCTAATATTAAAATTTATAACGAAAATGAAAAATAAAAGAATTTTTGAAATTTTATGAGAGTTTCGTTAAGAAATTTTATGGCAATACCGAGATTTAACTGAAAATGATCGGATTTTTTTTGCCGACAAATCTTCGTAAAATTTCTACTTTTTTGTAGAATTTTTTTTTGATGTTTAATAACGATATTTTACAGCTTTAAATAGTTATTATTTTACGTAGATCAATCAGAAAAAAAAAGTTTATAAAGCATAGGAAAAGCAAACCTTTCCTGAAAGAAAATGAGATGCTGCACTGAAAATGGCACGATGGATGAATTTTCTACAAAGTCACCTTGACGGTTGAGGCATTTGTCACAACGTTTGATCAGTTTATCCATCCAAGTAGCACAGAAGTCAGGGCCCTGCTGCTGTAGCCACTTTTTTGCATGACGTAGGACTTCTTTATTGCATCTGAAGCATCGACCTGACATGTGTGCTCTTTTAAGGCAGGGAACAGATGACAGTCACTGGGAGCCAAATCGGGACTGTATGACGGATGTCCCGAAATCTTCCAGTGGAAACCGTGCAGCAAGTTCTGTGCGTTCGTGCAACATGTGGTCGGGCATTGTCATGAAGAAGGATCACACCGTGGCGTGGTCAGAAGAACAAGACGTTTCTCTCTGATGTTTTTGCGCAATTTCTATAAGGTTTCAATAGAACACCAGTAATCCAAGCGGATCGCCATTTTGAAATAACAGCGCGCACCTCCAATGACACAGGCCAGAAATACCACGCGACATTCAGCCCTCTGTCGGATACATTAGCAACCGCCGGCATTATGGAAAACTCATACATTTAATTTCTAGCAGTCGTAAACTTTTCTTTTTGATCGAACCGCATATATTTCAATTCGACTTTCAAAGTTCTTGGCAAACGCCAATAGACATAAGGAAAATATTGTAAATTTTCCGAACAAAGTACGCACAGGAACACGTTGCGGATTACTACAATGGATGGACAAAGTGCCAAAGCAAGGAGCGTGCGAGACCATTATTGCTTTTAAATTCTTTTATGTTCGGTCTGCAACATTCTAAAAAAGATTTTTTTTTTTTCTTTTTTCATTTGCAGCACAAATACTTTTACTTTGTTCTCAGCTATTCGTTATTCGTTTAAGGATGTTTGCATTTACAAAAGGCTAGTTTCACGCAATTGATGAAGGTCAAACAATTTTAAATATTATTCTTATGGCAATTACGTGAATATCAATTATATTAGATAAAAATTAATTCTGAATCTAATAATGGGATAATTATTAATTCTCCTGTTATTATTATAAAAAATAGCTTAAAATGGTATTTTCGAAGGAATTAAGCAGGAAATAGGCCTATCAAGATGTCCCTAATTCCGAACAGTTATGCAGTGACATCCTGTCTATGAAATACCTAAGTAATTCACGATAAAATTGATTGTTTGTAATCAGTTTATATAACAAGGAAGCTACGAACGAAATGCAAAAATTATAAAGACTCAAACTGTTTACTCTCGATTTATAAGGAAATCACAGCTCAGTATTCTGCCGCCAAAGAAAGTAGATCCAATTTTGAATTTTATCAAAGAATTGCTTAATCGAGAATTAAAAGCTTGTAAAAAATTGTTTTTTACATTTTTTGCTGAAATGTACAACAATTTATTCTTCATTAAATGATAATAACGTGAAGAAAGTAAGGTTCATAAATTCAGTGTGTCTGTATATGTTTCCTGAAAAAAAAACTGTATAAGCGCATTTACTGAACAATAAGAGGCTTTTAAAATGATTGAAAATTTTTCGCTTGGATCCATGAAGAGAAATTTGCATAAAAAACTGACAAAAATTCTCATTGAAGAGCGAAACTAAACAAAAATCATACATAATAATGTATAAGAATCTGTTTATTAATGAGTTATAGCTGAGTTAATGAAGATATAATATCAGCGCGTGATTTGATAAGGGAAGAATTAATTAGAAGTAGCTGATGTAATTTTTTCAACGAATGGAAAATTTGAAGATACTATTTGTTTTCTCACCCGTATTATAATTTACAATTGTTTTGACAGCAAAGAAAAAAAAAACATAAGATAAATTAGGCTTCAAGTTCATTCAGTAATGTTTGTTTTTTGTTTTTTTTTCTTTATATAATAAAAAAGAACTTCACCTACATTGTAGAAGAATTCTAGCGCAGAAAATGTCCTGTAATGTCAACTGAAATTCTTTTAACTACTATTGTTTAACTACTTTAAAGTCCATTCCACTTAATATTCACTTACTTTAAAAGCTTTGGGCGCAGCTGCTTAATATGACAACAAATTAATTTCTCTGTCGTAAAGTATGAGTAACAACTGAGACAGAAACGTTGTCCATATTGGCGACCAAATAAAATCCAGCAATGCCGCCAGCATTCAAAAAACAAAGATCGCAGTTTTTTTATTTATTTATTTATTGTTGAAAAATATCTGACTTGAACTGATGCATTGAATAATTTATACTTATTGAGATTTCAATAATACTTCTCTTTTAAAGGATAATCTTCTGTGTAAATATATTTACAGTATAATGATTAAATAAATGGTAGAAATATAAAAATAATTTACAGTTTACAATTCAATTAAGTATTTATATATTATTTATTATTTATAGCTCAACTTACAAGAGGCACACTTGTGAGGGAGTTTAAAGTGAAAGATTGTAACATGGAAAAGAAATAATGAGCTATCTCGTAATTCCTTTTTTTACATAGTAAATAATAGTTCTACATAGTAATAAATAGGTACATTTATTTTGGGCGTTTGGCTGCGGGTTGGAGATGGCGGGTTCGTTTCTCGGCCTTGGCGGAGGATGGGGTTTTTCCTATGCTCCATTCTCCTCCAAACGTGGCCTAGGGTCTACCTAGCCCTCTTTAGAATGGGTGCCTGGTTTCTTTTCCGGGGATAGAGGCGGGCGAGCGTTGGACTGACCACCCGACCTCATCTCAGTCCCGGGTCACTGAAACGTTGGAGCCTTACCTGCAGCGTCCCAATGTGCCCTACTGGGATATCTAACATTTATTTTGATCCTCAAAATGACCCCAATATACCTCGCTAAAACGGCTAGGCTTATTTCTTAAAAATTTGTTACGGTACTTTATCTATGATTCAACTGAAAATTTGAGCACGATTGTTTTTTTTCACTTAATCTCCCTCAAATGGATCTTTCAGCTGTACATATTCACTCCTCGCTAAGCGACGAATAGCTCAGTGTATATCTATTCACAACTGAATATCTGTGAATGTTATGTTATTAAAGAA
>JAFIDM010002131.1:21090844-21116649 GCA_023159025.1 Thereuonema tuberculata | reverse complement strand
ATATCTATTCACAACTGAATATCTGTGAATGTTATGTTATTAAAGAAAATAGCATAACCAGTTTTGACCTCCATTCACCTCCTAGTCCCCGCATTGTTGTATCCCAGTCCCCACTATATAAATAATATACGATGACCTTTCGATGAGTTTTTTTTGCTTCAGGAGTAAATAGTTACTTTTATCTCTTGAAATTAAAAAGGAAAATTCTCGAAGTTCTGTTGTGTGTGTGTGTGTGGTTTTTTTAGCGACACCGTAGGGAGGAGCTATTAGGATTCATGTGTCTGTTTGTTTCTGTATGTGTGTAAAGCCGTCAACTTATCCAAACCGGGAGTCGGAGTCACATGAATCATATCTCCTCATGGCCTGGAGTTTTGGGAGGGGAAACCGATTTCCGGTTCCGGCCATTTCCAGTTTTAGGTGGTCATTGACCACCGTCAGAAAAGTAGTTGGACAAAACTATGGACTATTCTGAGGACGAGTGAAGCGGGGGGGGGGGGGGGGGGGTAGCATGTTGTGGGAAGATAGAGACCAAAATTATATGTTTTGTTGTATAAATAAGGAAAAATTTGAGTTGGATCATAAATAAACATCATACGTAATTTTAAGGAAATCGGGTGCAGCCGTTTTGCAGTGATGCATATTTTAAGCTAACAAAGAAAAAAATATTCAAGTAAGACTTCTCAAAGACTCAATAGAAATAACTGACCAATTATTTACGTATTCAGTGAATTTTTCTACTTGGATCGTGTGGTTTATTCGTGAAAAGCGTTCGTGCACGAAAAGTTCTTAAGTTTTTTTGTTTTTGTTTTTTTCATCAAAAAAAAGCAAAAAAATAAAACATTTTTTTCAGCAAAATCTTTCAAATCATGAGACAGATATGTGATGTTTCAGATACAATGAGAATGTTTCAAGAAATGGCCATTCCTTCAAGGCACTTAGCATTCGCTTACAAATAGGCTATGGGGTCATCAAGTCAGCCTGTGTTTGTGTCCTCGCATCCCTAAAAACTTTTGAACCATTAGATGGATCCTCTTGAAACTTCGTATGCACATTTGAGAACTACAGTTCATGAAAGAAGAGCTTTTGATGACGTAATTTTCTTATAGATTGATGTTTCCAGGACGTAACAGCGCCATCTATTGCTCAAATCCGTAACTGAATCTTATAAACATTACGATAATATTCTGGTTTTTGTATTTTCTACATTTACGTATATATAATAATAATTAACATTGAAATAATTAAAAACGTTCACACTATTCGCCTTGCTTGGCTATGCAAAGTTTGTCCTTTCGTGGTCACGCTTAAGCGATCACAAAACGACGCCGTCTTGGACTGATTGCTCGGAAATCAAGTTGATGACGTCATAACTGGTGACGTTTGTTCCAGGCTAAATCAATCGCTACATTATGACCATTTATGATAAACCCTTTTTTTTTTTTTTGAAAACTACTATAGGGATGATCCAACTTTTCTGTTTGAACTCTTTTCCAATTGGGTTCTTGTGAAGGAGTTAACCGAGAAGGCAACAAAAATTCATACAGAAAAACATTGGAATCTAAACAAAGGATTTCTATCCTATTTCTGTTAATACTTCGTTGGCTTAAACAATGAATATTAAGTCCGATTTATACAACTTAAGTCAGTAATACTTATGTTTTTCAGAAAGTGGAAAATGTATTAGTTTTTATTCAGTAAATATTAGACTTTGAATAGAAATACAGGATTTTTTCGTTTTGTCATATTCAGACTTTAACAAAAACGAAAACAAAAAACCAAAGAAATTTGCGAGAAATAATAGTTTAAAGTATTAGGCGTTAGATTCTTTAAAACTTCTTTTACATATTTAAGCTTTTTTCCCTACAAAATAGTGTATAGCGTTCCAAGAGTATTCTGAGAAAAGATCTGGTTGTCGATGTGGCACAATTTAATAATTATAAACACTAGAAATGCTTTACAAAACAAGTGAATATTAAGCATAAATTTAAGGACGACCCATAATAATAAAAACATTTAAATATAATAATGAAAAAAAAGGAAGTGCATTAAGGTAAAGAAAAATATAAAAAAAGAAGTTAGGAAAATAAGGAAAAAAAACCCTCACGGACATTGAGGAAAAAAAGATTAAGAGGAAAAAAAAAAAGCAGTAGATGTACGGATTCGAATCGAGAACCTCTAGCACATGAGGCCTTATCCACCAAGCTATAGCTGACAACTGAAATGAGGTGGTTACATTTCTAACATTTAAGCTAATAGCGGAAATCTAATGAAAACATTGCCAAATATCTCGAACCGGGGGGGGGGGGGGGCTTTGGCCCCTGAAAATCCCCTATTCCTACAGTATTTGGGCCTCTGAACACGACGGTGAAATCCGTTTGCCGATCGGAGCTTCCGTTCGGAAGTGGTTAGGAGAAGACAGTCACGGACGAACAGACAGACAGGAGAAAAGCTATAGATTCCGATTTTTGTCGCTATCACAATTGCTCCCAAATGGGTCGCTAAAAACGGAATTAGAAATTAATTACAATGTACAATGAATATAAATAATAAATACAATATTCGTTTATAATTAAGAAATTATTCAGACAATCAACTTAAAAGGAAGTGTGAAATATTTTTTTCGTTATATTACTTCGTAAAAAATAATTAGGAAGAATGAATAAATCTTCATTTTTTTGTTTTTAGTTTATCCTTTATTTAGAAATATCCTGTTAATAATGAAATCTCTTGATTTTCGGTTTTTGAAACTTCCTTTGAAATTAGGAAGTATTTCAGTTTCAATATAATTAAATAGGCTACCGGAAATCGATGGTACGCAGAATCCACCAATTGCACAAATCGTTTCCGGTTTTCAATAAACAATGAAGTAAAGCGAATGAATTGAGAAATTAATAATAAGAAGTTGTTGAAAGAATTTGAAGCCTAATTTCCTTAAAATTCTTTATTTGCAATTTTTAGTTTATTGTTTTTTTTTTTTTTTTATATATAGTCATGAAAAGTCTGAAGATGAAAAGACTATGTTATATTCAAATTTTGACATCTGCTGAATTAAAACAGAACGAATTTTTCATTTTCTGAAATAATAAAATATTAAAATAATATTAATTATTAAATAAAATCCGGCTGATAAAGACGAAACAGCTGTCCTGGATTCCCATCGATAATGGCTCAGTGTGAGAAAAGCACTCGTACGTGCACTAGATTGGATTTTTTTTTATATAAAACTAATTAAATCCGCATCATTTACGGAAGTTGTCGAAATCGGATTAGCTTTGATCCTATGAAACCGCGCTCTAAGTAAGGGATTAGCTAAAAGGATTAATAATAATTATTGTTTAAGACAATGAAATGTTAACAGAATTAGGATAGAAATCATTGTTTCTGAGAACTTTTCTCGCCTTTTCGTGTTAATTTCTCAGCAAGAACCCACACAGAAGTAAATCCAAATGGAAAAGGTAAATGTAGTCCTTATATATGCATACAAACTTTTAAGAAGATCCTTCCAGATCAAATTGTATTAAGAGGAAACGGGGACTTCCTCACACACACAGACTTTGTTATGAAATTAGAATAAAAGCATTTTGTATCCATTTGGGAGCTATTGCGTTTGTCCTGTCCGTATCTGTCTTTCTCCCCCCTCACAACCTCCGAACGGAATCGGCAAACGGACTTCACCATCGTATTCAGAAGCCCAAACACCGTAGGAATGGGGTATTTATTTCTGCCTATCCGGAAAAATGCGGACATAGTCGACTGTTTATTACCAGCAAGTTTGGGAATTTTTTTCTGGACAACTACTGACCCGATCGACTTGAAATTTGGATATGCTTACTGTGTCTAATATATAATGAATAAAAATATTACCTATAACAGTTTCCAGATACAGTCGACTGTGTGCGCATTTTTCCGGATAGGCAAAAATAAAATAAAATTCATTGTATAGTAGACACTCTAAACTAAAGCATATCCAAATTTCAAGTCGATCAATTCAGTCGTTGTCCAGGAAAAAATTCCCAAACTTCACGTTTTCCGGTGGACAGTCAGCTGTCGTTGCGCGGTGGATAACCCTCCAATGCTCCTTAAGTTAAGTTTAGGTTTTAATGGGTCGTCCTTAATTTTATGCTTCAACATAAAACTGTTTTACTTGTTCAATGTTTTAATTTCTTTCTGAATTCAAATTGTACTTAATTATTTTTTTATGCACTTTTGTATTCAAGTATTCAAGGGTCAATAGTAACATAGAGAAACTCTGGGCTTTATTTCTCTGGCTCTTCTCTTATTACGTCACACACACAGAGGGAGTGATAAGAGATACTTAACAATATTTTGAACGTAGTCCCCGTGACTTTGGATAAGACGTCTGATTTCGGATCAGAAGGTTACAAGTTCGATTCCTATCGCGGACGTTTTATTATAGAAATTATTAATTTTTTTCCTTCATCTTATTTGAAATTGATTATGCACACGTTCAATGTCCGCGTGGATTTTTAATGGGTCGTCCTTAATTTTATGCTTTAGCACAATTTTTTTTAATTTGTTATTTAAAATCAAAATCTCTGAAACCCATCAGAATTATTATTATTATTATTATTTTTCTTAAAATCTGCTTAAATTAAAAATTTCTAACTTCTATCGTATTTCTAAATTTGCAAAAATTTCAAATTACAAACTTGTTACGATAAAAATATCCTCTTTTTCAGTGACGTAGTCAATATTTTGGTTAAATTATTAGACTAGGTCGAATAAAAATATTGTAAATTAAATAAAGAAAATATGATAAATATTTTCTTTTATTATTATTATGTAAATCATGATAATAAATTTTGTTTAATTTAAATACTTAATTGATTACAGTTTTGACTGCTTGTAATTATGATTATTATCGAACATTAATAATAAGAAAAATAACTGTGCTTCTTTTTGTAGGTAAATAACCTTTCACCCTCACCCTTAACATTCTTCTCCTACTCATACGAGGGGTAAAGATCTCATAAAGAAGAAGTCAGATGAAAGACTCGAGGTTAGTGGGAAACTGTTACTGACATTGCTTTATTATTTAATAGAGCACTTAAAAAATATAGATATAATAACACCGATAACAATGTTATTATTATTACAGTTTCAATAACAATATACAAAACGTCCCGTTAGGAATTTATTAAAATTCTTAATAGATGCTTAATTTAGATAAATATAGATTAAACTAAAAAAAGTTTAATTGTTAAAGAAATTTAAATTAGTATTTATAAAAAAGTCACAGTTGGTGTGACATAAACAAGTGAATATAATTTATATATGAAGTCAGATCTTTGCTTGTCCTTAAATATTCAAGCCAAGTCTCAAGAAGACATCCAGCGATTCAGAAGTTATTAGAGAGAACACACACACAGACTGACTGATTTCTTGAGCCTCCTACGAATGTAAGCTAAAAAGTGAAGAACAATGAAAATAAAAGTTATGATCATATTTACTTTTAATTCTCTTGAACGATATTGGAAAATAACGACTTCACTTAAAGAAATTAGCGTTTGTTTTAAAGAATTAAGCAAATCCAAAACTCACAACTTGATAAAATAATCATAAATATATTCAAGGAGTAAATTACGTGTTTTGTTCTTTAAGATTAACTAGTTGCAACCCGTGAAATATTCACGGAAGTAAAACAAATACCACATTTTTGAAATACCGTGAAATTTTATGTATCGCCACAGCGCTGACCGAAAGACCATCGTTATACGATTCTTGATTTTTAAATATTAACATGCTTTCCTGGCACTTTCGGCGAAATAAGTTAACCTCCTGCCCTAAAATAATAGGATCCTCCAAATTGAGCCTATGGGAGACAAAGAGAGTGCCCCACAATGCCTCACAGGACCGTAGGAATTATTTCTAGTTCATTTTGTTTTATTATTCATTAAATGGATAGATGCAAAAGTTTATAATTTGTTTATACTTAAAAAGTGTATTTATACTTAAAAAGTGTATACTTGAAAGTATTGATACTTAAACTTAAAAGTGTATTTACAGACTACTTTTAACAAAATTAAAAATACACTTTAAAATATTCTCTCTCCGCTCTCTACACTTTGATGACAAACAAACGTACATCCGTTTTTTGCCTATTAATAAAAGAGATTAGCTTCAGTACATAGTTGATTGTTGATGAATAAATTAGAATAACTGCTTGCAACATTAAATGTTCTGGTAACTATTCTCGTTACTCTTGTACGTAATATTAAAGAAGACATCTTCTTCTGGAACTTTCTTGTACTCCTACTTTAAAGTACCTTTTTTCTTCATGATAAGTTCACTGTAGAGATCAGCACCGATTTATAACATCTTAACTTGGTCACTATTCACTAACTTGCTTCAGGAAGTTATATCAGTCTTTTAATAACTTTACAAGTATCTCACATTCGTTTAGGAACACGTTATGCCTTATCATTTCGTTCCAAACGAATATTTCGTCCAATATTAACAGTAATGGATGATATCTTCTGTTTAACAGATGTTTAAAATGGCTTTAACTTGATCTGAATCATTTATATCTATTCACGCATCATTTTCACCATTTTATCATAGCGGAGAAAGATATTCCTTCTGTAAGACATGTTGTGTGAAGGAATCGATCTGCACTTCTCGATACAACAATTTTCACGGTCGTTGCATGTCCTGACATCTTCCCATTAACAATTCTTCAGCACAAATAACATATGCTTCCTTTAGGCACAGATAACATATACTTTTTCCTTCATTTTCTATCAAGCAGCTTTATTTGGGGAGAATATTTTTCTTTCAGGTAATTCAATTATTTACTACAAATATCCATAAAAAGGGATTTTTGTTTGATATATTCCTAAAAATAAAAATTAGAAGTAATGCCTTGGAGATGAATGAGTTTTGCTCAAGTTTTGCGAATCAACAGCGCAGCGGTGGAAAACCATTACAAGCTATATCCAGTTTGTGCCACTCACCATTACCTTAAGTTAGCAATTGTGTTGTGGTTAATTTGATTGAGTTAAAGGGACGTTAAAACATGTTACTTGCTAAACACTACTTTACTCTCCTCAGCTGAAAGTTACAAACAAAGCGGATATGATAGTTCAAGTATGATCAATATAATGTTGGGAGTGACCAATCACAGTTCGATTTTTCCCCCAGTTCTGGGAAAAGGATGAGTAATTCTTTCACCCTAATTTTGTTACAATATCGATAAGTTGGAGCTGGTAGGAATAAATAAAGTTATGGATTATTTCTGAATTCAATATGAATTTGCTATTTACGGATCTAGTTTGACTTTACTTTAGGAAAGTTTTCAAATTCCACTTAGATATACCGCTTTAGGTAGAGATAATACAATATGTCAAATATAGCATTACGTCTATAAATCGTAGTTTCTTTGTCCGGCTGTCTGTTTGATTGTTATGGATTTCTGTTTTTCATTCGATTGACTTGACATTTGAATTGCTATTCACGAGTAGGAACTGAAATACATTATAAATTTATGCAACAGAAGGAAGAGCAAAGAATGTTGTAGATAAATAAGCTTTTTAATTATAATATTTATTAAAATTAAATAAATTCAGAACTTTAATAACAATCATCTCTCGATATTTTTTTTAGTCTCAATTTCATAACCCCGGAAGCGCAGTGGTGCCTCAAAGGAAAAAAAATACACAATGAAAAACCAGTGAGAAAATCCATATGCCAGCGAAAGCGGCCTCAATGAATTTTTTTAAAGCAAAAGACTTCAAACTGCGCATTTGAAATGTTAAAAAAACAACAATGGATGAGACCAAATTATTTACATCGGAAGCGTATTTTTTTCCTTTGAGGCATCACTGCGCTTCCGATGTAGTGTTCATACTAGCCTCAGTACGGAGACCTTGTTACTTACTGTGACTTCTCCTGGCTGATGATCGCCAACGAGCGTGAAACAGCTGTTCCAGGATGTCACTTGTGAATAATTTGGTCTCATCCATTGTTAATTTCATAACCTGTATTGGTAAACATAGATGAGATGAATATATTTGAAAGCAATATATATGTAACATCCTCTCACATTTACTTCCTGAAACCCCTCGTATTACTCAGATAAATAGTCGTTTTGCTTATAAAGCCGGGTGCAAAATAAATGAGCCGATGCGATGTCTGATGTTGCATCATAATAACAACCATATCAATTTTTTGCGAAAACCGTTTAGCCATTTTAGCATAACGCGCGTACAAATGAACAAACAAAGAGAAGCAAAAATAAAAATTCTTAGGCTCAATCAATAAAGAAAATGCTACGTTTGAAAAATGTTTGATTAAATGAAAATTAATTAAACTATTTTTTTGTTTTGTTTTCTTTAAAATATAATAACCTTATCACTTGGATGAGAATGAATCTATATACATTCTTCCATCGCTGAGTCTGAAGTGAGAATGAACAAAAAAAAAAGTAATAGTAATAACACCAAAGTGGTGATAGACGTCATCTTATGCCCAACGTAATCATTTAGGCTTCACATCATTCTATTTAGATAGAGGATTAAAAAAAGAAGTCAGTCAGTCAGTCTTTTTACTTCGTTCATTGGCTTTAATTTGTTCCGGAAGCGAGTTCCGAATCTTTTTAAATGTTTCTAAAAAAAGCTTTACAAAAGATTTAAAAATGAATTCCGAAAGTGGAACCGAAGAGAATAATAACGACGCTAGGACAAGGGCATTCATTGAATCTCCTTGTGTTTTATATTTTTCTTTAAAGCTACGATTGAATTGAAAATATGTTGAATAATTCCGATGTTTGTTATTCTTTTTCTTCAAATTTCTTTTCTACTTTTTTTTTTTTTGTTCTCCTGAAATGGTGGAACATGCCTCTGAATAACCGAGTGAAGAACTGGAAAAGTGTTTTTGCATTGTGCAGTATTAAAAAAGAAAAATAAATACTTTCATTTTAATCTCAAATTCCGTTTTGTTTAAAACAAAGTTTGGGCGACAATCATTTATTTCTTTAATTTTAAAATGAATTGTTTATTTCTCGCGAAATCGCGTGACTGACACGAGAAAAAGAACAACAAAAGTTTTTATTAAAACGGGAAAATAAAAGAAAATATAAAATACAGTAAAACCCCGTTATTACGCTCCCGCTTATAGCACTATCCCGTTCTTTACGCTTCTTTCCTACGGTCCCTGGAATTTTCTATGTAACTCTGTATACTTTTACCCTCTTATAACGCTTCAAATCCCGCTTGTAGCGCTTTTTTTAAATCGGAAATTTTGTATCGAACAGAAATGTAACACTAAGATTCTTTTCTTTCCCTGGTAGGATGGAATCTTTGAACTCTTTGAAGTGCGGGTCTGTGATATAGTAATGCAAAATGTCGAAGCGGAAATCCCTTTCTATAAGTGAAAAATTGCAATTTCTCCATAAGTACGACGAGAATTCTATACTAAGTCAGAAGGATTTCGCAGAATCTTTCAGTCTGAGAACAATAATAAAAAATAAGAATGGAATTACCAATGCAGCGAAGGGTGGTTGCAAATGTAAAAAAATAAAGTGTGGAAAATATGAAAATGCCGAGGAAATTCTAATTGAATGGATTCATCAGTCCCGTGATGCATCAATGCCATTAAGTGGCCCAATCATTCAAGAAAAGGCGCGTGAAATGGCGGGCAGTGCACTAAATCTGCTCCGAAAATATATTAGTGTTGCTCCTAGTGGTGTATCAATTGATGTTAACAGTTACTTGAGCCGCATTGAAAATGTCATAATCCATAACAGTAGCGCACATACACACGGCAAACCACAATCAAAGATTTTTTTTAACAGGAAATAAGCTCATATTTGCACTATATATATTGCAGAATCAAGTATATTTCCTGTAAAATGGTTTCTAAATGTTTCCCCATCTCATAAATCATTTCCCGTCTATAGCGCTATCCCGCTTATTAGCTTGTAGGTCATGGTCCCTTGACGAGCGTAATAACGGGGTTTTACTGTAGGTATTAAATTATTTTCAACGATGTTATTTATTAACACAAGAGAAACAACTAAATTGAAACCAATACAAACTGGAAAAATTTATGAGTCACTAAATACATCTTTTTTTGTAATTCAATGATAAATTTTGCACAATTGTTTACTATAGGTTCGGGAGCGTTCGAGACATTTCTCTGAAATGTAAAAATTGACTATTGTTCATGTACAAATTTTGCTACTGTATTTCCTAGGATTCTATTATAAGCAGTAAAGCAACGTATAGTTTGGAGTGCCTGCAATAATGGAAACAACATTTAGTGTGCCGCCGGATTTTTCCAAATTCTTCAGTGCCGTGAAGCAAAAAATAATTGAGAAGCACTGGTCTAGGGTGACCAGATTTTGAAAATAAAAAGTACGGGACAATATAATGCAGCGGAGCAAAATAACCGACACTTTTATTTGTATTACTTACTTACTTACTTGGAAGATATAAATACTGTTTCTTATCAGTCTTCAAATAGAGAAAATTGCGCTGTGGTTTATCAATGTTGCATCATTATTTTCAAATGTTTACTTATAGATATGGAACAATTTCCGAAAGCAATACTAATAGCCATTATTATACTGATTAAAACGTTAAAGTAATAATACAATTTCATTTTTTCCCTGTAATTTCATAAATTTGTTTTTAAATATTATTTGCAATTATATAATAGCATAAAGAATGTGTTTCTTTAGGTTCAACTGTAATGGACACTCAAGCGTTAATATGAACCTAATAGCAGGTACTGTCGGGTGCATTTTCAATGTCACATTGCGAAGTAGTGCTTTCCTGTATTGCTTGGCGATGGGGTAAACTTCCACTAATTCCCTGTGGCTCTTACAGCTAGTAAATCTGCCTATGCCACGTAAAGCTTTTGGACCAGGCTTGCCAAATAGATTACAATCAGAAAAAGAAACAACACTCCCGCCTATTATTTATTCTCCTCTCCTGAAAGGTTGCAATAAACCAGTCTAAGAGCAGAGAGCTTATTGCATGCACCGAAGCATCGGGCAGCTAATGTGACATTGGGGATGCCACCCACAGTACATGAATATGAATACGTTCTTGAGCGTAGTAACTAATCAATCTAAAGTCTAAAACTGAGCATAATATCCATTTATTGTTGGAAATGTGTTTGAAACTTTATAGGGCAGAAACACTCGACAAATGATTCAATATTGCACTATCGAATCGCTCTCAATGCAATGGCTAAACTTTAAATACGCTTATCTTCACAGTTTCTCACGTTCTCAATGGCTGAAAATAAAACAGAAATGCCGATAAAGAGTTATCTTGAAACTGCTTTTAAAATGCGTCCCGAATTAGATGTATAGGGAAAACGGGACACAACCTCAAAAACCTGGACAATCCTGTAAAATATGGGATTATGCGCCCCCACCTCCAACAACTTTTGAATGGCTCAATGGATCTTCTTGAAACTTAGTTTGCACATTTTAAATGAATTATTTAAATACAGCTTTTTAAAGAAAAAAAAATACTGAAAGAAGAGTACAACAAAATATTTTTAGTTCATTGTTGGTAATCTTTTAGCTTATCACCTGCCATTTAAATAATTTCACTAACTGTAAGTAAGCAAATAAATAAGCAAATGTAATAAAATGTAAATAAGCAACAATAATTCATTTGCTATTTTTTTTATTTCTCAAACACTTCCACTGTTGTACAGTTCCTCTTATTTTAAAATGACAACGTGGAAACTGTTGATTCCTTTTATGCATGCACACTTACCGATCGTTGCTGAAGTTTATTGCAACTATATTCACTATACTAAAATCAGGGAATAGACAGAATAATGGAAACGCCCACTGAAAAACAAACAAAAAGAACACTTACGCAAATCATAGGTGTGATGCTGTTTGCATCGTATGATTGATTTATATATTTATCGATATGAGATAGCTGACTTCCTAGCCTATTATCAGCACTACAATTGCAGACAAGATGCCTGTTGTGTGGCAATAATGAAATGGGTCAGTTAGATAATTTCCATAAGGCATGGTTATTGATGTACATCTAGTAGAGTCTTCTGTGAAATTGTGGGTGTTGCTGAAGGAACAGTACCTAAGATTATTAATGCCTATCGAACAATAAAGTCCATTGTTCTAAACCTGGAAACAGTGAATGGAAAAGAAAATGTCAGACAGGACTAACGAATAATGCCACAAATTCTGCAGTGAAAACAACAGCAGAGTTCAATATCTGTATCATTTGATTTCAACAAGAACAGTTCATCAGATTAACCAAATTAATATTTAGGGCCATGCTGTAAGATACAAGCCTCTTGTTACCGACATCAAAAACACTGACTGGCAACATGTCATTTGATCTTTAATTTTTTGTTTCCCCACTATACGGAGTGTTTGTGCATGGATGTCTGGCAGAAGCCTACCATCCTGACTGCTTGATTCCAAATTAAAGCATGGAGGTGAATCTGTGATGGTGTGGACCTCTATATCACAGCACACTTTAGGATCTCTTAGTCATTCTCATGTAATAGCGTTATATCTGAATGTTCTCCAGGACCAAGGGCAAACAATGATTCAGGTAATTTTCCCTCATGTCTATCCCTGGTTTTAGGTAGATAATGCTTCAGATGTGCTGCAAAAGTTAGTTTGAAGAGTCAGGAATAGGTAACCTGGTCTCCGCAGTCAACAAATCTTACTATCAAACCTGTATGGGAACTTCCCTCAGCAGCAAATCACAGTTTCCTCCAACTTCATCACTAGCAAACATGGCAGAGACTTATAAACGGTAAATGTTTCCTTGTATGCTTTACTATAAGAATTATGAAATGCCGAAGTTTCGTGACCAATGAGGAAAAGTTCGACAACTAGCTCAATGCTTGCCTGCCTTACTCTCAACTGGAAAAAAAATTCCAGTCTCCATTTACCAAGAGCTGAATGTCTCTTTTAGTCTGGCCCTTCCCTATTGATCTGTTCCTATTATAATCCAATAGATTTTGCTTCGGTCAGCATACCTCAATGGATCAGTAGGGCAAGAAATTCTTTCACTGATCCACACAAGCTGCCTCAACACGTCAAGCTAGAAATACATTGATGTAGATTTTCCTTTCTTATTTTGATTTACTTTTTTTTTTATTCATGTAAAAAAAAAAAAAAACTAAAATAAGATAGAAAAAAACAAATATAAAAAAAAAGGGAGTTTTCGTTTCTTATTTCACTTTTGAAATTGAGCTATGCTAAATAACCAAAATTCACATTAATCTAAACCCATTCTGTAGATTTAAAGTTGTTGCTGTTTGATTATCTTATCTAAATTTTAAAGTATATTGAAAGTTTACAGTAAATTACTGAAAATTATGAAATGATTATTCAGATAGTTGAGTTTGACATTGGTCAATCAAAATACATCACAACACAGTCCTAGTAAGACTGTTGCAATGAAATTATTTAATAAAAAAAAATTAGAATACTTAAAATACCATTAAAATATTACTTTAACATGGCATTAAACTGAGACAATAAAGGAAGTTACAAATAAAATATGACAATTCTTACTAAATCATGTCTCGTTCTTTCTGACTCATAGGTTTTTAAAATTTGATGCTCAATCAACATACAGCTGACTCGCGATAATCCGACGTTTGACAGTCCGACCTGCTCGGTAGTCCGACGCAGGTTGGTTCGAAAACCTACCCAATTGAGGCAGTCATGGAGGTGAAATGTACAATCACTTGCAATGAAGTTATGTTGGCTGCAAACACTTTGATATGTTGGTGTGAGGAGAGGGAACTCGACTACGAGAACATTTTAATGTTAAAAGATATTCAAGAAAAAGCCATGACAGACTCTTTATGTAAGAAGAAACACAAAACGATTACAGATTTTTTTAACCCGTAAATACATATGTATGTATTTTTATTTTAAGACAAAATTATATTTTACATTGTATACTGTAATTTTTTTTTTTATATATACGTATTCATTATGCCTAATGAGTCTTTTTTTAATATCCTCAATGGCCTTAAAATATGTAGTCAATATGTATTGTAACAATATACGTACTGTAGTACTTACAGTACTGTATATACA
Organism: Thereuonema tuberculata; assembly: GCA_023159025.1. Classification (NCBI taxonomy): domain Eukaryota; kingdom Metazoa; phylum Arthropoda; class Chilopoda; order Scutigeromorpha; family Scutigeridae; genus Thereuonema; species Thereuonema tuberculata. The sequence continues at coordinate 21,102,572 of JAFIDM010002131.1, read as the reverse complement.
TAACTTAAATTTTCTTGCCTTAGACGTCAAAATTCAGTTTTAAAAAAATCAACCTTTGGTAATCCGACATTTTTGATAATCCGATACCCCCTTGGTCCCGTAACTGTCGGATTATCGCGAGTCAACTGTATTTTACTTTTTCAATTATAGGCTCAAAATTCTAAAAATGAGAGAGAAATGTAAATTTTTCATCATTTAGAAACAAATATCTTCTGACTGAAAAGACAAGAAAAAAGAACACCCTCAATAACTACTACATGGGACTTCAATAAGCAAAACCAATACTTTCACAGAGAAACTTTTACACATCTTGTATGGCATAGTCATACAAGACATTCTACGTGACACTAAACAGTTAAAGAGATCAGTAAAAAAAGACATCAAGTCTTTTTAGCTATTTTTCTCGAAGTCTCTGAATCCTTTTTGTTTCTTCTACCGTGCAGTTTACCAGTCTTTGTACTGCAACATACTCCATTCTTATTCAACAAAGAGGGAGGTATTTATGACAGAACTGGAAGGCAGCAGCATTAAATTTTTCCATACTACTCTCCTCTTTCTATCTCTAAGAAATTAACAGTTCATAAATGCAAAAATTAGAAAAGGACATAAAATGGTAAATAATAATAACCCTGTTGAAAGTTGCTAATAAAAGTAGGACAGGTAAAGAAGCTCTCTTTAAATAGGAACCATTCTCAAATTAGTACTGGTAAAAGATACAATCAGAAAATCGAAAAATTTAAGTTTGGTTAATTTAAATGGAAATAACAAAACCAAAGGGTTGTACAAAAACAGCTCAATTCAAATACACTTATGTCAGATAGATGTCAACAGTAGTAGCAGTGAAAAGGTACGATTAAAAACTTTGGAGCTGGATGAAAACCCTACATTCTTTGTGGCAATAAAAAATAAATGATAAAAGAAGTCTTTTTAAGCTATTTCCTAGAAGATAGTAAAAATTACCTAAAATATTGAAGGGCCTTCTATCCAACCAATCAATGCAAAAAGACTTAATTCCCTCAAAAAGTATTCCTGTCATCTCATTAACCCTTGTCAAGTTCAATAAGACTCTACAGTAAACTCCCGATTATCCGTGGAATTGGGTGGTGCGGCAATTGCGGATAAGAGAATTCCGCAGTTAATCCGAAATGGGACAAAAATCAATACAAAAATGCTTTTAACATGTTTTCTTTACATTAAAATGGCAATAATACAGTTACAGTATTACATTATAGACAATTATTTTATTTAAAATTATTTATTTATTTTTAAATTTTATTATTGCGGGAAGGCTCTCCCGTAATTTAGTGTAACCTGCCAGTCTAAGCTCCGCCCACCAGGTCGTTCTTTAAATTGTTTATCTATAATAATATTGTCTTCACTTACTTTGTTAGCCTCTTCTATTGTTTACCTTATTCTAGATTTAATTTTTTTTAATTCCGTAATTTATTGTAAAGTAAAAAGAGTGGAAACAGGAGAGGTCAGTGGATAATCTAGAGTTTACTGTATTTATTCTAAAAATTTCTGCAAAAAATAAAAGACTTCAATAATCAATTTCATTTTGAACAAACATAACTGCCTTACTTAAACTGGAATTAAAAACAAAAAAAATCAAAACATTTAGAATGTACAAGGCTCTAAATGGATATGACAATCACATGATGCAATGATTGCAGTGTCACATGAGAAACAACACAGGCAACAAGCGACAGATCCACTCAATGTATTTGTGGTGTATGAAAAGACAACTGAAAACAAAAAGATGTAACTGAATTGTTTATTAAATTAATAATCAAACAATAACTTGACATCAGGAAAGGGAAAATAAGTACTACAAACACCATTTCAAAAACTGGAAATTTATTTTTTAAATTAAAGTGTTTTACAATTTTCTGTTAATTAGTTATTTATGTAAAACTGAAAATGTGATGAGGTATAAAAGATAATACATCAAGCATCAATAAAGAAAGTTAGTCCATTCTTGCCTTTAATGTTCTAGTTGTTACTCTATCCTTTTGTCTGAAATATAAAGAAAACATTCATAAATATGATATATAAATAAAAACAGAAACAAAAAAAAACAAGCACTATTTTGAAAATGATCCTATTATTGTTACAAAACTAATACATCAGTCTTTTTTGTTTTAGCAAAATCCAACTCAGTACTTAAAAGTATAACTCAGAAGTTCCCAAACTTCCTTAGTTCACAGAACCCTTAGTTTGCAGGATTTTTTTTTTTTTCATGGCACCCATCGAACAAAAGAAATACCTCACAGTTCGCTTTTATTGAGCAGTCAGTTAAGTCCAAAGAACTTAATAAGAACTTAATATTGAAACAACTTAGTAGCCATCAGAAAGAATAATATGAGTACACTGAAAGAAAAATATACTTTTATTTCATTCTAGAAATTTTGCAAAATCCTGAGGAGCACCTCACTACAGCACGAAGTTTTGGAACTACTGGTATAACCTATAAAGCTGGCTCTACGATAACGAGTAAAGGTATTTCTAAAATATAAATACAACAGGCGGCTTCCAAACTCATTAATACTAAAAGGGTGCAATAAACTGACCTGAATTATGATCAGATTTATGTATCTAATGTAAAGCTTTCTAAATAAAAACATCTGAGTTATTTTCCTTGATACTTACATAACATAAACAATGCCGCCCCATCCAGATATAGCATCTCTGTCACAGGCATTCAATAAAGCTTGCGAGATAACTTCAAATAAGGTATCTGGATCCTGAGAAAATAAAAAAAATAAATAATATTAAGGGTTTTATTTCCTTTTTTATGAATTAAATTTAGAAACTCATGAGTGAAGTAGAAGGATAACTTCAATCTGTAAAAAAAAATGTTCTATCTTGTTTTCAAATTATATCCAACCATTTAGTAATTTATTGAATAAACGAAATAATATACAGTCGAACCTGTCTATCTTGAACCTGTTTATCTCAAAAACCTCTATATCTTGAAATTTCTGAAAATTTCTGAAATTTCTTTACATTTAAAATCTAAATTCAATGTATTTTCCATGTTCATCTGGAAAAAATTTCCTTCAAAACCTCTGTATCTAGAATTTCAGATAGTGTAAACTACGAAAATCGATGCCCAAAGACCACCCTTCTTCAACAACAGGTTGAATCTCAGGAAAATGTTGGCCACGAGGGATTGGCAGCTCTTGCTAACTTTAGAAGGCTAATAAGAAATGAAGTTAGACGTCAAAAGTCATTGAAAGACTATATTTATTGTTAAAGGTATGTATATATGTTAAAAAATGTTATGAATGAATGTATAATTAATCTGCGATCATACCACTGTGTTTTTCTACAACAAAAGCAATTAAAATGTTTTTTAATTGACCTTAAACCTCTATAACTCGAAACCTCTTTATCTCGAATTTTTTTACCTTTCCCGTGAGATTCGAGATAGACAGGTTCGACTGTATAAAAACATTGTTAGCACATAATAAGCTTCTGTTCCTTATATGTAATCCACACAAATAATCACTCCATTTGGATGGCACATGATTAAATCTAACTGAGCAATATTAAAGAGAACAAACCTTGGTTACATGGTTATGTTGGAATGGAGTTTTAAATCCTGTTCATCATTTGTGAATAAGAAACTCAGCATAAGTTAAAAATTAATTAGGAAATAAAGCCTTGTGGTTTTACCATTTTGGGTTCCCACAATGCTTCACACATTCCATACAGTTGCTGAGAACAGGTTCCACTTAATACAAAATCCGAAGGCTCTGTTTCACAACCGATCAAATCCATAGCACTAATATAAGGCTCCCCTGTCTTGGCATCCAAACCAGCAATTACGGGCTCCACAAAATAAGGACCAAACCTAAAAATAAATCCCAAAGACAATTAAAATGTTTACAAAGGCACAAGGCTTAACAATAATTTTGTAAAATTTTAAAATAAGATATTTTCTTATATTTCATCTTTGACACACGTCAGGTCAGGTTTTTTTTTTTTTTTAATGGAATGTGGAATTCCTTTTGGAATGAGAAAGTTTCTCAAACTGAAGATTATATCGGAAATGCAAATTTGAAAAATTGCAACTCTCTACAAAAAGAAAAGGCAGAATTAAAATCATTCCCATGGAAAGCTAATCCCATTTTAATTTTAATGCTCTCCAATATTTAAAAAAACAAAACAAAAAAACACTGGTTTAAATAGACAATTACAAACAAACAAGTAAATGATTGGAGCAATTTAACAAAAGAACAACAATTCATTGGTTGAGGGATTAACAAAAGAGTAACAAAAGAACAACAATTGATTGGTTGAGGGGTTTAACAAATCAGTGGGGACAAATTTAAATGAACAGATGGTTAACAGTTCAATCAATTCAATTTGTAAATATAAAAGAAAACGGAAAAGAATTACATTTGAAATAAACAGAAAAATAATGGAATACATATGAAATTCACAAACATTAAAATACATAAAACACAAATTATATCCTAACAATACACTTCTATACAAACTCCTTCCTTTTATTTCTAATGGCAATATTTTGAGAAGCTTCTCTTACTCAGGATTAGGATTCTGAAACTGTTTTTGTTTATTTTTGATGTTCAATACATGAAAACTATGGATTGTTTGTTTGATTTGAAACCACAAAATGTAAAATTGAAAAAATGTGAAACCTAAGCTGAGAAAGCATGTACCTTCTTAAAATAGTGCTATTAGAAATAAAATAAGGGGACTAAGATGTAAGCTAAGGACTGCAATAAAATTCAAAGCATTCCAATGTGGTATCCAAAAAAACATTGTGACTGGACTTACCTCCTTTCATACAACAAATTGGAGACCATTGCAGAAAAGGTCTTAGGTTTGATGGTCGTATTTTCTTTTAATTCATATAGCTTCAGTCGAAATTGTAATCTCTGGTGCCTAAATGTAAAAATTTTTTAAAAAAATGTAGAAAATATCAAGAAATAAGGCATATTAAATAAAACAATTGAATATAATTTCTAAAACATAAATTTAAAGACGACCTATAATAATAAAAAAAGAAGTGCATTAATGTTAGGAAATAAAAAAAAGTAGGTGTACGGGATCTGAACTGACAACCTTCAGTATATGAGTCCGAGACCTTAAGCATCAAGCTATAGCTGACAACTGTAATGAGGTCACAAGGTATTTTAGATGGTTACATTTCTAACTTTTAAGCTAATAGCGAAATCCAAGGAAAACAATGCTAAATATCTCAAACATTCAGGCCCTTGGCCCCTGGAAATACCCTATTCCTATGTTATTTTGGCCTGTGAACACGATGATGAAAGCCATTTGTCGATCCGACCGTTCGTTCGGGAATTTTTAGGGGGATACAATGACAACAATGCTAAATATCTTGAACATGGGAGGCATCAGCCCCTGAAAATACCTCATTCCTACAGTGTTTGGGCCTGTGAACACGATGGTGAAATCCATTTGTCGATCCAACCTTCCATTTGGGAGATGTTAAGGGAGAGGCGGGGAGGAACAGACACAGATGGATGGATGGACAGGACAAACACAACAGCCACCGATTTTGGTTGCTAACAACAATAGCTCCCAAATGGGTCACTAAAAAGCAAGGGGGGAAAAAAAAAAAACAAGAAATTTCTACAACGAATTTTGCAATTCAATCATATATTAGAGATAAAATCAACTATGGCCACATCTACAAACTATACTTTAGACAAATTTGTGACCCATATACCCAAAATGATGGGTTTTTGGTCAATAAAAACAAGACAAAACAAACAAACAAACAAAAAAAAAAACCACAATTTAAATGCTAAATATACAAACTATATTCTGGTTATTGTGGTCACAACCACGCTATTTGTGGGCAACAAATGTAACCATGTATAATCAGAACTGGTTAGTGGAATCAGGTTGTCTTAACGTAAATCACTGCTGGAGATGAGTTAGGAATGGTAACATTGGAGGTTTATAAACGAGTTAAAAAAAGGCATTAACTACAATAATGTCTTAACTATTCAGAGATCATGTTGGGAAAAGTAAGTGAATGTTCAAGTTTTAATGCCACACGACTTGGTTTATTATTATTATTATTATTAAACTTAAAATTTCTTTATTAAATCAATTTTAACATGCAGATATGTTGTTAAAATCGGGAAATGTCCTGTCATACATACGCTAAACAAGAAACAATTCATGTCTTGATTGATAATAATGAGGAAAAAGCTTTTTCAGATTCCCCGTCAGTAACAAGCTCAAGGAATGAATTATTTCTTTGTTTAGCTTGTGCATGATAAGAAATTTCTCGATTTTAAAATGATTTTTTTTTGTTTTTTGTTTTTTGTAATTTTAGTCTAACCAGAAATAGCTACAAAATAGCTGCTTCTAGTTATGGGCAACTCATCATATCATCATAACCAATCATGTGATAACCACAACAGTGGATGCAACCAAGTTCAGTTTGCAGAAGCAGTCTCTGTGAATTTTAATTTAGAAGCTATTGAAAGAAGCTTAGATAATTATATGAAGCATTTAATATATTCTGTGTACATTCATTGAAGATCTAATAATAGAACATTAGCCGAATATTAAGCTTTTACTGGACAATTTATTGTCCTTTACAAGACAGAAAGAAAAACAAATATCAATTTTAAATTTGAAAATACATTATCAAATGGCAGACTTTTGCCTAATATGCTATTAGCCTAAAATTTTCATTAGTGAGTGCACTTGAGGAATATCTTTTGCATAATTTTGAAGTACTGTATTTAAAAAAAAAATCACATTACTTTTAAGATGTCTCTTGGGTGCTTATTTCTAATACTATAAAGTGCCACCAGTGATCCCTTCACAACCACTTAGAATAACCTCAATTCTTGTTTTGGAAAACAAAGAAAAAATGATGGACGGCACAGATATTATGGCATGGGAGATATCAGGTGCTAGATAGACCTGCTGAGTGGAGAATGACACCTAGACTAAAACTGTGGAAAAACACAATTGAAAGGAAAATCCTTATGATCTAGGGCACACAAGATACCTACTTGCATAAGAGTATAACAGTTTGGAGAAGAATGGAGAAGGCTACTATGTAATGAGCATAGAAGGCAGTGAAATTGTTAGAACAAAGCACAATGTATTGCTATGGGAATGGCAAGAATTTCCAAATAATGAAGAAGCTGGCTTGAAAAACAACCCTTGCATCTCATAAACATGAGAAAAACTCGATGCATGCTTGGATAAAGTCATCAGAACTAAGTCAAAAGTGAACAGCAGAAACAGGGCATTGTAACACATCGATAAGCAATTGCAAGTAAGTAATGATAGCTGATCACTAACAGAAGAACAGGCCCTGGCAATATCTAACAATGATTTCAATATCTAAGTTTAAACGTACAATACTGTTAGTTAATATTTGATTGATATTGTTTTAATAAATTAGTCTAAATCGCATCCTTTTTCCTCAAAAAGCTTCTGAATCATATGAGACAAATTTTAACAATAATACTTACACAGTCTGGGAATCAGTAGCAAGTCCTGGAAGACCCAAATACAGATGAGGCCCCATTTCAAAAATCCTTTGAAAATCAGTGGACAAAGTTTGGGCTTGAACACCAAAGCGTCTATCAGCTGCAATGGCCACACAATTATCACCTTTCATAGCCACTACGCAGCCACCATTATACGAGAGGATTGACTATTAAAATTATAAAAAAAAAAAAGTTACCCATAATACAGATAATTGAATTTAAATGTTGTAATAATAATAAAGCTTGTTTTTTTTTTGTTTTTTGTATGAAGACAAGATTTACAATATGTTAGCTTTTTGCACTAGCTTCTTAAAAAGTTCTTTTAAATAAGTACAACTCTACAAAAAATTTACACTAACTTTAAAATAAAACTATTATATGATTTTGAGAGTTATAGTAATTTCAAATTAATTCTTTTAACGAACTGTTATTTACTATAAAAATTAGTTAAACTAAAATGTGAAGCTTTTTTTTTTGTTTTGTTTTTAAACCAATAGCAAAGAGCAGCTTATACCCGAACCTTTACCTATTAAACAAGCTAGGTATCAATGTTTAGATCTCCCCAATGGTCAAAAACAGTTATTCAAACATGCACTCGATAGTGTACCCTATCATTAAATAATCGTTCATTTACTGTGTTTTAATGTTCTCATGCAATAATTATTTTGGCTACCAAGATCCTCATAATGGGTTTAATTTTACAAAAATCAATAGGAAGCTGAGATTAAGTAATAATCAGCTACCAGTAAAGTTTCAATATTTCTAGGAAAAGTATATGCAGACACTGTCATTTTTAGAACCTGTCATGATTGTAATGCTTAAATGGAAATGTATATGCTGTGTTTAAGGCCTCAACTCCAATAAGTACTATGATATGCGCTGGCCTGTACTGTTTAATACAAAGTAAACGGCATCTTCACTTTAATAAACCTAAATGTATAGTAGAGCTTCAGTCTTCTAGGATTAATAATTTTTGAGTTATTTTAATCACAAACAGACGGATATGTCTTAAAACTACATTCTAATTTTTTTCTAAACTTTTCTGACATATATTACACAAACAAATCAGTATTTTTCGTTAATCTATTGCGATTCACTTGATCCAAGACTCCTACATAAGGTATACAGACATTTTGTCTTAGTAACTGAACAATACTGAGCGATTTAAAAATTGTTTGAAACGATTTGCATCCAATACTTCAACAATGCTCATAATTTCTCAAATCACTCCTGGAGGTAAATGCACTTATGAAAACGAAAGTTTAAATGAGTACACTGCTGCCCAGTAAAAATATTTACCTCAATCGTTGCAAAGATACCTGCCTAAATTTTATTCATCCATCGTAGATGGATCGGACTTTTAGTAAAGTCTGTATCTTTGATAAAAAATGTATATGATCATCTGCAAAACAATATTTTACGAGCAAATGGATCTACTAAGAACCAAAAAACTTAAACTACTTTTCCTCATATATTTTCAGAATTATTACGTATTATTCGTTTTAATAATAAAATACTTAATATTCTTTTGCTTAAGAATCAATTGTTTTATCCAAATCCAACTGTCTTTTTTAGTCTTCATATCTGAAGAAAAGCTTTAGAATTTAGGTTGTTTTGTTTTATTTTAAGATGAAAGAACCAATTAAACCATCATCCTATACATATGCCCATACAAACCCAAAACTATCAGATATGATCAAATTAATTACAATGACTTTTATAAAGACCTTTCTTTGAAATTATGATCAAGAAATAAGGCCGCTCTAACATCGAATTGTAGTTACTAATACACCATTTCTACGCTTACCATTGTAAATTCCAAAAGTGATACAATATGTCTGTTATTTAAGAAAATATTATATAGTCCTCAACAAAGTTTTGATTAAACAATAAGATTTATAGCAGCTTCAGTCTTCGACTTAAATACCGCTGTATCACCACGACGCCATGTTGAATACTCTCTATCCAGTCATCGAATTCCTTTCAATTGTATGGAGTTAAAAATATTTAAATTTTTTCATTCTAAAATTCCCAAAATACAATAAGTTTCTTTTAGTAAAAAACAATTGCTTAATGTCTCAGAGATGTAATTTTTATTTTTAATATTAAGCTGGTTTGAGATTATATTTAATTTTGATTTTGGCCAGTAGATGGCATGGCAACCTTTATATTGACGAGTACAACCAGTGTCTCTAGGTGGCACTGGTACAACACAGTGAAAGAATGAAAAGATACTGGAGCGAGAGAAATAAGAAACGTTGAGCTTCGTGAGCTATTTCACGCGGTCCTCAGATGACCAAATTCGAAGAAAGTAGAAGAAAAAACAATTCTTCTATATATTTAAAAATGAATGTATCTTTCTTTCTTTCTTTCTTTGTCCTTTATATATTCCTAGGCCCTTTGACCTATCTGGACCAAACTTTGCAGAATTACTCTTTAGGACCCTGCGGAAAAGATAGGCTACCTTAGAACCAGGACCCCCCCCCCCCCAAGGGGTTGAAAAGGGGTAAAATCCCTGAAATACCCAATATCCACCTGGTGGTGAAAATGTAAAGTGAAAAATTCGCCTATGGGGGGGCAGGGACACCACACTTGGGTGGGGGGATGGCGACACAAGGGCCTAAGTGTCCCACCCCCGATCGACACTGGGACCTTTTATTTAAGGTCCCTTCTCGGGCCCCCAAGTCAATTGCAAAAAAGGGAAAAATTCGTTCTCCTATGGGGGGCAGGGACACCGCACTGGGGTGGGAGGAAGGCAAAACAAAGGCTGAAGTGTCCCACCCCGACCGACACCGGGACCTTATATTGAGGACCCCTTCTAGGGCCCACAAGTCAATTGCAAATAAGGAAAAATTCGCTTTCCTATGGGGGGCAGGGAAACCACACTTGGGTGGGGGGATGGCGACACAAGGGCCTTAGTGTCCCATCCCCGATCGACACCAGGACCTTATATTTGGGGTCCCTTCTCGGGCCCCCCAAGTCAATTGCAAAAAAGGGAAAAATTCATTCTCCTATGGGGGGCAGGGACACCATACTTGGGTGGGAAGATGGCGATACAAGGGCCTATGTGTCCCACACCCGACCGACACTCGGACCTTTTATTTAGGGCCCCTTCTCGGGCCCCCCAAGTCAATTGCAAAAAAGGGAAAAATTCTTTCTCCTATGGGGGGCAGGGACACCACACTTGGGTGGGAGGAAGGCAACACAAAGGCTGAAGTGTCCCACCCCCGTCCGACACCGGGATCTTATATTTAGGGCCCCCAAGTCAATTGCAAAAAGGGAAAAATTCGCTCTTCTATGGAGGGCAGGTCCACCTCACTTGGGTGGGGGGATAGCGACACAAGGGCCTAAGTGTCCACCCCCGATCGACACCGGGACCTTATATTTATGGCCCCTTCTAACCGAGCCCTTTCTTTCTTTGAGTGGCATTGCAACGCATGCCGTATGCAGCTATGGAAATAATAAAACAAAAGGGTATCGATTTGAATTTAGTACATCTAATCCTTCATAGATGTCACCACTTCCTCACTATTATGAGTAATAAAACAAAACGGTATCGGTTTGAATGTAGTACATGTAATCCTTCCTAGATGTCGCCACTTCCTCCGTTATTATGAAATAATAAAACAGAAGGGCATCGATTTGAATTTAGTACATGTAATCCTTCATAGATGTCGCCACTTCCTCCGTTATTATGAATAATAAAACAGAAGGGCATCGGTTTGAATTTAGTACATGTAATCCTTCATAGATGTCATCGCTTCCTCCATAATTATGAAATAATAAAACAAAAGGGTATCGATTTGAATTTAGTACATCTAATCTTTCATAGATGTCGCCACTTCCTCCATTATTATGAAATATTACAACAAAAGAGCATCGGTTTGAATATAGTACATGTAATCCTTCATAGATGTTGCCACTTCCTCCATTATTATGAAATAATAAAACAAAAGGGCATCGATTTGAATTTAGTAAATGTAATCCTTCATAGATGTCGGCACTTCCTCCGTTATTATGAATAATAAAACAGAAGGGCATCGGTTTGAATTTAGTACATGTAATCCTTCATAGATGTCGTCGCTTCCTCCATTATTATGAAATAATAAAACAAAAGGGTATCGATTTCAATTTAGTACATATAATTCTTCATAGATGTCGCCACTTCCTGCGTTATTATGAATAATAAAACAGAAGGGCATCAGTTT
>JAFIDM010002131.1:21054027-21085844 GCA_023159025.1 Thereuonema tuberculata | reverse complement strand
TATTAAAAAAGCTTCAATTGTTCAACAAACATAATAACAGATGACGATACAACTTAACCTGTAACAAATATGTGATAACCAATTACTTTGTCGTTTGAATGACTGATGCTCCTTTGTTTTATTAAAATGAAGTCTCGATAAAATTATGAGCTTCGAAACGTCTACTGAAAGGTATTTAAATGTTTTACAATTTAAAATCTTTTTACATTTATATTGTGCAATGATGGATGTTAATAATTTATATACTTGCACATAATAACTTATATAACATAATAATTTATATACTAAAACATGAATAATAAGTTAATAATTCACTAAAAAAAAATAACTAATACACGTATGTGTTGAAGCCCCTATTTGGTTTCTATAATGTATTCAGACGAAATGTAAAAACCAAAATCAAATGTATATTCATAAATTTATGCACAGCTTCATAGTATCGGCAAAACATACATTTTTGTCTTCTCTCCATTCCAAGTAAATTAATGAGGAGGCGATTTCACCCCCCCCCCCCTTCCCCCCCCTCACCTCGTTGTATTAATGATTTAAATAACTAAATCAAAGTCGATACTCTTTTGTTTTATTATTTCATATTAATGGAGGAAGTGGCGACATCTATGAAGGATTAAATGTACTAAATTCAAATCGATACCCTTTTGTTTTATTACTTCATAATAACGGAGGAAGTGGTGACATCTATGAAGGATTATATGTACTAAATTCAAACCGATGCCCTTCTGTTTTATTATTCATAATAATTGAGGAAGTGGCGACATCTATGAAGAATTACATGTACTAAATTGAAATCGATACCCTTTTGTTTTATTATTCCATAATAACGGAGGAAGTGGCGACATCTATGAAGGGTTACATGTACTACATTCAAACCGATACCCTTTTGTTTTATTATTTCATAATAATGTACAGTGGCTTAATAATGGAGGAAGTGGTGACATCTATGAAGGATTAAATGTACTAAATTCAAATCGATACCCTTTTGTTTTATTATTTCATAATAACGGAGGAAGTGGCGACATCTATGAAGGATTAAATGTACTAAATTCAAACCGATGCTCTTTTGTTTTAATATTTCATAATAACGGAGGAAGTGGCGACATCTATGAAGGATTACATGTACTAAATTCAAACCGATGCCCAAACCAATGATGGTTGTTAATGATTTATTAACTATTTAATAAACCAGTATACTACTTTATTATTACTTAAGAATTAATATTATCCGCTTTTCATTAATAAAAATTTTCATTACTAAATGTTTATAAATGCTTTATATACTTTTTATATTTTTTTTATTTCTTTTCTTTTTTGTGTTATATATGTATTTAAATATATTTCATCTTTTATTTTTACATTTCATATTCTTTTTTTTTTTATAAATTAGAAATTAAATTAAGAATTAAAAAGAGCAAAATCCTTAATATTGAGTTAAAGTATACAATAAATAAATAAATAAATAAATTTCTTAATAAGAAGTAATAATATCTTAATAAGAAGTAATAATATATAAACTTCAAAATTAGGCATATATAATCGAACTGGCAAAACTCAAATCTGGTGCTTCGAATTTCGCAAAGCAAAGATTTCAATCAATGATTTACAATCTTGAAAATTTAGAAAGTATAGAATCTATTTATATATAAATGAATCTCTTAACCGACCTAGAGGAAATGAACATTACTGAGGAGGAAATAGAAGATAGAAATAAATTCAGATCAAAAGTTAAAGACTTTAAGGGTTTCCAGAGGAGGCAGAAAGTGATTGGGAGCGGAGTTTGGACTTTGGAAAGACGGGAAAAACAGAGGGAAAGGATGAAGGAGTATTGGAAGGAGAGAAAAAGGAAGGAGAAGATGAAATCATGAACAGTTATTTCACGTGGTCCCCAGTCGGCCAAAATCGAAAGAAGAAGATAAAAATGAATCTTTCTTTCTTTCTTTCTTTCTTCGTCCTTTATACACTCCTAGGCCTTTTGACCTATATGGACCAAACTTTGCAGAATTACTCTTTAGGACCCTGCGGAAAAGATAGGCTACTTTAGAACCTGGACCCCCCCCCCAAGGGTTGAAAAGGAGTAAAATCCCTGAAATACCCAATATCCACCTAGTGGTGAAAATGAGAACTACACAAATATTGCGTAAAGTGAAAAATTCGTTCTCCTGTGGAGGGCAGGGACACCACACTTGGCCACACAAAGGCTGAAGTGTCACACCTCCGACCGACACCGGGACCTTATATTTATGGCCCCTTCTCGGGCCCCTCAAGTCAATTGCAAAAAGGAAAAATTCACTCTCCTATGGGGGCAGGGGCACCACACTTGGGTGGGGGGATGGCGACACAAGGGCCTAAGTGTCCCACACCCGACCGACACTCGGACCTTTTATTTAGGGCCCCTTCTTGGGCCCCCCAAGTCAATTGCAAAAAAGGGAAAAATTCTTTCTCCTATGGGGGGCAGGGACACAACACTTGGGTGGGAGGAAGGCAACACAAAGGCTGAAGTGTCCCACCCCCGACCGACATCGGAACCTTATATTTAGGGCCCCTTCTCGGGCCCCCAAGTCAATTGCAAAAAAGGGAAAAATTCTTTCTCCTATTGGGGGCAGGGACACAACACTTGGGTTGGAGGAAGGCAACGCAAAGGCTGAAGTGTCCCACCCCCGACCGACATCGGGACCTTATATTTAGGGCCCCTTCTCGGGCCCCCAAGTCAATTGCAAAAAGGGAAAAATTCGCTCTCCTACGGGGGGCAGGTCCACCTCACTTGGGTGGGGGGGATGGCGACACAAGGGCCTAAGTGTCCACTCCAATCAACACCGGGACCTTATATTTATGGCCCCTTCTAACGGAGCCCTTTCTTTCTTTGAGTGGCATTGCAATGCAAGCTGCGTGCAGCTAGTCCTTGATAAAAAAAAAAGTGGGTTTGAAAATACAAGGTAAAATTTCTTTTTATTATTTACTAGGATTAAGTTTCAGAATAAATGTTTCACTGCAATTTTTCAAAGAAATTGCCAATCATGACATAGCCACCTATGCTATAATATTATAAAAGAGTTTCAGATGAAATCACTTTATATGAAAATGCTTTCTATATTATAATAAAACTGTAACGCCAAAATGTTGAACATTAATGATATAAAGGCTAAAAATTACGTGAATTAAAGAAAGTTTTATAAAAGTGATTTTCGAAATCGTGGGATAAATAAATTTTTGAATTTCCTGATTGGATATTTCATTTTAAATAACATTATTTAATTGTTATTTGACCTTACATTTATTAGGTGCATTAATAGGCTTCGTCCAGATACATGGTTGAAAGCAAAGAATTGTAAGTGTTTAGCTATCGTGATAGACCGTGTTCTATTTATAAGATCTGTATTTGGAACTTTTACGCTCTTTAAACAATTTCCGAAAAGAAACAAAAAACAATTTTCAAAACAATGAGTTTACAAATGTTAGGAGTCCATTTATATGAATCTATTATCTAACAATTATATACTTAGAATTTTTTGAAATTACAGAAAGCAAAAAATAATAAAAAAAAAAGAAAAAAAATGTAGTGAATGTGGGTGGCAGAGAAGCCAAGCACTGCGACCGGAGGTCTATTGTACTATCCATCGGAAATAAGAACAGATGGAGAGAAAGACTGATAAAGTATGGTGGGAGAAGTGCAGGGGAAACGGGAGAACCCCGAGAAAACCTGCCCAGCGCGGATCGTCCACCATCATGAAACCCACAAGAGAACCGAACCCGGTACTCAGAGGTGAGAGGCCAAGGTTTTAGCGACAACGCCAAAGCAAAAAATAGTAACTGTGAATACTAAAATATTTCAAGAAATGTCGCCAAAAACTTTACAACTTCAAAAAACGTTCGTCGTACTTTGGTGTACGAGCTTGCTGATGAATCCTAACAAGGATGAAACAGCTGTCCCAGATTCCCAACGATGACATCTCAAGACGTGAAAGCAAATTGTGCGAAGTCTTTTATTTCCCCTTTTTCATGATATACTGGAGAGCTCGCAGTCTCTTTCCTATGACAGCGGAGGCGCCGCATACGCCCTCCCCAACTATCAATTAATTGAATTAATGAAAACCTGTAAATCAATGAATTAATGTTTATTAGCATCCTTAAAAACCCCTGTGCATATCTGTGAAAGTTTCATGAAATAAAGCGAGTTGAAAATAAAAGTAGATTAAAATAGTGAAATCCATATTTATAAAAATGTTCTATTTATCCCTGTTTCCTAGGGGAAATGGAGATGATTTAACGAAGCATAATTTAACCCTCTACTGCTTCAAATTAATTGAATGGTTCAAAAATTAGAAGCGATAATTTGTGTTAATTGTAGAGTGCAATAATTAAATGCTATAGTTCAAAATATGTTTTCAAAGTGCTTTTGTCTACTTCGTGCAATCTCCTATTTTTTTTTTTTTTTTGAAGTTTTTTTATTACTGCTTGAGTACCTAAGGTAGTAAACTGATGTTATGTGGCCATAAAAAATCCCTGGTACACCTCCTACAGAATGGCAAAAACCTCATTCAATTTGGATTAGTAATTATTAAGTTTTAAGTGAATAAACCATTTTGAGCTTTGTGCTGTGTATGTAGAGATTTTAACTACTATTTGATAGAGAAAAATAGTCGTTGTACCAATGGCAATGACTGTTTGGCAAAAAATAGAATTCTTTCCATATCTCTTCGACAGATATTTAGAATTAAAAAAACGTTCAAGATTTACAGAAATGTACCCACTTTTTTTTTGTTTTATGTACAAAACTAATTAAAGATGTTTTACATGTGTTTTATGTTAATATGAAATGACTGGGTTCTGGCCACCACACACAGTTCTAATTAAATACGTAAATATAAATATAATGAAATGCGAGCGCTTTCGAGATGGTCTACATCTCGTTCTCAAGCGGAGAAATGAATAACATATTTCAAAAATAAGAAATGAGGTCCAACGGACGTATGAGCACTGCCAACATCCCTAAATCCCAAATGATTCCATCCAGCTCAAACGTCCTTTGGACCTCATTTCTTATTTTTGAAATATGTTATTCATTTCTCCGCTTGAGAACGAGATGTAGACCATCTCGAGAGCGCTCGCATTTCATTGTATCTATAAAACTACATTACAAAAATTAAAAATTACAATTAATTTATATGAAACACTGTTTTATGTGGATTTGTTTTTAGGTGTGTGTGAAAAAGCCTTTGTCAATATCTTATCTTCTTAGCCCGTCTATATAAATAACTCCCAAGGACAATTTTTCATGAAACTTGAGGACTGAACAGTAAATCAGTTGAAAATGTTGGGCATTAAAAATAGGTCTTTTTCTTAGCAGTAATTCTGCTGATGACAAAAAGATATTTTTATGAGAATTGCTATTTTAATTAAGAAAAAAAAAAACTGTGGACTATAAATAGAAGATAGAAATAAAATTTAACGTGCATACATAATGTTTAAAAAATTAAATTCAAAGCCAACGCACATACAAAAATTACAAAAAATACAAGATATAATAACATACAATGGATAATTAATTTCGTTAGCGTCCAAGCTAACATCTTCAGATCGAACAATACAAAATACAAAAAATTCTATTTCCAGTCCTTACATGGCCAAGAGAACAGGTCATCAAGTATTCAGGCGAGGTCAACTGTTTGCTTGCATCAAGGGATGTGTGTAGTCTGGAATGTGCGTTGGCTTTGAATTTAATTTTTTATAAATAGAAGATGCTTGGCAAATGTGAAAGTGAGTGCTACATAATTAAAAAGAACGTATTGTTAAACAGTTCATTAAAATACAGGCACGTAAATTAAAATACTGTAGTGATGTTGCATTATGCTAAATACTAGCTTAAACACTGTTTTTTTAATAATAAGTATGTACAGTGCTATGATTAAATACTGTACTTCCTGTACATTGCAAGTGAGATTTAATTTTTTTCCTGCATCATAGATTCTGTTCGGATTATCCAAAATTTCAGATTTGCGGGGTTCGGATTACCGGGATTCTACTGTAAATGAAAAACAACTATTATTAGCATTCACTGGCCAGGATCATCTACCTTTGAATGTATGATATTTTCAGTTTTGAAAAGGGATGGAGAAACAGACGGTTGTTTTGGTTTAATGAATGGCACTAAGAAATTTGTTTTATAATCACTGTATATCCTTACTTTAAATCATGTTCTTATAACTAATCCTTACAGATTACTACCAACAGACTGTATTCATGTTTTATTGAAACAAATATGCACAAATTACCCTGCTATAATTGCATGGTTAAATAACTGAACCAAATAGATAAGTGTTTCTGTCTATCATCTTATTTGAAAGCTAGATTTACCTGGAGTTCTCAACCACCTGCCTGATCTTCTTGTCTTTTCTTTGAAAGCAAAGTCAAATACGAGAAGACAACAGCATTGCTAACAGTTTATGTTTGAATACGACCAAATGGGTTAAAAACACTAAAATCATATTTCTTTAATAATTTTACTTGCAAAAAAAAAAAACTACTCTCTCTGAAAATAAGAGTCCCATTTCACACAAAAATTTGTCCGAAAATAAGAGTCCCATTTTAATTTAACACTGTTATTCGAGATTATGGATCAACGTTAGGGATTGAAGGACATTAAAAACAAACAAACAAATAAAATGAAAGTTTTGTTCAGCATTGCAATGCAAAACTCACCAATGAAACATTGGTGAGAAAATTCATGTGCCAGCAGTGGGCAGACCTCAATGAATGTTTTTAAAGCATAAAATTCAAAATGTGCATTTTAAGTATTAACAAATAACAATGGGTGCATTGTTATTGCATAAGTTTATGTTTATCAAAGAAGACTTGATCCGTTTTTTTTCTATTTTTCTACTCCTAATAAATAATAATAAAAAAAAACAATTTTTGAAATGGTACTCTTCATTTTCGGAAGGAGGAAGTACTTTTTTTCCATAAATTTTAATGTCCATTTTCATACGATGACAGTGAAAGTGATTTAAAAAAACATCAATGAGAATTTTTTTAATAATTTATTTATTTATTGAAATCTGTACATAACTTAATCAACCACCTATCATTTTTTAATAAGATATTAAAAAAAAAATGTCAAAAATCATTTATTCTTTCAATGCAAACTTGATTTTTCACAGTTAATAAGCATTAAATAAGTATTTCCATTGCATTTTGATAAAAATGACGATTCACTTATTATATCACATGTGAAGTTAGGCAAAAGCAGTTATATGTTTGCCCCATATTGAGATATTTCAATTAAAATATAAACAAACATTTCAGAAGGAGCAAGTTTAAAGGCAACAGAGAATGCACGAGCTTTATTTTATTTTTTGATAGCAGATAGCCTCTTTTCTAAGCTGGCAATGTTATTCTTCACAATATCCATGTTCTTTGCGAAGTGTTCTTGAACCTTAAAACACAAAATTAGATAAATTAGTAACATCAACAAAAACAACAATAATAATAAGATATTATTACTTCTAAAATACTAGAAATCAAGGATACAAATTACATTTGGATCTTATCAATTATTACACACTAGTTGTACCCGGCATGCGTTGCAATGCCATTAAAACAAAGAAAGTGTTTGTGTTTTAATTCTGTTTATTGAAGTGCTTTTGGATACCCAATATTTTTTGTTTTTCCGTCTGGTGCATACACGAATAAATCAGAAGGTTTTCCGACGCGTGAGCAGGCCACATACAGCTGTCCATGTGTGAAGCATGAATTTTCCAAATTTAGTACACATACTTGTAGCGATTGTCCCTGTGCTTGGTTGATAGTCATTGCAAATGCAAGTCGCACCGGAAACTGCAAACATTGAAACCGGAAATACACTCATTTGTTGCAACGACTCGCGCATCAGATATTGTAAAATGGTTCTACTAATTCAGAAACCTTTGCGGGCGGGCGCACAACAACTCACCAAAGTTTCATCGCAATCTGATGAATGGTGTAGGAACACATACGGGACATACAAACAAAGAAACATTCATTTTTATATATTAAGAATAAGATAATTATTATTATGGCCAACTGGCCACAAACTGTATTTCGATACTGAATTACTTTAGCAAAGAAAACTGTTGTGAAACAGATAAGATGCATGTGGCTTTTCCAAAGAATTAACAACTGTATGGCAGTTTTGATGAAAGCTATAGTAAGACCCATTGTGATATCAGCAACCTATCTATAAGCCTGGTACATCAATTGATACAACTTGATATCTAACACCAGCACACCAAAAATATTAAATTGATTACTTTTAAAGTGTTTTAAAAATAGAAACATGAAAACAGCAATGTAGAACAATTAAAAAATGGAAAACTAAAAACGAATAACTTTAATTGATAAGTACCATATGAATTAGATAAAATCATAATATTGTGAAGTCAGTTAAAAAAAAAAACTATCATCATTTTCTATTTTAAATCGTTTTCTTGAATTTCTGAGATGTTTCAAAATCTGCTGTTCCTTTGCTGATAACAAAATGTTTGTTTAAATGTAATACTTCATTGCAGTACAACTGTTAATGCGTAACAATTAATTGCAAAGTTTGCATTCAACATTTCTCCATTTCATTCAAGCATCAAGTTCTTGATAAATGACTTCTAAACATGATTATGTAAAACTTAATCCAGTGAAGAGTTAGGATTTTTCTTTTTCTTTCCATTTTTATTTTTGTCTTCAATTCGCACGGTTTATCCCACCTATTTACTACATTTTTTTTATCATCTTGTTTCTGAAATGACAATATTGTATTGTAAGTCTCCATCTTTTCAGATGACCAATGATTTCCAATCACCAACAAGCTTGGTTCAATACAGGTAACCCCCAAACAACACAGTATTCGAAGAACACGAATACCTTCCCCCGAATTACACGGTTTCAAAGAACACAATTTTCGAGTAATTCTTTTGAAAATAAAATAAAATACATATATTATTTTTTTGTTTTATATTATAATTTTTTATAATTTCTGTTTATAATTTTTTTCTTTTATTTTGATAATAAAAATTCAAGATAAAACGTTTTTTCAAAACTAATTAAAAAATTAATTTGAATTATGTAATACAAGATTTCTTAGAAGTGTTTACCAATATGAATTTAAAAAATAAAAATTTTAGTTTTATATTTAACAAAAAAACATTTAAAACGTAAGGTTTTTTTTTATTTTCACACTTGAAACGGAATCCCGTTTTTTGTAATCTCGAACAACACGGTTTCAAAGAACTCGGAACCAATTAATCGTGTTCTTCGGGGGCTAGGTGTACTTATGAAGTAGCAAAATCTTTGTCATATTTTGACTTATTAATTTGATTTGCTAATTCTCTCAACATAAACATCAGAGGAATTGTAAATTTACATTTTTGAATCATCAAAGCCAATTCATATACATTAAATCTTATTACTCAGTAACCTACTATATTATGAATGCTATTCATTTTCCCTTAGAATAATCAGTTAAAATTTATAACTTCCCACAGAGTGAGCTTTTGACTCCTATCCATATAGGCTAATTTTTATTTTATCTCCATTAAATGAACCTACAGATATTTAAATAGTAAATTAAGTATTGATTAGACAAAAATAAATACATCTTGCATATTACTTCAAAAGTTCAATTCAATAGCGGCTTCAAATGGCAGCCATCTTGATTCAGAGCACTTTTATATCACTGAAAAACTGTTGACTGCAATCCTTGTGTGTTGTAGGGATGTAGGAAGAAAAATTGGTTAAATTATCAAATAGATAGCAGCATCTAACTGCCAATGCTCAAAAGTCAAAGTAATTTTAATTGTACTGCTTTATCACAATTACTACTGTGATAAAGTTGGTGTCGATGTGTGTATATATATATTTATATATTGAGATAGAAAAAATGAGGAGTACATGTATCGCTTTACTGCTCAAAGGGTTAATAAAGTACAAAAATAAAATAAATCATAACAAAATTATTTACCTGTTTTAAAATTTTTTGGTTATCTTTGACACTATTTGAAATTTGTTGCTGGGTTGCATCCAGTTGTGTCAATGCTTTACTAAATTGAAGGGCTAAAAATGAAAGAAAAATACTATTAACTCCAAGTTTTTCTTTCAAATATTTAAAACAGAGAAACACATATATATAACAGCACATTTTGTTACCAAGAATTTATGTTAGTATTATCATTCTTAGTACAAACATTATCTATTGTATAATTTTATAATGTAAGGAATAATTAGAAACATATGCAATACTATCTTCTCTATTTTCAAATACAAAATGATTAAACTTGAAGCACCACAGTTCAGATTCAACTGACCAAATCTTATATTAAAATCCTTGAAGTAAAATTGAGATTCAATATATAAAGACAGAAAGGTAATTAATAAATTAAAGACTGATAAAACATATTGCACACACAATTCTTTTCTACTATACTATTTTATTCAATAATTTTATATTTAAAGCATTAAACCATAGTTTACCTTGCTCATGCAATTCTTTCAGAGCTGTCATTCTTCCGAGGATGTCAGGAAGAGATACACATAGTGCTTCAGTCTTCTGCAGAAGTTCATACACTTCAGTAACCTAAAAAGAAAGCAGACAATCATATTATTAAAATAAAAAGAACATTTCTAGCTTGTTAGTTCACACTTCTCAGCCTACGTAAAGCAGTTTCTATTGCAACATTAATTCATCTGAAATTACAGACTTTAATATAACATAATCTAGCAGAATCTCAGAACACAAAGACACAAAATAAAAAAATAAAGCTTGAATATAGAACAAATTCTATTTCTATATCTTGCATCTTAGGCAAAATATGTAAAATGAGTCTTTTAACAATACGAACGCAAAGATTATCAAAGCATATTATTTCAGAGATCTTTTGGAAAAGTAAACATTCAGACACTAGATGAAATATATGGTTATCAAAATTTATTATTAATAATTGATGTAATAATGTAAAAATTGTATGTTACACAGAAATTGCATGTTACTACTATACACAGAAATTGCATGTATAAAAATGTATTATGTATTAAATTAGTAATAATGTAAAGTTATTAACATTAATTCTTGGCAATTTTTGTTATTAAAATATTATATTTATTTTTTTATAAATACAAAAAAAAATAATGCTTTAAAGAAAATAATACTTTTTTTACCTCACAAAATGAAAAGCAACAGGAATTGGTTAAAACAGTATTTTGATTGAAAAGATTAGAAATAAATGTACCTTGTTCTGCTTTTCAACTTCTTCGACAGCCGATTTCTTTTCATTTATTTGATTCAACTTCTGACTAAGAAGTTGTAGCCTACTTTCAACTTGATCCAGTTGCTCAGGATCAAGAAGATTAATTTTGGAATTCAAAACAGCAACAGCACTCTTAAAAAAACATTCATCAAATCAAATTAATTTCAATGCAACTATAGTTTATTAACACATAATATATAATTATTATAATAAGAGAAATGTGTACAAGAATTTTAAAATGAAATTAAAAACCATACAGATTAATAACCTCTGTGATTTTTTAATTACATTTTACATAATGCTCGGAAGGAACCAGCATTCTGAAGGAGTTCTTTTTCCTGAGAACTTTTTAAGTGAATGAGTTCTTTCTTAAATCTACGTTTCTTCTCTGTGTAAACCTGAACAGATTTTTGTAGTTCTTTCCATTTTTTGGACTTTTTTTTTTCTTTTTGTGAAGATGTAATATGATTTCCTATTTTCTAAAGCATCAAAGTATTTTTAGAATGTTTTTTTAAAATGTTAGAATGTTAATGAGTTCTATATTTTTATATGAGGGGCTCACAACCATAGTGGACCAAGTCCGTATTTTTTAAAAATGGAGATAGTTCATATTTGAGTAACCTAAAAACATGTTCTATCCTCTGCCATTGTGAATCAAGTGGGATTAATATGTTTTTTTCTCATTAAAAACTTCAAACATTACACGTTAAAAATATACACAATACATTACATATTAAAAACTTCAAAACTTGATTCCTTCAATTTAGTGTAGATGGACTTGGTCCACTATGGTTGTGAGCACCTCATATATTAATATTACTGACACTTAAGAATTATAAAGAAAAGTTAAAAGAAATTTATGTTTATTATGACCTTTTTTCTGTTAAAAAATGTGTAAATGGAACAGAAGAGAAATTAGTTCCACTTATCCAAGATTCTGTATTATCTGATATCTTTTTAAGTATTTATTTATTTATTTATTTTCTTTTACTTGCTGAAATATAAATTTTATCTTATGCCTAATTAAAATTATATAATAATTAGTAAAAACTGCACTTACCACTAAACTTTTTTCATTGGTATCACCAGCAAGAACTGTCTGCAAAAATGAACAGAGAAATTTTAATGACAAGGGAAGTATTAAATGAAATAAATAATTTTTCTTTGTTTAATCATTTTTTTCTTTCTTTTATTGCTTTAACATATGGTTTTTATCAGTTCTAATTTATTATCTCTTATTCTATTCAGTATTTTTTTTTATTTAGTTTGATTTCTTCTTAATATTTTTAAGACCCAATTTATGAGACAAGCTACTAATGCAACTTTTTGTTTATTCATTATTTGTGAAAGTGAAATGACAGGCTTAAGAACCTAGGAATAAATGGATTATGTGACAGGACTTCCTAGTAATCACAACAGCAATAGCAAATATTAAAAAAAAAAAAAAAGAGGTTTTGTTTACACAAGGATCAAAGTCATTTTTGGATTAAACTTTTAAATTAATCTGAAAATAAAAAGAAAGAAAAACTGCCCCCAAAAAGAAAAATCGCAGGAAACTGTTCCATTTAACTGGCTGGTGAATTAATTAGATTAAATACATTACATGAAATACCAGAAGTTTGAACAAAGTATATTAAAGTCTTCTTTTCTTTTCTTCTATTCTTTTCTTTTTAATGTGTTTTCTTATTTCTTGTTTTTAAGCTTGGAGGTTCCACTCTTGTTCTCTCTTTAATTAATATATTAAAGTCATTTGGTATTTATTTTATCGATATTGAATTAATTAAATACATTAGATGCATTATTATTCTTTAATATAAGTCATATTTTCATTAGTATAACAAAAATCATACTATTAATAGGCAAAAAACGGATGTATGGATGTACGTTTGTTTGTCATCAAAGTGGAGAGAGCGAAGAGAGTCAATTTTAAAGTGTATTTTTGATTTTGTTAGTGTATTTTTAATTTTAAAAATACACTAACAAATGTCTTTTTGAAAAGAAAAATTAGTTGATTTAATGTTGGTGCGTTGTTCAATACTTACTTAAAATGTTATACAAAAAAAAAATAATAATAATAATCTTTAATCATTTTAAATCAATCCAAAAATTTTAATTCAAAAACCAAATAAAAAAAAGAACACTTAAGTATAAATAAATTATAAACTTTTGCATCTATGTGAGTAATAAAAAAAAATGAACTAGAAATAATTCCTATGCCACTGTAAGGCATTGTGGGGCACTCTCTCATAGGCTCAATTTGGAGGAACCTATTATTTTAGGGCAGGTTAACTTTTTTCGCCGAAAGTGCCAGGAAAGCATGTTGATATTAAAAAATCAAGAATCGTATAATGATGGTCTTTCGGTCAGCGCTGTGGCGCTATATAATTGCCATAGCACAAGTTCAGCAAATAAATGTAGGAAGAATTCCAGTATTGGTTAAGGTAAATGTTTAAAAGTCAATATCTCCAAAACAAGTCTGGAAGGAAAACTTTATGAACAATTAAAATTGAACTATAATAATGGTTTATACGTAAAACATCGTGTATAAAGAGATTTTTAGAATTAAATAATTCATCAATCTAGATTTTGAAAAATAGTATTAAAAGTTTTCAGTTCTTTATATTTATCAATCAACTATCAAGAAATGTTCAACAAGGAAAGCACGGAATTATAACCATCATGCTGAAAATGTGACAGAGAAATGAGAATGATAGTGTATTTTGAAGGTCTTGGTAATAAATGACAAAATCTGTAAGTGGAATTTGTATTGAATGTACAAATGTCTGCTACCAATAGATCGAATGCAGCAGGGTTTATACATTTTATTCCTTTTAAAAAATGAGCTTAGAACATCTTTTTCAATCTTGTGTTTTTGAGAAATTGCACAGTATTACAAAAATGTTTTACTTCCGTGAATATTTCACGGGTTGCAACTAGTAATTTGTTAATGGTTAACAAAGTACTTTCACAATTTTTATCACTGACTGCTACCTTAGAATAAATTACAGCATGTTAGAATTTCTGTATTTGTTAAGCAATTAAGACAAACATGTCATGTCTGCTTTATGTAATAATGCAAATTTAATACAGCGCGATAAACAGCAATGAAATGAGGGTTATAACATAGCTGTCATATATGACTGACAAAGCCACTCAAGTCTCTACGAATTACTGCAATTGAGAGTAAAAATTACAACTTGGTTACAGTGTACTAGCAAGCTATCTGTAAATGCAACCAGTCTAGCTGGTAGCTTGGACCACATTGACAAATCTCAACCGGAATCATGGGTCCCTGAACAAAGTTGCATTGTTTGAAGTGAGACAAAGACGGTTAAAGATGGATTGATTACAGACAAGGTGGTGCTGGCAATGTAACTGAAATTTACTGTATTTACTCGCATAATTTCCCCCATCGCGTATTTTCCCCACCCCAGTTTTTGTGGATTACAAAATTCAATTTTTATTTTTATCGCATAATTTCCCCACCTCTACTTCAACGCGTTTCCAACATGATCTTGACTGGCGGTGAACTCATGACGATGCGACAATGTACCGTTACTTCCGCATTTCTCTATCCCACGCTACTTTAGGGGAAGATTCCACCCCCACCCCAGTCAGTACAAGAGCAGACTCCTTCTAAATCAGTACAACAATAACTGTACTTTGAAGAAAAAAACAAATGTTGAGATGTGATTTCTTATATTTTAAATGTTGCGTGTTAATAAAATTGTTGTTAATTACATTTCTTGCTTTAAAAATCAATATTTAACATGGTTTTCCTTACACTTTCACCATATTTTTTTTCCTCAAATTGAAAAACATCGCATAATTTCCCCACCCCCCTTTTTTTTTTCAAAATATTGATGAAAAAAAAGGGGAAATTATGCGAGTAAATATGGTATTATCATCGAAGTTAGTTGACATTTTTAAAATTTAAATTTTGTTTTCTTTGTTCATAATCATTCTGACCAGAGGCATCAAAACAATACCTGGTTCAATTCTAGTACCTGTATCACTGTAATCCATTGTATGACATTCGTAACCATGGTTGTGATTAGATTAATTTTACAATGACCAATTTTTATAGTAAAGGATTTCCGGACTTAAAATGTTAACATTTTAAATATAAACCTCACTGTTGGGATTTAAACAATTTTTTATTTATGATTATCTTCAATAATTTTTATGAGTTCTTTAATATGAGTATTTCATTTTTTTAACATCACTCTTCTATAATTCGAACAAATTACATAATGAAAAAATAATAAATTCAACTAACCAATTTATCGGAGTTATAACCGATTACTGTCTCAATTTTATTAAGTCTCTCTTCCATTTCTGCAAACTAGAAAAGCAAAAGATATAAAGATATAAAAAAATCTTCTCTACAAACACAAGAGAAAAATCTTATAAAACTGAAAAAAATAAAACTAAAAACTCAAATGATAATTAATAAAAAGATCACGTTAAGATTATTCCTAAAAGAGAATTATTAAAATGAAAATGAAAACTTAACTTTAATAAAATCAATTAGTATAAACACTAATATTAATCACTTTAATTAAAACTATTTTTTTATGGAAGGCTCATTAAATTAAAACTCACCTTAGCGGCTTCTAGAAATTTTGCTTGTTCCGGTTTGCAATGAAGTTCATAGATCACATGATCATTAGAGGCCTGTGTATCTTTCTTTGTTTCTTTCTTAGCAGGTTTCGAAGGAGGTAAACCTGAGGTTTTAAGATTCTCTACTTGTGAAAGAAGTCTCCTAAAATTAAAAAATTTTAGTAGAAAATATCTATTTTAGATAATATTCTATCAAAGAAGAAAATCATTGTTTTACAGTGCAAAATCATTTGTCAGAAAACATTTGCAAAATCTTTGCAACATGAAATTGTATCATTAATATAACTTTCAAATAATATACAGTCAAACTCGGCTATAACATAGTTGTTTATATCCCTAATTAGGATATAACGTGGTTTGGTCTTGGACCCCTTCTATTTTGGAAAAGGTGTATAATTATAAAATTGCAAAATTTATCATATTTTCACCCAAAAAGTACGAAAATTGATTGATTTTAGAGAACTGCTCGCGATTTGCTACTTACAATTAATACTTACTGAATAATATCGCTAATTCCAAGATGGTGGCGCCAAACCGTAAGAAAACAGAAATATGAAGATTATGGCTTGTATAACCCATCAAAGTGTTGAAAAGGTAATGATTTATAAATATAAAATTCTCTCACATCGCTCTGAATGATGTAGGTAATCGTGAAATGACCATTTGAAATCGATTTGGAATCGTTTGGGCAATAATAGGATTCGAGTATACGACATTTGACATCGCGAAGTAAAAAAAGCTCGGGCAGATCAAGATCTTGGATTCGAAATATATATAATTAATATTATATATATATCTTGGATCATTAGATGAAAGGAAGTTAATATCAGATCTGTGATAATCTACCTGTAGATATAAGTCTCCGTTCTAGTTACGGTTAAGGTGGAAAAACCTACATGTTTTTTTCTTTTTTTTTTTCCTTCTGTTATTTGAATCATCTACAACTCATTAAAATCAATTACAACTTGAATATTAACTTAGTGAAGAATCTGAAACTTTATAAAATGAATGTGAAATCAATCACAATTTTAATTTTTAAAACTGATTTTCATTTATAATTGGTAGTTTTAATAATAATAATTCCTAATTTGTGACAGAAGAAAAAAATGTTATGAGATTTTACAGGAAAATCTACCGACAATTTTTTATGTTATCAGCTAAAATATAATAAAGAAACTAATAAATAAGAAGTTATCTAAATATGAAGTTTAGATAAACTTGTTGTTGTTGTTGTGTTTGTTGTTTTTTTTCCTCATAGTTATTTTTAGGGAAAAAAAAAATTGATGCCGTAAGTATGATTTTCAACTTTGAAAATTTTTTTAGATTCCCTACTTAAATTATAACAAAAGCTGTAAAATCAGAAATAAATAATGATCTTTAGGAATCATCTAAAAATTTTCAATTGGTGAAATTCAGTGAGGTTTTGTTAAAACTTGAAAAATAATAACCAATATTTTTTATCCCACTGTAGGAATGTTATTAGTACACTACAGTAATTTAACTTCTACTTTACAAAGTTTCAGATTTTAACCCACACTAGTATTTAAAATGTGTAAAATTCATTTAGAATATCAGACGAAAAAAGGCACAGTAAGGTTTAGCTCTTTACCTTAAGGGAGAATACGTTCAAAAGTTAAAACGCTTTATTTAGCAATTTCACACACTGGAAGGTGAATGCAAATTGGGGGAGGGGGGATATAAATTTTTACCCTTTTTCTTTAACTGAAAATGACTAAAAGTTAGTTGATACCTTTATGGAATAGTTACGATTTGGGATAGGGTTCGTTTGAGATTGGCTAAGGTGATCTTAATATGGATGTTTGTTCGTAATATATCCCTAAAAAGCTCTTATCAACTGGAATTAGCATCTAACTATCCCATGTTTTTATACAGTAGATATCTGTTTTATTGCAGCTTAATATTATTTCTTATTTTCTTTTGTAAAGCAAATTGGTCGTAAAACTGTTTGCCCTTCGAATTAGAAAAGATATTAACAAAAAGTTACAGTTTAAAAAGCAATAACTTTCAGATAATTAGAAAACTTCTACTTTATAATTTTGTCTTATTCTTACTTTTGTAAAGTTCCTTGTGGATCAGCAATATTTGCAATAAGTTCTGAGCCTAGAGTCTGTTCTAAGTGAAATTCCAAGAGTTGGTTTTGTAGTTTTTCTGCTTGTTTACTCAAAACAGCGGCAGACTGGTTGCTTGTTTTATCATCATTCTTTGCTGTTTCCTAAAAAAAAAAAAAATAACAATTTTAAATACATTTATATCAGCAAATGCTTCAATACACCTCAGTAATTCTCAACAATGGCAGTTGAACTTGAATACGAATAACAAGAAGAAAACTATAACTTTTTGATTACTGGAATTTCTGATTATATCAAGTATTTTGCTATTTCCTTTGGGACTCAGTTAAGAGAGATTACTACACCTAAGTACACTACAACCTCGTTTATCCAGACTTACTGGGACCAAAGGCAATCCGGAAAATTGAAAATCTGGATAATCTGGGTAATAATCAAAACAAATCCTTAAATAAACAGACTTACCATTTATTACTATAAAAAAAATCTGTTTTGTAGCTTCAACGCCCTGTGACATTCTAGTAAAGCTTTCTTAAACTCGACAAAAAGCATTTTATTACCATAATTTATTGTACAATCTATGCAGGAACTGTACATTTAATCAAAATAAAAAGCGAATGTTTGGCGTACTTTTAGTTATGTTCTTGTTATCATAGTTAAAATTATTATTGTGAACATTAAATAAAAAAATAAAAAATGTCTACAAATCTGATCCGGATTATCTGGAGATCTGGATCAACGAGGGCCAGGTAAATGAGATTGTAGTGTATATAACATATATCAGGATGACAGAAGTAAGAAAAATCTATTGACTGAAGTGTAATACATTTATCGTTTTATATTTTTATTATATAATTCATTAGAAGTATGATTGGGTAATAGGTAAGAGCTAATAGTTAATTAAAAAAAGTGGTGAAATGTAGAATATCAAATTCAGACATTGGCAAGATGGTATAACATTTATTATTAAAAAGTAATTCTTCAAAATTATTTTCATTTTATTTTCTCAATATGACCCCTAAATTTTTCAACAGAACCACAAAGTTCAATGTTGTTGCAAGAAAAATTTGCCTTTAATAAGGTTCTAGTTCTTATTATGAATGATAATTCATAAAACTTGGATATGGTAAGCAAATCTTGTAGGCTTTTTGAGGAGTGATGCATTTTGAATGTTAATTGCAATCTGAAACCCACTTCTCTAAACTGTACAATTCCATCTTTAGATGCTTACGAGCAGATGATTATTACAGAATAACAGAATGTAAAAGAATCAGAATACGCAAAAGTAGAATTACACAAAACAATTTGGCAATTTCCAAATCTTCTTTTTCTCTTTATTATTCTGTCTCCGAAATCTAAAATTTAACAACTATCATTTATCTATTAATTTTTTATAATTATACCCTATAATGTTAATGTCAAATTATATTCTTAATTTTATGAAAATGACTTAAGATGAATAAATCTTTAACTTCTAGTCCCATTTTAAAAATCTTATTTAAATTTCACTTTTCATTAACTCCAGTATCATCAAGACAATCACTCTAACTGAACACTTTACAATGTGATTCTCTTCTCCCTGTAAATGTTATTATTTTTGTAATAAGGTTTTTTTTTTTTGTGCACTTTCGCACTTATTTTTAATTGTTGTGTATTTTGTTCGGAGTCACTTTTGGGAGCGAGGGTGACTTCCATTTCTTTTCCACGCTTTTCTGGGTTTGTCATCGGGGAGGGTGGATCGGGCTGATGAGCCCCCAATAAGGACGAAACGGCTGTTCCCGATTCCCTCTGTTGACAAACTCAAAGGCGTGATTTGTTTATTTGTGTGCAGTCTTTAGAAAAAAGAGTTACTGCTAAAAGGATACATACAAACTTCAAATTGAAAAATATACTTAATGTGATTCAAAAACTATCTTGAATTTAGATAAACGTGAAAATTGTTACCAACCTTAATTTCAGTAACTTCTTCCATCAGTTCTCTGAGTTCATGCTGAAGACGCTGGTATTTCTGCTGTGGAGTCTCCTTTTCTTTTTCTTCACCAACCTTTATTTGAAACAATTATTTTCTAAATTAGTACAATAATCATTATTTATTTAAACGATAAAATCAGTTAAAGCAAACTATGATGGAAAAAAAAAGCTGGACAAATAAATTATAAGGGATTGAAGGAAATGAATAAACAACCAACTAACAATAAAAGAGAGATAAGTTGAAACAGAGCTGTATGGTATTTCTGTCAAAAAAATACCCAAATTGGTAGTGGGATTTATCTCAGCATAATCTTTACTGGGTGAATATCACAGGACAAAAACACTCAAAAGTTTCAACCAAATGCCCTCAACACTTGTAAGTAGGTTAGAAATATATTGTGAGACATTCTCAACATATTCTGAACAATATCATCTTAGAAAACATTTTTTTTTTTAATTAATGGTCGTTACAATTCTTATTTGTAGAAAATGTGGGCAGAGTGATGAATTGGCACAACATATTCTCTGTGAAATAAAAGGCCCTAACTGGAATCAGATTTACTTTAATAAGAATATATTTTCTTAATCCCACAGAAGTTCTCCCTGTGAGCTACTATAAGCTTTCATAGCTTTACAACTTGAGAAGGATATTTTTAATCTAAGTTATCCTCCCCTTTTTGTCCCTTTCAGGATGAGTTTTAGAATCCATAAAAATCCTGGAATCTGTAACCCTACTTACTAAAAAAAAATTACCGTGTTTCTTTTTCTTAGTTTAAAACATTACTTCACACTAAATCAACCTATTTTTTTCACTCAGGACAGCATATCTTTTTCTCAATCATTTCAACAAAAGAATTATGCCAGTTTTTCAAATCCTTCTTGAACCTTTATCTGCACTAAACCTTAATAAAACACCTTAAAAGATTTTAATTTCCAGCCTGCCCTTAGCCTGCAGTCACTTGTGCTAGATCATTCTTAATAATACCATTTGGAGGACCTATAAAGACGAAGAATCAATATTTTGAAGTCAACATAATTCCTATTAGCTTTACACAAAGGATCAGTCTATCAGTGGTACCCAATGCACTCAGAAGCTGCCTGTAATTAATATAAGGCATCCCATGAAGAACTTCTGAGCACCAACTTCACAAACACAGCGAGTCTGCTTTAGTAATTCTGTCTATCTGTGTTTACTGCAGATTGACTCCCTTGTTTTCAGTTCAAAAGTAACATAGTCTAAAGTATAGCAGTTCATCAGAAATAATAAAGTTTCAACAAGATTGACTGCACTTAAATTATGCAATTTGAAAGGTAGTTGCTACTTGGAAAAACTATCGTATATAGTTACCATTTCATATTCTCCATGAGTGACATCATAACCGATTCTTCTAGAATGAGAGATTCGATCTGAAAAATCTAGAAAAAAAAAAATGGCAAAAAATTATTTTTAAAATAGAAAAATTTGCTTAAGTTGAAACTTAATAATGCTAATCTTATTATAAAAATGAATGTTTCTTTATTTGTTTGTCCCATATGCATTCCTACACCATTCATCAGATTGCGATGAACTTTAGTGAGTTGTTGTGCGCACGCCCACGAAGGTTTCTGAATTAGTAGAACTATTTTACAATATCTGGTGCACAAGTCGTTTCAACAAATGAGTGCATTTCCGGTTTCAACGTTTGCAGTTTCCGGTGCGACTCGCATTTGCAATGACCATCAACAAAGCACAGGGACAATCGCTACAAGTGTGTGGAGTAAATTTGGAAAATCCATGCTTACCACATGGACAGCTGCATGTGGCCTGCTCACATGTTGGAAAACCTTCTGATTTATTTGTGTATGCACCAGACAGAAAAACAAAAAATACTTTGTATCCAAAAGCATTTCAATAAATAGAATTAAAACACAAGCTCTTTCTTTCTTTGAGTGGAATTGCAAAGCATTCCGGGTACAGCTAGTTTTCAAATAAATACTAAGGAGATTAAAAACTATTTTTTTTTTAGCTCAACAGTAACTATTATATTTTCTATTAAATTATATCCTAACAGTAACTATAATTTACAGAATTTCAAATTTCTAGCTCTAATTCTTTTTTAGCAGCAGTGTTTTTTTTTTCTTAACAAAGGAAATTACATATACACGTTGATCACTGCTGTTATAAATCATTTAAATAGTATTCGTACTAAACAGTGTTAATCATTTATTATGTCATGATAGAAATAGGCATGCATACAAATGACAAATGCTGAATTAAACATAATTCATTTCATTTAAAATTATCCAGCATTTTCCTGCATTTCAGATGTGAGAAAAACTTCTTGTGTAAAGTCTCTTTTACAACTGCCATTAATACAGTGTATTTCTAAAATCACACACAAAAAACCTCATGCTGCTTCTTTGGTGGCAGTAATACAGGGATCAGAAAGTCACTTTTAAAGAATAAAACAGTTACTTCCCAATTTGATGTGATCTTTTCAACTTGTCCTTTAAAGCCTTTTTTTCAGGTAAGAATGTAGTGTTTCTTAATTATTTCTCCATTTTCAAGACTACTATAGAATAATCTTTACTAGAAACATTTGAAATAATAATAATATCCCAAAATACTTTCTTCTCACTCCTAAACTCATTTGAGTATGTTCGTAATTATAAAGTTTTTAATGTTTGGAAAAGGATTTCATATGTTTTTTTATATATAGCTCTTGCTACCATTAAATAATTCAGACAATCGAAAGATCCATTAATGAAGAGGATTTATTTTTTTCCTCAGTCTGTTTTTCGTAATATTTTTGACCATAATATTAGCTTGTTATTTTTCTACTGAAATCAATATCTTACTTTCTGAGAGTTCCTGTCCTAAACTGTGGCACTGCCAACAATTACATGAAAATAAGAGATCGGCTAAAAGCCAGCAATAAAATAATATCTTACGGGATTATCAACTAAATGCTTCAATTTACAAAGGTGAGCAGTAAACTAAAAACTCATGAACTGAATTTTTTCATGTTAAAAACATGTTAAAAAAGTTAATATGTTAAAAAAAACAACAACTTTAAAATAAAACTAAATAATAGAAAGCAAGTTTAACGTCCGTAATCATTCATAAATGGAGAGAGATACGCCAACCGGACAATAAATGTGCTTTCGCCCATTGAGCCAACATCAACGAGAATTCTGTACAATTGTTTCATCCTTATTGTGGAATCATCAGCAGAATCTACTCGTTGACGTTTGGCTCGCTGCGCGAAAGCTTACCCAAAAGCATTCATGGTCCCGGCAGTGGCCCGCCGGGATAAACAGCAATAAAATAAAAAATGATCCTGAAAGATCCAAAATATTAACCCCTTGTCCTCTCACTGAACTAAGGAAGTTAAGGAAGGCACTAAGGAAGTTAATTACAAATAGGTGACATGAAAATATCAATAGAAAGCAAGTTTAACGTCCGTAATCATTCATAAATGGAGAGAGATACGCCAACCGGACAATGATACTAATAAATACGTGAATAGTAAGGTAAAGGGGGAAAAAAATAACCTTCAGCTTACCAGTTTGGGAAGCATCTAAATTTTTCCCTTTAAATTTGCCAAAAGCTTCTTTGGCATTCAAGGAAACCTTCTCAACACTCTCACTTTCATCCTAATAAATAAAAATTAAAAAAAAAAAAGTAAATATAGTTTTAAAAAATATATTAAAATCTGTATCAAGTACATTAAATTAAGATGTATTTAGAATCAATATAGATATGGCTCCATCTTCGCTTTGAGGAAATATCTTATAAGAAAAGAAAATTAAAATACAGTAGAATATCAATTATCCAAACTAATTGAGACCTTGGCTCATGTACTTAATCCAGGGTTTCTCAGCATTTTTTTTACCCATGGACCCCTTTTCCCTTCTTTTGTTTTTTTTTGGTGGACCCTCTCATAGCTATTCGATAAAAGAAAAAGAAAAGGGGTTATATTAATAATCAACGAAATAGTAAATGATTATCCTTTATTTTGAATGGAAACTAATTTAATGCAAATAAATTATTCTACAGTTAAGTTCGATGGAGCATTTATGCACACTGATAAATAATTCATAATAAACCATTTTAAAATAAGTGATTCAATGAAATCCCTGTGGACCCCGGTTGAGAACCCGGCTTAATCAAATAGATAACCAATGAAACACATGAGAATACCGAGCTTAAAGGAAACAAAAGTATAATTATGCTTACAAATAAATTATTGTATGTAAGGTTATTAATACTGTATATTGAAATAATGAGCATCATAAAATGTCATTGATTTATGAAATATTTTTTTTTAACTCTGGTAAGAATATTTCTACATTGTACTACACACATCTTAAAATAGTCAGTCAGAAATTAATGCAATTAGTAGCCAAGTGATAATTCAGTGACAACCAGTGCACTAAATGTAGATAATGTAATGTTTTGGGGGGTGGGTTGGGGTGATAGTGGCTCAGATAATCAATATTGCGCTATTATAAAAGATTGATTATCTTACGTAGTAATGTGGGTTTCGTGATGGTGGACGATCCGCGCTGGACAGGTTTTCTCGGGGTTCTCCCGTTTCCCCTGCAACTTCTCCCACCATACTTTCTCAGTCTTTCTCTCCATCTGTCCTTATTTCCGTGGGATAGTACAATAGACCTCTGGTCGCAGTGCTTGGCTTCTCTGCCACTCACAATCACTACATAACATAACATCTTACATAGTAACAAGGGACTGTTTCAAGATAATGGACGATAAACAATCTTTTATCATCTTTTGCCTCTCACATGAAACGAAACATATACTATTATGGACGGTTATATTTTCTCAATATAGTACTTAAAAAGAAACAGAAACAAAGAAGAAGACTAAACATAGTTTAAGTCTGAAGTCTCACCTTTGGATTGGAAAGTGATTTTCAATATTGAAATAAGAGCTGTTAACATTTTTGATGTCAAAATACCAGAGAAAAAGCGGAAAGAAAGAAGAAAATGGTGCTAAATGTGATACATGGTTCACCATCCAGCAATATTTTGAATGCATTACACAAGCAATTGTAAAATTTGAATCTCAATCACAATAGAAACAAAAGTGCATCTCAATCACAACAGAATGAAAACAATACACAAAAAGGTTTCATGTATAATGAAACTGTGAGACAACTGCTTCCAAATAATGCAACTGCTATTTGCAGAAGAAAAAATATCCGATAGTGTGACGACAAAAAAAAATGTTAAAAAAAAATTACAACAGAATTTTGATGCAAACATTACAAAAGAATAATGATCAATATTTAAAACCCACTTGGATGTACAAAGTATAGACACAACAGAACAGCCATAATCTAATCGATTATGACTATCTAGAAAGGAAATTAATGGTTATATTATACAACATGACTTCAGACTGTAACCAACAGGAGTTAAATTCCAAATTTTTGTATAATTTTTTTTAACTGAACCTTTACTATTAAATATTTTCAATTGATGAGTATTTCTTATATCAATGTGGGTCTGATAGTCCAGTAGTTTAGGCGTTGGACTGCAGACTGGAGGAGCGTGGATGGTGGTCAAAGATTTATCCATGGTTATTTCTCCTCCATGCAGATCCTAGGGTTCCCTCAACTCTCTGTCAAATGGTACCAGGTATCTTACTTGCGAGTTAAAGGCAGACAAGTGTCAGGCTGATCATCCGATCTCAACTAGTTTACGTTGAGCCCAAATATCCCGAGCACCCAAGGGCCTGAAGCGTTTTTTTTTTTTTTTTCTTATTTCAATAAATCACAATATCAATGATATCCATCAATTCGTGCTGTTCTCTTCTCCTTGGTTCTGATTCCCACAGAGCATAGCAACATTGCTTTATTAGTTAATTTAGTGGTTGTTTTTTTATTTATGCTTCCTCCAACAATTTGAAGACTAAAATTTGATAAAGAAGAAATGAGAGCCACAAAAAGATATGTCTCCATGGTCAAAACAGCCGGGGGAAAAAAAGGTTATCTGCTGATACCAAATGAATGGAGCTGTCAGAGCTATATCAAATGCAGCAGTCATCAACTATAACTTATTACAGAATTGTAATCATGCTCTGGTCTAATCTATGAGAAAATATATTATGAGACATGAAATTTTTTTTTTTAATGATTAAAAATAGCAAAGGGTTAAGATATTTATTTATTTATTTATTTATTATGAAAAATACTGTAATTTAAAATCCTGCATAAAGTTAAACTGAGGAAAGGGTAGGTCCAACATTTACAAGATACTTACTGCAATATCTAAAGATGCCTGATCTACTTCTGGCAAATCACTAGTCTCATACACATCTGGCTGATCGTAAGCCTAGAGAAAAATAATAAAAAAGAAATGTTAATTTAGGATTATTGAAACACTTAACATGTCTAAAAAACAAACAAATAAATAAATAAATTACTTCAATTTTTTTTGTTTTATTTTAAAAGATCTACTTAAACTATAATGTATGTTATTTATTAATAAGCATTACAAGTTTTTCAAAAGGTCAAATGCACTTCTTATAAACTTATCAAAAAAGGAGAATATAAGTGTCCTGTGTAAAATAGTCAGACATTAATTTATATTTAATATTCTATAAAATCATTTGACTATAAATTAATATTTTCATATTCTAAAGCTTCACTATTAAGCATACAATTCCAATGTCTACATTATATGCCAAAACCGAATGTTTTCCATATTATTTTCCAAAATTTGAAGTGCAATGTCTCCAATGCATTACTTGGAGTGCACGATGGAAACAAAAGGAAATTTCTCATCAAATTGGTTAAGACTCTGGTTTGGTCCTTAGAAATGAAATCTCGACTTCTTAATAGCGTAAATAATGTAAAGCAGGTAATTCTCTAGTATTTTAGAGCAAGTCTTTATATCACTGCTGCTCAGAACTTTTCTTCTTTAAAAAAAACAAACAAACTTGTATTTGGTTTTCAGAAAGTCTTACCTAATTTTCACTGTAAAGAAATAAGTTGAATTCCAATACAATTATATTTATCAATTACATCAAGAAAGCTTTTATTTATATTGGGTCAGGGAAAAAGTTCGTGGCATTTTTTTAGTATAATTCAACTAGTTTTCTTAGTGTAAAAATGAATTTATTTAAATCAAATATGCTCCATTATTATCCACAACGTTTTGCCATTTTTTCGAGTAGAGCCATGATGCCATCGGTGAAGAACTTCTGTGGTTTCCGGTTGAAAAACTGAATCAAGTGGTTTTCACAGGCTTCTTTTGAAAGCAGTTTTTTTCCATTGAGAGAGTTCTACACAGATCGGAACAAGTGATAGTCAGAGGGTGCTATGTCTGGACTATATGGTGGATGCATCAAAACTTGCCAACCAAGTTCTCGTAATTCTTGACGGGTCATCAAAGAAGTGTGTGGTCGGGCATTGTCATGATGGAAGACAACACCTTTCCTGCTATTCAATTTGGACCCGTTTCTTTCAATTGCCTGGCGTAATCTCTAGTTGTGCACAGTAGAGTTGAGAATCAATCATCTGACCAACCGGAAGTAGCTCATGGTGGACGATTCCCTTCTAATCCCACCACATACACAGCATCACCTTTTTCAGCGTCAATCCTGGCTTAACGAACGCTTGTGACGGCTCACCATCCCTTGTCCACGATCTTTGACGCTTCCGGTTGTCATACGCCATCTATTTTTCATCACCGGCTACGACACGTTTCAGAAATGGCTTGATTTCATTGCGTTTCAGCAGCGCATCGCAGATATTAATTCGGTCTATCATGTTTTTTTTGTTCCCTTTGTCATAATAAAAAAAATTGCAAAATATAGTGAAATTTTTCAAACGCAAACAACTTTACAATCACTGCACCAATTTCGATGTTTATACACTCAAAGTAATGTTCGAAGTGTCACCTTTCCAACAAGCATTTAGTGGTGCCACTGCGATCTGTGTTTCCAGCATTATTTGCAATTGACGCCATCTATAGGGGAAAATGCCATGAACTTTTTCCGTGATCCAATATATATATATATATATATAAAAGCTTTCTTTATTGAATTTATATTATATATATTTCAAAATAAAGTAGAGTAGAACCCCAGGAAATCCGAACTAGTTGGGTCTGTGGTCTGTTCGGATTATCTGAAAAAAACATATTCATACTCTATATGGTAGGCCTATACAGTATACAGTTAATGCTATGGTATTAGCTCCCACTTGGCAACGTAGCATAACGGTGAGACAGAAGAATGCTTGCACTGTGAAAAGACAGTAGCTGATCACGTGAACAGTAGCAGTATCTGCAGTACGCCGGAGTGTTGCAGACTTTTCAGTTGGCTTTTGTTATCAATAGCCTACAATACAGATTAAATATGTTGCATTCCACTAAATATTAGCTTAAAACTGTTATTTTAATAATATGCACAGTGCTGTGATTAAATACTGTACTTCCAGTACATGGCAAGTGAGATTTAAATTTTTTCCTGCATCATAGATTCTGTTCGGATTTGCGGAGTTGGGATTACCGGGGTTCTACTGTAATGAAAATAGAGGCATATTATCCGACAATTTCAGCACACTGTACATGTTCCATCTTCAGGAAAAGGCACAAACCGAAACCCGTGGTTACTTTTATACAGGAAGGACTAACAGCAATATTAGATAATAATGATTACTGTAAGTCCTTCCCTTATTGTAACCATGAGTTTTATCTTATGTTGTCTGTGCTATCCTCTGATGATGGAACATACACAGTATTCTGAAACTTCCATTTTACCAATAAGTGCATTTAAAATAAGTTCCTTTATTTTATTTCATCAAATGCAGTTAAGGCTTCTCATTTTTTATCAAAAATATGAAGGTCATGATTTGTAATTCTATTTAGATTATGTCTGAAACCAAAAACAAAATAATTCAGGGATTAAATAAATAATTATTTAAGAGGAAATAAAAAAGGTTCCACCACAGCTTCTTTTTTAAATCTAAAAATGATAAAATTAAAATTTGAATGAAGATTTACAGTGATGGCAAATGGGTGACTTTCTGAAAAGATTTGACATGATTGTTAATTCGTGTGTTTTTGTTCTGCAGATGACAAATCATTTTCAATTTTAAAAATTTATATACAAGAGTCATAAAATCCAATACTGTCTTACGTGAAATAATTTCTCATAATTTCCCATAGAATAAATAATTAATAAGTTGAATTTACATGTATTTATTAAAGCATTCTAGCTACAATTGCAGAATACTGGAAGTGGGGGAAGAATTTTGTATTTGTTGTTATTATTTTTAACAGCAGTGGTGTGAGTGTAAAATGCAAATAATGTATTTAAAATGGGAATTTTTGAGAAATACACTGGGTCACCAAATATTCTTGCCGCTTAACTGGAAAAAAAAGCTTGATCTCTTATCTAAAACTGTAAGTGTAGAATGCTACATATTTATTGCTTCAACGTAATTTGACATCGGTATAATTTCAATGCAATTTACTAAAAGCTAATTTTAATTAAGATGTGAAGTTGGAAACACGAATCGTAAATTGCATTATTGATGCCGCACGAAAATGATAAGGCTCAGTTTAACATCCGATTTCCTACAAATCTAGAGGCTATCCTCACCTTTTTTAAAATCACGTTATATTTAAACTTTTGTATTTCACATAGATATTTAACGGCTGAATTTACTTAATTTAAAGGTTATTCATGGGTGTAGGGTGGATCAGTATTCATAAAAGAGAAACATTTTAGAGACATTTCGCTATTTTCTGTCCAATTAACGCTAAATAAATCTATGGAATTTCAATGTAATAAAACTGTGAAATTTACGTGGAAGATTAAAACGAATTAAATGGGCAAAATAGAAGTGCCGGAAACTTGAGTCAACAAAATGTCAACAGCACCGTATATGATTTTTTCTTTCGTTTACTTAGCAATAAAATTCTTAGGACTTTCCTTTTAATTATTTTTTACGATTAAAAAAATAAATAGGAACAACAGGTAATAAGAATCGACATCCATCATTGACTGGAAATAAATAAAAACTTACAATCCCAGGCAAGTTGGCATATTTTGAGTCAGCCATGTTGGAAGTTGACTCAGCCACACCTCTACTCACCGATTCGAAAATAGTAAAAACGAAACTTGAAAAAATAAATACAAAATAAGAATGTATTTAAGAAAAAATTCAAGTATTTAATGTTTACTACACGTTTCAACGATATTAAAGAAATATTAAAAACAGTTTTAGCAAGCTTTATAATAAAAAGGGAAAAAAATCCGTTTATTAAGAAAAATACTATTTTTCAATTAAAGAGAAACTGCTACTTGAAAAACAGAAAAAATTTAGAAATGCACAAATTCTTTACAAAATTCTTCGAACGCGGTTAGGAAGTTTTTTTCTTTTCTTTTTTCAATCACTAAAACTTCGATCACGCTTCAATTTTCCTTAGGAAATAGCTTCTGAATTACTTACATAAAGCATTTTATAATTAATGAACCACAATCAGTATTTAATAAATTGTCATTTTCAACCGATAAAATATTTAAACATTAATAAGGAATGAATAAGGAAAAAAATGGATAGGTTCGATGTTAAATAAAAGCTCAATGTAAATATAACAGTACTGAAATATTTTCTTCTTTTCCGTAAGCTGTTTATTCAGAGGAAGAGTCTAATAACTCAAGAAATTTATGGGAGAAGTTTCGGGTTTCATCATCCTCAATCATTCCGATTTTATTTATTTATTTATTGAGCAGAATACTTTCAGATCATTTGCGGGTTATTTTTGTTTATTTCGTGTCAATATTTTGATCACTATAATTCAAAATAATAACCAAAACTGTAAAAATTTATAATAGATCTGCAAGAAAGGATAATTCCTTTCAATGGCTTTAATCCATTGAAATTCTCCTAATTTTGTTTTAAAAATGACAATGCAAATATAATAATTATTGCTTATATTTTTAATTTGTAGATCAATATAAAATAATAGCAATTTGCCATGTAATTGTCAATCAGGGGCGGATCAAGGTTTTGTGTCGCCGCTGGCGCTTATGGTTTTTCAGACTTTGGATTTTCAGCAATAAATATATATTTAACAAATGTAGAATAGAATAATTTATTTAAAGTTAATAAATAGCTGACTCTGTCCGTCTGCTCAACTCAATAAATAGATAAAAACATTGAAATAGTAAAAACACAAAATTTAACAATGTGAAATAAAAATAATTTTTAAATTTTTATGTTAATAACTTTCTTTGTTATTAATATCATTATTATTTGTTATGAAAAGTCGACCTGTGACAATCATTTTCAGCTATCTGTTATTTTTCCCAAAACTTTTGCGGCCCTGGGTCATGGACAGTTGGCAGCATATTTGGAAACATTCGTCTGGTGCCAATATGGCTTCTAAATTTTCCAAACCTAAACTTTCTGAAAAATCAAGAGAAGAGAAATAATTTTTAAAGTTTAACGTGCAGAGATATAAATAATAAAGTGAAGAAATACAAGGCTGCATCTGAGTAAACAAAAGGTTCTCGCACCCTGAGCTATCATGTCGGGAATCTGGGATAGCTGTTTCAGCCTTATTAGGCTTCGTCAGTCAGATATACCCTTAATGGTAGCTCAGAGTACGAGACAAATATGTGAAAACCATTTCAGCTCCCAGGAATGGCCCTCGAGCAAAGTCAACGCAACAATGATAAATAACCGTGCACCGCACGGCCTCAAATTCTTTGTCCCAGCAACCACCGGGCTC
Source organism: Thereuonema tuberculata (assembly GCA_023159025.1). Classification (NCBI taxonomy): domain Eukaryota; kingdom Metazoa; phylum Arthropoda; class Chilopoda; order Scutigeromorpha; family Scutigeridae; genus Thereuonema; species Thereuonema tuberculata. Next base: position 21,054,130 of record JAFIDM010002131.1, on the reverse strand, counting down.
AAAAGAATTTAAAGCAAGGATTGAGAACCCCAAAAAATATCAGTTTTTAAAGTTTAAAGTGCAGAGATACATATAATAAAGTGAAGAAATACAAGGCTGCACC
>JAFIDM010002131.1:21022166-21050583 GCA_023159025.1 Thereuonema tuberculata | reverse complement strand
ATAAGATAATATAAGATAATTAAGAAAAAGTAAATTTAACGTTATGTCCGGAAGATTATAAATTTTAGTAAGTTCCCTTATATGAATTTCCTTTTCCCCATTCAAAAAAAATTGTTATAAAATTAAATAATGAGGATAAAAGAAATGGGAATAGGCCTGCCCATTATTTTCTGATTTCAATTAATCTCCGTCGTATCAAAGAAAAGCAAAATGCGAAGATAGTAGATTGTTCATGCCAATTGTCCGAATATCATCTCTAGCAAACGGCGTAAATGTTTTTATTTAGATTGCTGTTCCGAATATTTTAATGTCACATTTTACCAGTTTTCTATTTTTTTTCTTTTGTTTTTGTTTTTTTTTTTTTCTTTTCCTAAATCGCAGCTTGCATTTTGTCAGCATTTGTCAGTAATTCCAATGTGACTCGCAATCCAGGCGTAACTGATCGACCATGTTCTGTCCAAATAAGGCAAATGCATTTTTATTTTTTTTGCTATGCCAAACTTAATTACGGAATAAATATGCCTCTCATCAGGACAGAATTCTCACTGTAGTAAATTACAAGGTCTCATTGTAATGCATTTTACTTTGGTTTTTGAAAAACTATTTTTTGTAACCTACGTTTTCCTCCTAAATGAAGGAGCGGAGGAATATTGGTTAGATAAGAATAAACTAATAAATAAAATAGTTGGAAAGTAAACAGGCTTCACCAAAAAAAATGTAGAGAATGGTTTCAGTGACATATTTGAAGTTTCTTGTAAAGAGCTGATTGGTGTTTGTACATTTGCAGGAGATTCATAGGATGGGATGATGTTATTACGAAGACTAACATGAATATAATATGATAAACGACTTAAAAGTCAAACAAGAGAGATGGAGAGCAATCAATCAGGATTGAATGATGTAGCTATGTCCGATAGCTATGTTCATTTATATATAAGCTGTTAGGCAGTTCGTCTATACTATTCATTTGTGCAATCTAACATAGCCTACAATCATAATTTTTCAAGTAATATAATACTTGTAAAACTAACAAAACTTCTTTATTAATAAAAGAAATCCACCTTGACAATATTTCAAAGGCTTCACCAGCCTTCGTTTTTCAAGCCTTACATCTTACATAAAAGGGAAAAGATTCAACATCAGTTTTGGACATTTGTTTATTTTGTAATAATATAAGCTCCGTATCACGTTTTGTTTTGTTGTAATAATGCAAGGTGCACGTCACGTTTTTGTTTTGTTATACGAATATTCCATATTCATGATTTAATTTTTGTTATTTAGGGAAGAAGATGTTGAATCCTTTTACTTTTCTGTAAGATGTAAGGCTTGAAAAAGAAGGCTGATGAAGCCTTTGAAATATTGTCAAGGTAAATTTCTTTTCTTAATAAAGAAGTTTACGAAGTTTTGTAACGTAGCCTACATTGGATCTTCATACATATTGACAATTGTTGAATAACTGCTTTTCGAAATATACAGGATGGCGGACATAAAGCCGGCCCCAATAGGCATTTCTTTTTGTTTTGTGTTATTATTTTGGGCCGGTTTTCGAAAGCCAGATCCACCACTGGCGGACGATTCTACTCCGCAAAGGGGTAATACACTGAGATGGGCACTTTCCTAAGAAATTCTTTTGGAGATTTTCGCTTTTAAGAAAAAAATAACGGAGGAGCATTTTTGCAATAGTATTTATTCTTTTCATAATTCTTTCCCGAAAAGCGCAAATAGAACGCAGCTACTAGTAAACTAACACTATAAAAAGTAAACATCCTCTCTTTACTTCTCCTAACCCCTATTTTGACGAAATCGAAGGAGACCTGACGCATGCGCAAAAGCGTTGAATGCTCTCGTAAACAAAAACGGACAGTATAATGCCAGATCTCATATAAATAGTAAAACTGGGATGCCACACATTCCAGTTACATTTATCCAATTTTTTTCTTTTAGGATAATTACTGGACTGTTAGGGCGAAATAGCTAATCAAAGTTCGTTGCAAAAAGTCTTAAATGATTAATTTAATTCTCAATGATTCATGAATTTTGACTTTAAACAACAACTCTACCGTTGCCATCCAGAGAAGTTCTCTATTTACTTTAAAGATTAAAAAATTATATTTCTTCAACTAACGTCAAATCGTAATACAAATCTCAAAACAAATGTTTTAAAACACATTATCAAGCTGTAATCATCCAAGCACTGTGTAAAAGTAGCATGATGGTTTGTTTTCATACTTCCATTAATTGCTTTTCAAAATGTATTATTTTAGAAACAAATTTTGAAATTTGAAATATAAAAATTTAAAATAATGTAGTAGTTGGAATAATAATTAATTCTACTTTTAATCTAATTAAAAATAAAGACAATTAAATTAAAAGTTACTGATTGATAGAAAAGGAAATAAAATATTCGAGGACTCTATAAATCTACAGATGTAAATAAATCTATAAGCTTTGAAATGGAACTATAATTTTTTGGCGGCATAATACAAAGTAGTAAATTGCTGCAAACCCTTCGGAAAATGAAATGTAGTTTTTCTATCTTTTACGTTGTCAAAGGTTGGTTTTCCTGTAAAGCCTATTCTGGGGTTGTATGAAAAGCAATTTGATGAGAATTCATTCTAAAAGATAGATAAAATATTGTTTCTTCACTGTGTGCGTTTTCATTCATCCATCAAATATTCGTATTTCCTGATAATTTTGTAGTTAAAATATCAATGAACTTCATTATTGATTTATGGTTTTAAGTAAAATTAAAGGAAAACCAAAATTAGGGTTTTTATAGCGGGTGGAGAGAAAAAGTCAATGTTCGAATTTACCCAATATCCTCAAGAATGTCTTCCTGTTAAAGCTCTCGAAAATCTACAGAAATGCTCCATTAAAGAAATGAACTTGATTTATGACCTATTAACCGAATTCGGAACTTCTCAATTGGAAAAGTAAATAATCACAACATAACAAAACAAAATTGGCGATTTTTTTTTCCTTTATATCTTTTTTTAGCAATTATCTAACTCAAACAACTCTGCTGGTCATTATGATTTAAATAATAAATCGATATAATTCGCATTGCTCGTGACTTAATTTGATTGTTTATTTCCGTTCACTTTACTTCTGTGTAAAATCTTTCCGTTGATATCCTGAGAAGTTTATGGCATGTTGTACAGAAAAAAAAGGCTGATTTCATACCTTGCCTCGGATTGCACACAAATTTGTTGAGCTCAAATAGGCGAGTGTTATCAATGTGTTGATGTAAGTAACACTCTGTAAAAATTACGATATTAATAAAAGAACTAAATATATATATAGTTTCTTTCATTTAATTCTCTAAATTAGAATGAACATTATATATCTGAAGATCTTTTCAATTAAAAGAATCTTAACTGTGTAACTTTATGCTATCCAGTGATCTTCAATGATTCTATTCCATACAAAAAGAAATGGGCAAACTCTATGGGAATTTGTCCCACCCTGTATGTGTGATAAGATATATACCTATAGAAAGATCTCCTTACATAGAACATATGTTATTATTACGATTCGTCGCAATTGTTAGTCCGTTCGGAGTTATATACGTCTAGATATGACATATCTCGTGACATCTTACTTTCCGGATGTATTAATTAATTATCATTTAATAATTATTTTCTTAACAGTAAATATTATTTTCATTTATTACGTGTAAATAATTATTATTTACTTGAAATAAATGATATATTAAATATTAATTACATATAATCATTATTAACAGTGTGATTGATTGATTGTGGTGAATGTGGGTGACAGGGAAGCCAACCCCTTACAGCCAAGCACCACAATCAATCACTGAAACGTCATATCTAGACTTATCAATATATAACTCCGAACGGACTAATAATTGAGACAAGTCGTAATAATAAAAAATGTTCTATTGATTGAGATCTTTCCTTACGTATATATCTTATATCTCGCTATACGGGGGTGGGCAGTGGCGGATTTCCCATTAGGCGCAGGAGGCGCGCGCCACGGGCCTCACATATCGAGGGGGCCTCAAAATTTAAAAATTATTTAGCTTATTTCCTTTTTTTTTGGTTGTAAAAGCAAGATTTCCTTTTTTTTTTGGTTGTAAAAGCAAGCCTAGGGGGCCTCACCAGTCAGCCTAGGGGCCCCATCCACCCAAGTATTTCCTTTTTTTTTTTTTTTTTTGGTTGTAAAAAATATTTAGAGGGGGCCTCAAAATTGAATTGCGCCTAGGGCCTCTCAAGTGCTAAATCCGCCACTGGTGGTGGGGCAGATCTGCCCATTCTCCTTTATAGTAATAAGAATATCTTATGTTAAACTCATGTTAAATTATAAAAATGAGTGTTAGAATCGGCAAAATTTTAGAGTCTACAACTTGCAAACATTCTTCAAGAAAAGATACATTGCATTTCATCCATTAACAAAATATAACCGTTACGAAGAATATGTGGACAAAATTGCCCCAAAACAAAATGAGATATAAATGCAAAGACATTCCTCAAGCAATTCCATCAAGTAAAGATAAAACTTTAGGAAAAAATGTGCCTCTAAGAATAAAAAGCAACTTCAGTGTAAGAGTAAGACTAATAATTCATGTGTCAGCTTTACTCTTCGTCTGAAAGATATTTAATAAGAACATATAAATAGAAAAACGGCATCACGTTTATCAATCAATATCAATAACTGATGTCTTGTGTTCCAAGTAATATTTAATACATCTGTTTCACGCTAGATGTCGCTAATCAACTTTGACTACAACTGATGAATGAACTGATATAGGTATAATAAATATTTATAGATTCCAATATATAATTAGTATAGTTAGAATAAATAATTAATTATGATGCACGATTTAACATGTATAAAGAATTGATAAGGTTAAAATAAACCACCATACATAAGTTAACAAGACGACATTTAAAAACGACCGGTTTCACATGCTCCCATTTGCGCGGTTCGTCAGATTGTGACCATGTGTTTTGTTGGGATTTTTGTTTTTGTTTTTTTGTTTTTTAAATTTGAAGAACTAGCGAGTGATATATAGGCTATATATATATATTCTGAATGTAGATACTAATTACGTATACTCGCTTATTTCCAATAAGTTATTTAAAAACTGCCATTTCCTTTAAAAACTAATATATATCAACGAAAAATAATATTAGTTTTGATTATTAGTTTTCTAGATTAGATTAATTGTAGATCTTAATGTTCCGATAAAGATTTTTAAGTTATCTAAGGAGCATCCTTAGGCTCCTGTCGTAACATAATATACGGTACTCTTGCATTATTCTTAATTGACGCTTTCATAAAAAAAAAATATACTTCTGCATTTAATATAAAATTCAATATTTTACATATATTTTAATTTATAATATAATTTTAGGTCATTACCGTTTTTATATAAAGCTATTTAGATAAGATTTATTTTCTCTTGGATTAAAGTATTTTCCGAAATATAAACACTTACCAATGATAAAGTGTGTATATTTTACACAATTATTTTACAAAAGATTATAATTCTAACATTCGCACTGAAGAGATAAGGCCTAGGTCTAAGAAACATGTATACTAGAGTTTAATATTTCTTGGCAACAGCAAATTATTGTATATATATCCACGAATTAATATCACATTGATATATTAAATCCCGAACTACAATTTTAATAAATTATTATTTTACTGGAAGAACTATATCTCTTTTTACATTGAGTTTTTTTTCTTCAGCCAATAAAATTGAAAATTAAATGAAATATTTAATCAATTTTTTTCTTATTCTGTTAATATAATCTTAATATCTCCGATTTCAAAAATATCCACAAAATCTACAACGCTTATGGTCAGTGCACTATGTAAACAAAGACATATAAAAGAAATGGTAAGTGAATGGATGGGTAACGTACCTTTACATAACCTCTTGCGCTTCTGTATCCTGGGAGCAAAATGAAGCAGTATCTTACCAGTAAAACACTATATAACGGTGAGACAGCGACACCTATCGGCCACTGACCTTGCCTTCCATCGTGACCTTGAAATGGAACGACCGAATGTAGGCCACGGGAAGATCAACAGTACGGGATGACAACAGTATTGGACCACGCCACAGTTTCCTAATTTTTTTAGGGGAGAATCTTTTTAATTCTTCCTGTTTCTTCTTCTTCATTTCTTTCAGGATTTACATTAATTGATAGTTAACTGATGTAACGCACCCTACGAATCACGTGTGTTAACAAATCTTCGACTTAATTAAAAGGCGAACAGGAAAAAAGGTAATATTAAAATCGTGCAGTAGTTAACTAACGTCAGAAACGGAAATCGTTGTGAATGTAGCTTTTGATAACCAAACATTTCTTTAAATTTAGACTTTTTTAAGCCTAAATTATCAATTCAATAGAAATCAAGTAAAAAAAAAACAAAAAACATTAAAATTGCCTTAAAGTAAGAGATCTTTTATGTGAGCAACCTCTTTTATTTGTTTATTAATTTTATTGAAAATAACGAATGAGAGTATATTTTGTTTATTTATAAATACACGACATATTTATTAATTTATTTATTTATTAATTTATTTATTTACTGATTTATTGAAAATATTACAAATTTTGATTTAGAATATATCTGTATTTTGTTTGGGATTTTTTTAAGAAAACGCGGACAAATAAACAGCAAGTTTTTCATTTCACCTTTTTTCCCGCCTTTCATAAAAAACCTGGTATCAATAAATGCTCAGACTGAATTATTTCTGAAGGTGAAAAAGTATGCCAAGCGATTGTTACATTTACATATCTACACCATTTTATCTGATGTGATGCATACGAATCACACAACGGAAAAGAATTGTTGCTATACCAGCGCTATTTTAAAGCTGATGATCCAGGATGCAAATGCGTGAGGAATTAGTACAGGGATGTTAAGAAACCGCAAATAAGTTTCGGTCTGGCTGTCATTCAAGCCAACTACTCCCACAATGGACTCATTTAGCTACAAAATTTATACAAAATCGAAATGATGTTTTGATAACTTTTAAATACGACGTTTTGAAAAGACTAATACGTTTATCGTTTTGGCACTTATAGGACCACTTTCTTTCAAAATCAACAGGAAGATGACTTTTTTTTTTATTTTTAACTACCATTAAAATTTTAGCCTTCTAAGACAATAAATTTGTGGTTATTGTGGGTTTACAGAAGGTATTTTGTCAGCTTTTTTTTGCCTAGTTCCTTATAATTAGTCGGATAACCAATACGAATCTTCCTTTTCGTGGCCTGAACCTACCTTTAAACTTTCAGCTTCCTAGGCTATATGGTTTTTGAGATATCTTGATTGGCATGAGCATGTCGACTTAAAATCGCATTCTCAAGCTTCTTCCTAACAGTTTTATTTTTTACTAGCCGGGTACCGTCGCTTCGCTCCGGAACCCTTGCATATATACAGCATTAAAAACAAAAACTTTATTTATTTCGCAAATTAATATCGAGATCGGAGAATATACGACTTCCCAGCCCGTTGTAGCCTTCTCCGCTTAACTCAGGTGTATTGCGGGTTGGCGCCACACACCTTGGGTTGTCAAAAAAAAAGCGTGTTTTTACCTGTCACAGGTGTGACATCTATATAATAGGTATATAAAAACACGCGCGTATTCGAAACAACCTTGTGTCAAAATTTCAAAGCAATCGGTGAAGAACTTTCAGAGATTTAAGATTTTGAGCAAACGAACATTTACATTTTTATTTACATAGATTTATTTTTTTGCGCGTTTAATGCAGAAGAAAAAAATGGGAGGAGAGTGGCGCTTCTCTTTTATTGTCTTCACGTAATCTCTGCACAATTTCTGTTGTCTCTTTTCTGGTACTGATGTGAAAACAATAAAGAAGTGCTTAAGGGAAATAATATTACATCAGAAAATGTATTGAGACTGTTAGAATTAATATGTGATAATTCATATTTTCAAGTTAATAATAAAATATACGCACAGTAAAATGGATTTCCAATGGAGTGTCTAGTAACGGGATGTTGTGTAATATTTACTTAAATAATTTAGAAAAGAATGAAATTTTGAAATGAAAAAGTAAAATTTCTTTCGAATATCATAGGTATGCGGATGATAGTCTAATTAATGGCGAGATATGAAAAGACAATTTGGAATATTTTATGATCATCTAAATTCAATAGATAAAAATTTAAAGTTTACTATAGAAGTAGTTAATAGTAAAATAGAATATCTGGACCTAAAGTTGTATAATAAGTAGAATTGTACAGAATATGAAAATATAATGAGAAGAAATATAGAAGTAGTATATGTTGAATTTTACATTAGGACATAGTAGAAAAATAAAAAGAGAAATTATAAGATACTGTAAGAAATGGATAATAAATAATACTATGAACTACAAAATTTAAAAAGAAAGTTAAATATTAATGAAGTTAGAGTTCTGGAACTTTTCGAAATGACTTCTGATGTGTGCTGCATATGTGAGCATTCATTTTGTTACCTAAGAAACATAAGAAAGATAAATGGATGCCGTTTGCTTGGGATTTATAGAAAAACCTACAGCCGAGGAATTTCTATGGACATGGAATCTTAAATATTCCTTTTTGTCATTAGGCAAACCTCTAATGTTTCGTGTTCTTACTATTAAGCACTGATCGATGATCTCGTGATTACATTCCTCTCTAACTGGTTTTCCGTAAAAATAGCTAGAATAGGATAAGTAATAAACAGAAATATTCTCATTCCCAAGCATTCCAGAATGGGGATCCTCAAGTATATGGGAATTGCGAGAATCTGGGAATCGAGATGTGGTATTCTTGTTTCAAAATAATTTCATGGTCTAATAATTCCTTAATTCTATATTTACTTTATCGATGGGATGATGTCTTAATTTTGTATAATTATTTATTTCTATCGAGTCATTTATTTTTTTTCTCACTACTTCTACTACTCATTAATTTCACACGATTTCCTTTGTCTGATTTCACATGTTAATATCTTGAGATTCTTTGCAAGATTTCTTTATAAAATATCAACGTAATCTATCCCACAAACAATGATATCTTTTATATCATTGTTTGTGTGACAGATTACAATGACATATTTTTCAGATTTCCTGCATTCGTAGCTTATAATATCGTGTTTCATTCTTTCTTCTGTATCAACCTTATTTGTAACCAATTTCCTAAAAAAAAAAGTTAGAGCTTATAAACACAATGTCTGTATGTATGTGTTCCCATCCTAATAATTTCGAACCGCTGAACGTATCTTCCTGAAACTAGACCTGCATATTGACGGAAGTTGGTTACTCTCGAAACATTTGTGAGCACTGAAAACAATGAATTTTTATTGATTACTTTTAACAATGCATGCTAAGCTTGTTTCACATGGCATTCGTACGACAGAACTGTCGCACGACATTTTATCGGACTGATTCTATTCCGACAGCTTTTTCTTATCACATGCGAATAATGAATCACTTCCGGAGGATGTCAGATTCACAACCAGAGACTGAAGTAGTCTTTACGAGCGTTTGGCGGAAAAATCAAGCAAACTTTTCAAAACTGAGCTAGCAAAACTCCACTTCAAAATCTATAAACTGATTGGTTCTCCAGAATTTAAATTCACTGAAACACATTTTAAACAAGGCATCACAAACAGTATTTTAGTATTAATATATTTCCGGCGTTCTGTGATCGATCGTCTCATAACGAAACATATTCTGAATTTTCTCTCCACTTCAAGTAAAGTCATTACAAATTTACTGCTATTCTTTGATATGAAACAATTCAATGCGAAAGAATTGCCTGTAAATATATTATTAATTTTTAAAATTGGATTTTCATTGTGGCCGATGTCTGTCTCTAGTTTCGCGAAGGAGACTGGGAGTGGAAAAAGCTTTTCCGCGATTGGGTCTCATAAATTTCGCATCATAAGTTGTCGCAGTGCGACCATTTCAATTGTACGACATAAAATACAAGTAGCCTCAAGTTTTTCAGGAGCTCCATTACAATAGCAAAAAATAGTGAGAAATGATGTACTGATTTCTCCACTCAAAAATGCGCTTATTTTATTCCCTATCCGATGCATTTACGGAATATTGAAATTAGGGATATGGAATCGGAACAATGTTTTTTTTGTTTTTTTTTCAACTCCGACACGACTCTACGACTCTCTATAGCTCTGGGTTTCAAACGTTTGTCGAAACATTTAATATTTTTGTAGTTATGTTGAATAGGTAGAACAAAATAAGGTAGATTATACAGCACTAAATATAATATATTAAACAATGAGATGAACTCCTATTAAGCTCGTGTTTGCAATAAAGGATTACACTTATTACATCGAAGAAATGACGGGTTGTGGACAAATATCTAAACCAACAATCGACTTGCATTTAAGGGAATCTCAATTTTTCCATTCCCAAAATTTGTTACTATAATACTTGTTTACCAAACTCCCCGACATTCTTTCCCTACCAAAATCTGAATATTCCACTTCAATTTAATTTTATTTAAACCGATGTTGTTTAGAGAAGAAATTTCTGATATAATGCTTAAAAAATATATACATCCTATAAAGTAGCTCCTAAGGATCTGAAAACAGGGATAAAAATATGGAATACACTTTAAAATATAAAGACCATAATAATTATTTTAAGCGATTTAATTTACAATAGTTTTAGTAGGCCTATATTATTTCATTCTTAAGCTAAAATTTAACCTAAATCTTCGTTGTAGCAATACAACTAAAACTTCTAGTTTAAATTGTAAGTTATCGTCGTGACCGCCATCTTGGAAAAATGGTTGACTTTCATTTCGGGAAAGAAGTTTACAACAGAATTCTGCCGACAAAAATTCTTAGATAAACTCTTGCTGTAAATCATGAAGACTAATAATATCAGTAGTAATTAATCAAATTCGGGACCTTAAAAAAAAAGTTTTTTAACGATTTCTGTCCATAAAATATCGCTTTAAGAAACTACATAAAATAGAACCCATTGCAAGAGTTTCTTCATACTAAAGAACTAAAAAACTGAAGTTTTTCTACTAAAAAACTGGGGTATCTGCCTAATATCTGTAGGTCCTCCTCGCACTTGGATGACAGCATCAACACCACATGGCATGGACTCCACAAGTGTTCTGTAGTACTGTGAAGACCAGCTATACACCAGGCTACACACCATGCATCTACTGAGCATCCCACAATTCCGTAATGTTCGCTGGTGGTGGATTCCTGTAGTGACGGCACACGTTGAAGCGCAGCCCAGATTTATCCCATGGCGTTTAAATCCGGCGAACGCGGGGACCAAGACATGACTGCAAAGTCAGAGGATGCTCCTCCAGCCGTAATCAGGGAACTGTGGCCTTGTGTGGTGGTGCATTGTCCTATTGAAAGAGGCCACACCAGTCGGGATTAATGCAGCACGTGACCAGGTGTAAATGATCTGTAAGGATGATGATTTAGCAGCTAAAGATCGTAGAGGTCTATAGACGTATGAAGGGTTCTAATGATTCAGCTTAACACATCCCATACCATAACAGAGCTGCTGCCGCCCTATCCCTTGTAGGCCTGTGGGATCCATTGCCAAGTGGGGTTTTCTCCACACCCGGAGTCGCCCATCTGCCCGAAACAGTTGGGACCCCGATTCATCGGACCAGGATATACGTTCGAGTCATCTACAGTCCAGTGGCGGTGTTCCCGAACCCAGGAGAGGTGCAGAGCCTTGTGTTCTGTGGTCAACAATAGCAGCCGGGTAAGCCGTCATCTCCGGACCCCATAGAACACAGCGAACGTTGTAGTGTTTGAACGCTGGTACTAATCCCAATTTTTTGCGGCAATGTCACACTTGAGCCGAATGTTTCGATGAGTCTCAAACTCGCTGTTAACGTTCGACAAGGGCTTTTTTTCGGCCACACAGATCTCTCACACACGTTTTCTCTCTGATTTCGTATAGTCTAGATACACCCTTGAAGTTGTTGAACGTTTGAATCCGAACTTTCCCGAAATGGAGAGACCCATCTACCGAACCCATACAATTTCTTACCTCTTTCGAAGTCGCTTACATTTGGCCCAACGAAAGAACGACTTTGACCTTGGAGAATACCCATGATCTCTTAATCATTCCAGGACTTAAGTGTGTCGAGAGAGACAATGGAAAATGGCGTCTCTCGATCAACCGATCGCTGTTTTAAACCAAACAAAGCACGTTATTGCTAACGTTAATTCTTATTTCGAAAAGGAGAAATCAGCAAAACAGGATTAATATCTTATTAGAAAATTAATGACCGAACATCAGCTGCGACAGGAATTGGATTAACATCAGTGAAAGCTATTCGCCGAGAAGCAAAGATTGCAGCCGAGTATTGGACTAAAGACCATCTGGTAGAAACTGCAGTAGAAACCATTAATTATCTCGGTAACTAATTCTTATGATTCATACAGAAGTTCTTCTGAATCCGATGAATCTATTTCCACTTTTGAAACCTAATTTCATATTATTCTTAACAACTGCTGCGTGAATCATAAAAATTATATCTTATCATATATAAGCTACATAAAAATTCTGTACACCAAAAAAAAAAAGAGCTTCCAATACTGTCACCTATTATTTTCTAAATAAAATTAGTTCATTTTCACCTAACAAAAAATAAGTAAATAATTTATTTAACAGTAATTGTTAAATATCAATGGGTTATGAATTTCACATTAGAATCCTTTTATAACTGAATCTACATGATAATTCCTTCTCAGAAATAAAATACAATTTTAGAATTTCTAATGTAATTTATTAAAATACCAATACTAATGAATAATATAGGTCTCAATTAAATTCCTATTCAAAAGGAAACAAACAATTGGTAATATACTATAGTTACATTTTAATTTTTAGTTACCATTATTTTTTTTAAGAATTACATTCTATATTGAATCAAATGAATGAAAATAAATACATTTTTGAAATTATATTTCATGAGAAATCAGAATAGTTCAATAAAAGGAATATCGTTTTATCCGTAATCTTCGAACTTCCCCGAATTGTTCACTTTCCCGCCATAAGCACTGACATATATAATCGATTCAAATTTAGTCCAGGCAACGAAGACCAAAAAAGACCGAATAGGGGAAATAATTCGTGTAAAAGCCAAATTTGGCACAGTTACAGTGGAAGGTGTCCTGAACAACATACTAAAAGTACCGAATCTGAGTACCGGGGTTCGGTTATCATGTGGGTTTCGTGATGGTGGACGATCCTCGCTGGGCAGGTTTTCTCGGGGTTCTCCCGTTTCCCCTGCACTTCTCCCACCATAGTTTCTCAGTCTTTCTCTCCATCTGTCATTCTTTCCGTGGGTTAGTACAATAGACCTCCGGTCGCAGTGCTTGGCTTCTCTGCCACCCACATTCACTATATACATACATACATACATACATACATACAAAAGTACCGATGGGTGGGGGAGGAGCTAAGGGTAGGGTGGGGGTTTAAAGGTCCCTATTTTCAGTTTTTCGTGAATAACTCGAAAACTATGGCATATAAATTAAATTGTCTATATACTAAATTAATCTACATAAAATTCTCTACAGAAAAGGTCCTAAACACTTTTGTGTTGGGATGTAAGTTAAGGAGATATGGAGGAAGGAAAGTTAGTTGTTTTCAAGTAAACACATTATTATTAGTTTTAATTGTCTCTGGAACCCATAGTATGGAATCAGACAACCTTGTGTGAGATGTCCCGGATATTTATTGTATTTATTTGCTTTATTTCTGTTAGGTTTCAGATTAAAACTGTTATATTTTGAGATTAACAACTGTTTAATTAAAAGCAAAACCTATAGAGCTAATTTTGCGAATACCAGATTGGCAGTAACAACTTAATGAAAAGTTAGCCTTATTTTTTTAACACACGTGCTGATGCACACGCCTCGTGAAGGCATGATTTCTAACAATTTCCAGTTGCTGATCTACAAGAGAAGTGAACTTCGAACTACTCAAGCGAGAAGAATTTGAATTACAGCACCGGCGCTACGAAACCCTACAGAACACGGCAGTGTGGACTACTATGTGACTATGGCTGAGAAGTGTTTAATTTGTGAGAGTGGAGTTGAAAGCGACCTGTGTAAAGTCGGAAAAAAAAGGGATAATTGGGTTAGTGAAGGCAAGTGTGTTAAGGACAGATGGTAAAGATGAAGGTTTCAGGAGTAAGGCAGGTGGTGTTGTTCACAATGCTTGCAGAAGAGAATACGTCCGAAGTGACTCAATAAAAAGGTTTTTGAGAGAAGAAGCTGTTGCAGAGCAACCATCAACATCACGTTATGCCTCGGCGTTGCGTTCAGGACAAGTGAAATTCGATTTTAAAACAAACTGTTTTCTGCACGGAAACGTATGACGAACAGAGGGAAAGAAAAAAAAACTCTATTCCAAGCGTCGAACCATTGTGAAAGTTCGTACGACCACATTTCGCAATTCCGTGCTGGTTTGAGGGCAGGAAAGAAATCACAATTAAGAAAACCACATCGGGCTGTAGCTCTGTGGAAGAAGAAGAAGTACTCGCCAAATGTGTTTGCGGATCACCGGGATGCACCGCCATCTGTTCGTCATTGGAGGAGTTCGCCGGAGTGATTTTTACAAGTGGGGAGCAGCACGTAAATTTCGGGTATCACGACAACAGAGAGATTCCCGAGATCGAGCTAAGATTTACGAATGGTTCAATGACCATACCCCTTTTCCACAGTTGAATTCGCTCATGTCACTGTCAACGGGCATCGTGGGAAACTCTAAAGTAAATTGCCACCAAGCACTAGATATTGGAACCAAAACAATGCAAAGTTTCATTGGCAGAAAATTTGGTGACATGAAGCAGTCACGGAAGAATGTGGTTTTGTCACTAGCCAGTATGAGCAGTACCATTAAAATCAATGGCGAGACAGTCACTGTTAACCCTCTGACAATTTTCCAAAGAACTGT
Organism: Thereuonema tuberculata; assembly: GCA_023159025.1. NCBI lineage: Eukaryota > Metazoa > Arthropoda > Chilopoda > Scutigeromorpha > Scutigeridae > Thereuonema > Thereuonema tuberculata. The sequence continues at coordinate 21,035,632 of JAFIDM010002131.1, read as the reverse complement.
AATAGCAAAAAAGAGCGACAAAGATGTGGCAGATCTTTTGACATACGAATTAACTCCCTTCCCCCTGGCTCTGTTCTTCGAGGGTGGACTGCGAAAAGGGAAGAAGTCATCCCTCTACGATGCTTTGCCAGTAGAGAACAACGTAACTCTCGATCTCATCCAAAGCACCAATGTAGTAGATGATGGTTTCCTTCTCCATCGCATGAAGTGGAAACCGTCCTCCAACATTTGTTCAATTTGCCGTCAGTACATTGCCTACGTGCATAAACATTATGGTCAACGTTGCACGGTTGTTTTTGATGGTTACAATGATGTAACGAGCACAAAACGAGCAGAGCAGCAGCGAGGAGGGCTGACAAAAACTTCAGTTGACATTAACTGTAATGAACGCACGACTATCGCAGTTCCACAGGAGCAGTTTCTCGCAAATGAAAAGAACAAAACAAGACTGATAAACTTCCTCACTGAGAACATGACAGCAGCAGGGATTGAAACAGCTGTTGCAACATGGGATGCTGATGGCACTATTGTGAGGTGTGGGTTGGATAAAGCAGCTGTACATCCAACTGTTGCAATAATTGGGGAGGATGTGAACTTGATAGTCCTCCTCACAGGATTGGTTCCACCATCTACCAACGTGTTCTTTATGAAGCCAGGCCGTAGGAGGGTGGGGACCAAATTGTTTTCAGTGCGACAACTTCAACAGCTCCCATTCGCCAAGACGATCCTTCTGCTCCACAGCTTCTCCGGATGCGACACCACCTCGGCGATCCATTGGAAGAGCAAAGTGGGAATTGCTAGGCTGTTCGCAGCTCAACCTGACCTGACAAACCCATCTCAGTCATTTTTAATGATCCCTCAACATTACCTGAGTTATTGCAGAAGCTGGCGAGAAGCTGTTTCTGGCGATTTACCAAGCGCCAGCGCAGGAACACAACCTCAACAAACTCCGGTACTCGGCTTTTTTTGAGAGCATCGACGAAGTCGAAATCTGATATGGCCACTCTTCCTCCTACTTAGAGGAGCTCGAAGCAGCACTCGTTGAGAGTATACCTACAGGTGTATATCTGTACATATCGTTATCAATTACTGTTTTGTTTTCATTACAAATATCTATTTGGGCTACCTACTTCCGTTTGTGTTTTTACTTTCTTCCAGATACAACAATGGCTCGGCAACCCTCTACCACCAACCCAATGGGGTTGGGCCAGGGGAGACAATGGCATCCTGCAGCCGGTGACAACCAACGATCCAGTGGCCCCTGCCTTCATTCTCAACACCATATTTTGCTGATGCACGACTGGGTGCGGGTTGCGCTGCAGGTGCCGGAAGCAGGCATTGCCTGCTCCATTGTCTGCGGCGTATGCTTCGGCTCGTGCACTAAAGCGCAGGACGCATTGGCACTCCGTATCCGTATCCAGGTATCCGAAAAACGACATATGACGTCATTTTGTACTACGTCCGTCGATTTGTGACGTCAAACTCACGTAGTTTTTCACTATACGGGAAAGTTCAATGAGCTTGAACATTCCCGTATTCCGTATGTGACGTCATGTTAACGTCACCAATCAGAATGTTTCTTTTGTTACAACGTCAACCAATCCCAACGCAGCTGTGCGCTTTGGCGGCTGTCCGAAGAGAGAGCGGTCCACGGTTGAAGGGAACTGTTGTTGATCGGAGGGGAATAAAGGCGGCAGCCGGGGGAGTAGTATCCCATGCCCGCTCCCGCATACCCCAGTCGCCAGGGAAATGCGATTGCGGTGGACGGCTGACATCACTTGCATGCCGCCAGACGACTGCAATGCGGACGGCATTCTCATGACTTGCTGTCGGCTCCAGGGTGAGAGCATTCACAGATCACAAAATAAAATGTAGCACCACACTTAACACATCACACTTGTTGAATAACACTGCTTTTAGAGTTCGATAAAAATAAAAAAAGAAAACTATCTTCTTACTTTTAGGAAAATCAGGTAAGTCTGCATTTATTTTAGTCCTTGTAATCGAATCGAAACCTACGAAATTAAAAAGCGAACATGACATAGCCGATCCATCTTGAACAATTTTGGCGCGAAAACAGATGCATTATGGGAAACTTTCATTTCCTTTTCCGATTTTAACAATGGCGAAGACGGAAAACAAGGCGTGTTTAAAAATACGGGAGTCGGAATACGGAATTCGCAATACGTAATACGGAATACATGATACAAAGTGCCAATGCGTCTGGGCCTTAACGGAGCCCCAATCGAAGACACCGTCGACGATGACGATAGTTTCAATTTCGAAGATAATTAGGACTTCGACAAATTACTATGGATTTCTTATTGAGGAATTTACGTGCCATTTTTAACAACAAAACAAACATTTTTTCAAATTGTCCATTTCCTCCCCATATCTCCTTAAGTGTACATCCCAGCGAAAATGTGTATAGGACCTTTTTTATAGAGAATTTTTTGTAGATTAATTTAGTACATGGACAAAATCTGAAAAAAGGAACCTTTAAACCCCCACCTTCCCCTTAGCTCCACCCCCAACCATCGGTACTTTTAGTATGTTGTTCAGGACACCTTCCCCTACAACTGTGCCAAAATTGGCTTTTACACGAATTATTTCCCCTATTTTTGCTTCGTTGCCTGGACTAATTCTACTATTGCGCCATCTGGTGTCCACGGTCGACCTTTCGCTGGGAGGAGTTTGAGTTTGATTAGGACTGAGGAGATATCTGCCGTTATGTATAACATCGTTTGCAGATAACTCCATTAACTGCAAAGGTGTGGTGGGATGAAATGGACATGAAAGTGCTCTTCCCAATTTTTTTGGCATATCGTCATCATCATCACTTCAACCATTTTCAATCCACTGCAGGATGAAGGTCTCCAAGTTTTTTCTCATTCTTAGTCGAAAGCGTTCCTCTTCCAATCGAGCGCAACAAAACTTTTACTTTCATCCATACATCTATCTACTGGACTTACTGATAGAATATTAATTATATTAAATATCCATGTCCAATTACAATGGAAATTCTTGTTGTTTTCTCCCTATAACAAATGCATTGGTGTTGCCGGCCGCAGTTTTGAGTATCTTCTTTGAATAAAGATGTTGTTCATAGTTGTTTCCATTGATTTAGATGTGTCTTGACGTTCCATATCTCCTCTAGCCGATTGCAGCGCCACTAAATAGCGCCCTCTAGCACAGAAGGTTACCGTCAGCGAACATACATTCATAGACGAAAAAGATTTGTCATGGTGCTTCCTTTCTCCCATTACAATTTGTACAGGTTGTATGTGTATACAGGGTGTTTCAAAATTCCTATTACAAACTCCCAGGACTTGCAGAGGGACCGAGCAGATAACGTTTTGAACTTATGGTTAGTAGAACTTAACATTAGGAACCCTTGTCCGGAAATTCAATGTACCACAAGCAAACCAAAATCAATTTGCACTTGCTGTCTGAGATCATCTCGACCAAACATTCGACGGAAGATGGATAGGCCGCGGTGGCCCAATTGCTTGGCCTCCACGATCGCCGGATTTAACTCCACTCGACGTTTTCCTGTGGGGCCACATGAAGAGTCGTACATACGAGATCCCTGTAGAGTCGGAGGAACTGGCACGAATTCCGCGACACAAGCGCTTCAACAAACATCAGGTGTTGTATCTGCCCTCCCGCAGACGTTCTTGAAATTGCAAACAGAATTCATGATGGAGATGGTTGTTATCTTCAGGAGAGCGAGCCTGAAGCAGCTGCAATCAATATGGTTTATAGGCAAGTCTTTCCGTAGAATGTGCCAGTCACGGAAGACATTTGCAATGTGATGTGATGATTTCTGAGGACTCCTGGTAAAGAATACTCAAAAATTCTGTGGTTTGCGGTCCACAGCCACAGGCGATGGCCCTGGCCTGTCTGTTAGTTTTGCAGCACACAAACAGCCCATTTCTCGAATTTCCTATACCACTCTCTTAATGTTTTGTCCATCGGTGGTTCTGTATGAAACTTGGTTCTAAAACCACGTTGCCCTCTTACATTAACTCGGTTTTAGCAAGTTGCAAAACGCACAATAATTGCTGTTCGCCTTAAAACGCCATGTTTCCACACTACTGTCCCCTAGTGGAGAAACGGATAACTAAGCCACGGCATGTGACAAAAGAAAACTCGATTATGTACTCTTTTCACTGCCACGCTCAGTGGCGGATTTCCGCATAGGCGCAGGAGGCGCGCGCCACGGGCCTCATAAATCAAGGGGGCCTCAAAATTTAGCTCTCAAAATAAAAACAAATTATTTTGTTTGGTTGTAAAAGCAAGATTTCCTTTTTTTTTTTGGTTGTAAAAGCAAGCCAAGGGGGCCCCATCCACCCAAGAAGTATTTCCTTTTTTTTTTGGTTGTGGAATAATGGAACTCCCACCCCGGGCCCCCAAAGGCGTTGGTACTCCACTGTGTAGGGGTAGTGAAAATATTTAGCGTGGGCCTCAAAATTGAATTGCGCCTAGGGCCTCTCAAGTGCTAAATCCGCCACTCTCGTCCTGTGTGCGAGTTTGTCTGTTAGCTACAGATCTTCAAAATTCCGTAGGGATTTCTAAAACACCTGTAAATATGAGTTACAGAAGTAAATGAAGACTTAAGTAGTCAAACAAACATCCCTCCTCATGTCTGTTCAATTGAGGTAATCTAAATCGCACTAGCTTACTGATTTTTGTTAGACGGAGTGCATTTTAAAAAAATATTAAAAATATCGTTCCTGCTTAAGACAGCGTTCTCTCTTAGTAGTTATTCCTAATTTCTGTCATTCTTTAATCTTTATTTAGTTTTGAAACATATTAACATACACATATACAGGGTGTTCTGTTTCAAAATTTTTATTAGAAACTCCCAGGGAGCGTAGAAGGACCCGAGAAGATAACGTTTTGAATAGGAACCATGTTCAAAAATGCACAGTGCCTCAAGCAAAACAAAATCGAATCAGGTGTTTATAAAATATAACAATAATATTTGCTTGCTTCTGCTGGGTCAAAGTGCATAACTGACGTGAATGCCAATTCCAATAAAAAAATGTTTCCGGTTTTCCTGTACGGAAAGGATGTTTTATCCAATGTCATGTCATGTGAGGTCATGAAACAGGGAGTTCTTTTTGTTTTGCAGTTACAGTTGTTTGTTCGGCATTGCATCCTGGTTCACTACAAAAACTGCACGATGTGCCAACAGCCAATTTACAATGCAAACATTGTATCTACGAAGCATGTACTGATACAAGCGCTCAACAATATCTGGTATATCTTGAATCGCTTGTGTTGCAGCCAGAATTCATGCTAGTTCCTCCGAATCTATAGGGATCTCGTAAGTACGACTGTTCATGTGGCCCCACAGAAAAACATCGTGTGGAGTTAAATCCGGAGATCATGGAGGCCAAGGAATTGGGCCACCTCGGCCTATCCATCTTCCCTCGAATGTTTGGTCGAGATGATCTCGCACAGCAAGTGCAAGTTGATTTTAGTTTGCTTGTGGTATGGTGCTTTTCTGGACAAGGGTTCCTAATGTTAAGTTCAACTAACGATAAGTTCAAAACATTATCTGCTCGGTCCCTCTACAAGTCCTGGGAGTTTCTAATAGGAATTTCGAAACACTCTGTATATGTATACACCCTGTACATACACAACTCTCTACAAATTTTAATGGGAGAAAGGAAGCACCATGAGAAATTTTTCGTTAATGAATATACGTTCGCTAATGGCAACCTTCGGTGCTAGAGGGCGCTCCTTTGCGGCGCTTCAATCTCCTAGAGGAGATATGGAACACAAAAGACAAATCTAAATCAATGAAAACAAGTGTAAACAACATGTTTATTCAAAGAAAGTGCTCAAAACTGTGGCCGGCAACACCAATGCATTTCCATTGTAAACAACGCGAATTTCCATTGTAATAGGACACGGATATTTAATATAATTAATATTCTATCAATAAGTTTTAAGAAATTAAAATGAATCCGAAAAATATAAGAATCAAAGTTAAGATAACATTATTCAGACGGCTACAATACTGAGGCAATGACAAAAATTGTAGCCCAAACTGTGCGTCTGCTATCCAAGACAGCATTGTAGAAGTTAGGGTTGGAATACGATTTGCCATCTTGTGTAACGAAACACATCAATAAACTTATCACAACTTCTAAGACTATATTATGAATTGGATATTGAAGTGACATTTACATCATCATCGTGCATTAATATCATTTATACAATCGTCTCATCTATAATGAGGTTTAATTCTTAATGTCAAAAATAAATTCAATTAGTGATTCAACATGGCTGCTTTGTGTCCTGCTGATTGTTTATTATATTGGTAAAGATTTTGCTTTACACAGCCATTCAAAACAAATTGTGTTGCATGTATAAGATGAATGTAATTAAACTTGGCCTATTCAGAGCACTCTGTACCTGTAACAAATAAGCAGATTGACATGAAAATTTGTATACAGAGGAATTTGTATTCGAAGAATGAGGAAAAGGATTATGCATTAAACATAAAAAAAAATAGTTCTAAAAAGTTTATCAAGGGGCGCTTTACAGCAAAATACACAAAACAAAAGCACAGTAAATAACTAAAACCAACATAAAATGACATTTCAAACTTTTAATTTTGCATTTATCAACGTTATGAATAAACTTATTGAAAACAATGGTACGTTTGGTGCTGCAATCAACGAAAATGCAATCTCATTTGCATAAGCACACACACTGCAGCAGAGTTCTGGATATAAAACTGATTACAACTGCCGTCCGTTTACTATATCTGCAGAGACACGTGATCACAGCAAACCAATTGTTATTTCCATTCTTCGCTAGGGTCACTGCTGGAATGTTGTGGGTTGCTCCAGTTGTGTACATCGTATTCATCTTCACTGCTACGATGTTTTATATTTTATTATTTTTGTTGGTTTTTACATTATTACATATTTTTTTTAATTTACTTATTTTCGATTTCATAAAAAGTTTGTTTTTAGGCATATGCAATTGTATTTTTAACTTCATTTGACTATCATTGATTATTTATTAGTAGCCACAGTGTTCAAAACCAGTAAATGAAACTACACTGAGAAACTAATGCACAGTCTTCCACTGTATACGGAGCTGTCACATGCTTCCATAGATATAGTGAACGGACTATATAGCAAATGTCATTCTTATCAGCTATGATGGCTATTACTATAGCAGAACCTGTTTAACTTTTTTTACAAAAACCATGGTGATGCTATGGCTGCTGTTCGTGAAGAACTTTACAAGCTGTAAAGAACATACGTCGATTCGAGAAAATTGGATCATTATGAGTTCTACCCAGCAGAGGACACAAGCCTATCACTGAAGAAGTCGTTGAAGATGATGCGACAGCTGTTGTCAAACAAAGTCAATTACAAATTGTTTCTGATACCAGTAGTGCATGTGCAGTGTCATGACAGTTAAACATATTATATGGCAGTGTGGAAAGTACTGCAAAGATATATGAGGTACTGGAAGGTACAGTGCATTTTTTTTCCATTCAAGATCAGCCACAACCACCACCTGCTTGCTGTTGAGAAGAACCATCGACTCACCATAGCATTGACCACTCTTGCCAAAATGGAAGTTGTTGTACCTGGCCGTGGAACATTTTGTGGAGCAACGAGACATTTTTATCTTAATGGAACAGTTTACACCCAGAATTGTCGCATCTGGGCCATGGAAAACCCATGTGTTTTTCAGGAATTTCCATGCACTCTAGCTACATCTGGCGTGGATTCACTTCAACATTTAATATCAGACCATTCTTCTTCTTCTTCAAAGAAATTGCTCTTAATGGCCCTGTGACGTTCTCTGATGGCCAAGAGACATAACATGCTCCAGAATTTTGTCTTAACCCAACTTCAACAGTAACAATACCTTGCAAACAACTTTTACACAAGATGCTGCACCCCCACATTTTGAACTTTGTTATACAGCATTGTTTGTGCCAACATTTCACTGACTGTTGGGTGATGACTCGATCATTTCCTATTGCTTGGCCATCACGTTCTCCAGATCTGAATCCATGTGATTTCTGGCTGTAGGGCTATTTACAGAATTTGGTTTATCGTGGAAATGTTGCAAATCTGCCAGACTTAAAGGACCATATTATACTATATCTGCCAAGCATCACAGGGAACAGTTGCCTTTGAACACACTGTTCATCAATTTTACAACTTCAAGATGAACACATTCAGCAATTTTCTGTACATTGCTAAACAGTCTGTGCACCAACATTTCCTGTACTGAATGAATAAATGCTTTTTAATTGCGTTTTTGTTGATTGTTTATTTTATTTGTTGTTTTTTCGTGAATTTTGCTATAAAGCACCATCTAGGGGAACTTTTTTGAACAATTTTTTTTTTCTTTTGCATAATCCTTTTCCGCATCATTTGAATACTCTGTATATAAATTTGGGTATCAATCCGCTTGTTGGTTTCAGCTACAGCATACTCTGAATAGGCCAAGTTTAATTACAATCACCTTGTATTTTTATCTCTAGTTTCCAATTAATATATCTTTACTTATGATATACAATATATTCCGTTATGAACCTATTTCAAAAGTTTGTGTTACTATTTCTTTCCTACTCCAAAAATTACAAAAGATGTTTTTATTCAGGTGTTAAACTTGATAGGGTTTTTTCCCTTGAATTATTTGTGTGAATCTCTGTATTTATTTATTTTGATTTCATATGTGCAATTAACTTTGTAAGAGATTATGTAAGTTACACCAAAATTTATAGGGAAACGAAAAGGCATTATACCATGCAAACCTAGGCAATGTTTGAGTTATGTTTTCGAGTTAGCTCAGTGGTCTGTAACCTAATTCTTGTATATTATTTCTCAAAGTGTTTTTGTGTCATGTACGCCACATCTCCCTTAATACTTCATCAAAATCAATGATCGAGACATCATTTTGAAGATTACATTCACCACTAATGACAAAAAATAAACAAATTGTTGAAAATTAATGTTTTTGTTTAAAAAAAAAAAACTATTTTAAATACCTTTTCATAAAAATGGAGAAGGAGTCATCTATTGACAATGTGTTTAACTAACATGCACCAGAGCTGCTGGAGTTGTTTATTATTTCTCAAAGGTGTTTTTTTTATTGTGAACTAGTCGGCTACCCGTCGCTTCGCTCCGGAAGCCTCCCTTATGTAACGGAAAACAATTTTTTATTTATTAAAAAAAAAAAACACACACACACAAACACACACAAATTACATCAAGGAAACTAAAACTAAAATTTTTTAAAAGCTTTTTTTTAATTTAATTTTTGAGGTCTACATTCTCTCAATCTACGACTGCTTTTAGAACCACCTTGTAAATCATATATCTATGATATATTTTTATTTTTTACAGAGATTAGAATGTAGGCCTAGTGGTCTAATGGCTAAGACGTCTAACTTCTGAGCAGTATTCTACATAATAGAAATAGTGCATCTTTCTTTCTTGACTATCTTTTTTTTTTATTCGTATTGATACTTTTCAGTGGTTTCTGAGTTACAATAGTGTTCAGTATTCTATCTAATAGAAATACTGCTTCTTTCTTTTTTGAGTCTCTTTTTTTATTCTAAGTGGCACTTTTCAGTGGCTTTTGTGTTGCAAATATTGATGGTTTCTGAGTTACAGATAGTAATTTTTCAGTATTCTATCTAATAGAAGTGTCGCTTCATTCTTTTTTGACTCTCATTTTAATTATAATTGTCACTTTTGAGTGACGTTTGAGTTACATTTATTGATGGTTTTTGAGTTGCAAATAATGATTTTTTCGGTATTCCACCTAAAAAAAAAAGAGTGCTTCTCTCTTTCTTGACTCTGTTTTCTTTACTCCAACATCTGGCGTGTACACCCACATATTTTTCAATATCACATAGGATTTGGTTAAGTAAGAATATTTAAAATATTGCAACGTTTCGGCAATTATCGTTCTAATTGTCAGTTTCGAATTACAAATAAACTGACTGATGTTAAATAAATAAACAATCTTGAGATTCAAAAAAAAGATTGAATACATTCCTTATTGATGGGGGAAAGGAAAGGAGATATAAGTCAAAAAACCATATGAAGAGAGTTGTAGTCCCTTTGGCCTAATGGATAAGGCATCTGACTTCGGATCAGAAGGTTGCAGGTTCGATTCCTGTCGCTGATGTTTCATTGTAAAAATTATTTCTATTTTCCATTCGCTCAGAAAATTGCGCCGGACAGACACACAGACAGACAGAAAGACAGACAGACAGAGAAGTAAAAGATTTTAGTAATATAGATTATTCGCATGGGTCAACTAGTATGTTATAAGTATGAGGTTATGCCTCGACATTGAAGATGATTTAAGAACAATGGTTATTCTGGCTTTTGTTAACCTGAATGATTAAAGTTGTTGAAAAGGCTGAAACCCATATAGAGTTGTAATACCATTTGAAGATGATGATACTGTATGCCTGTGGTTGTTAAATCAACTGAATATAGTCAACATAAGCTGAAATATACTTTATTTCAAAATATTTCAAACTTAGAATACATTATTTCAATAAACACAATGGAGTATTCTATACACAGAGTGCACTATTCATAAAATATTCTGTACATTGTTAACATAAATACAAAATTAAAATCACAATTTGTGTTAAACAGTTAGGGATCACTTGAAGATACTGAAATATTACAAAACTCAAAAAACAAAACAAAAAAAAATTCCATAAATATCAAATCTGTAAATCTTAGTAGAAAAATTTTTCCTATGGAATTACTTAAAAACGTGCACGTTTTCTTTTCAACAAACCCGTTTAGAATCATACAATGCAATACTAATACATATTTTAAACATTTAAAAACAGAATTAATACCTTTAATACCAATTAAGTTACAGCATCTTTTTAATTATTTTTTTTATATATATTCTGTTTAAATAACTTCAATATAAAAATGGTCCATTGATTAACTGCTTTATGATATATGAAATGATGACATGAAACTGCAAAAAAATATGCAGTTTGGAATATACTGAAATGGAATGACTACCTAAAGCTTTTAATTTCTTTTTTTTTTTTTATTTTAAATCTTTATTATATATGGATCTTCTTTTTTTTAATCAATAGTTTAAATTCCTGATATGAAAATGTCAGCAAATATTTCAGAGAGCGGACTGTTGTGAAAATCCTAAATTAGACCCTCGTATGTTCTTAAGACCCCAGCTGCATAATGAGATGGAAAATATATTTATTTATATAGCAATGTTTCAGTAGCATTATTATAACATAATGGATACTAGGGAATAGATCTGGAAAAAAGCTGCAGACGGATTTTACATTCCAGATAAACAAAATACTATTTGAAATTTACAATTTACAAAATTTAGAAATTAAAAAAATGGAGTAGGGAGGCTTCAAAACTTATTCCTAATAACTGAATTATCTAAACTTAAATCCTAGAAAGGCTGCAACTAAATCAGGCAACATGTTTTAATCCACAATGATGAAATATCCTAGCCAAAATCTATTCTTCCTTTGGCAAAGAATGAATAAAGTTAATTTTTTTTTTTTTTTTATTTTACTGAAATAAAATTTCGAGAACTGACAAAACGAGCTTCATCAGGAAATAAGATTTTTGCTTTAATGCTAGTCTAAAATTCTTATTAGTAAGCATCCCCTACTTCACTCATTAAAATATAACTGGAAGGCAGCTCAGATCAGACATAAAATCCCAACCACTGAACTCCTTTCGTGCTACCACAATATAAAAACCAGCAAAACCTCTAATAAACCCTATGTCACCTAACAATTCACCATTTCTATACTCAGGACTGGCTACAACAGTATAAATGTTATTAATATAACAACAATGTCGGCCAACATAGTAGACCTTTTAAAATCTTAATGTTGTAATATAATTAACTAAAACATATTTTCCTCTTTTAACAATTTTCAAAATCAAAGGCCATTTATTACGAAATCTGTTTTAGGATTTAATAGTTTACATCAATGCTGGATGTCTTTAATCTTTAATGTCTAAAAATAGAAATCTTAATCATTTTAGAGCCAAGCATCATTTAATATAGATCATCTTGATCAAATAGATCAGGACTGTGTATAATTTGAATTATACTTTAATAATTTTTTAATTAAATGGTGCATTTGACTAAAATTATTAAGATTCAAATTTATGCCAATTTTTCATTATCAGTTTCGTTGGCCACTCATCTTTTTTTATTATTTTGTTTGGAAAAATTAAAATAAAGATCAGTAACAGACAACTGATTATATCATCAGGCAACCATGTTTAACCATATAATTAAGTGAGGCAATTTATGCAAGAAATTCAAAGACAATAGGAAATATCATTTACTTCAAAGATTTCAAAATGCCTCAATGGCAATCTGAATAATAAATACAGTGTTGGCCATAAGCTGTTTCCTCAAAATCTGACTATGCACTGATTCAATGATAGGCTTTAATACCTACAACAAACCAAACTAGCCAAATACGTCCAAGTGAGCAATGGCTGGGAATTGGACGGCAAAACATCCAGGGAAGCAAAATTATAAACCAACATCCAAATGCATATTAAGCAAAAACCTTGTCTCCTGCTGAATCCGTGTCTTGATTTTTTTTTTTTTTTTTTGGAATGTTAACTTCATTAACACGTACTGAAATTTAGAAGAGATACCCTATAGTTTATATTCATCTGTATTATTAATAGTTTTAAAAATTTTATAAATATATTTATTCAATAGCCCGAGTGAGAATGGATGTTAAGATTAGATAATTCCGTTACAAGCTGCTTTCCAAATGTAGTTTAAAAGTTACATATTTGCTGAGAATTTATCTACGGAAACTAAGTTATCGTGAAAAATCTGGAATATTATCAATTTTAAACTTTTCTGTCAGACAGAAACTAACAATTATTAATAGCTGTACATGTTGCAAAATTTATCCATTGCATTATTCAGACTTCAAACTATTAATAAAAGCTCATCTAACATTTCAAACAGAATCATTAACAGATTCTGGAAAATATTCAAGTGTTGTCGGAGCCAATCTAAGATGATAAAAAAAAAAAACCTCTCTCCAAATGGCCAATTATATAATGTTTTTAAAAATTTAACTCTTATGTCAATATATTAAGTTGACCCCAAATAGTTGGAATGAAATAAAACTTAAAACAAATGTAACATATAAACCACCATCATTTACCATCTTATTGAGAGGACTCGGACTGCACGCCAAATATAAAGGCATTGTAATCATGATTCATAGATATGAGTTTTACTCTAAAAAAATTTCAAAAATTAAAGATTTTAATTTCATTACTATAAATATGTTTGAAATCCATATTTCAACAACTTCAATTTAAAAGTAACTTATTAGTTTTATTATTTCGTATAATACATATCCACAAATTCGTATTTATATCTCGAGAAGAAAAAAAAAA
>JAFIDM010002131.1:20996863-21014011 GCA_023159025.1 Thereuonema tuberculata | reverse complement strand
TCCACAATTTTTGTAGTCCTTTGTTTTAATTCATTTCCAGTTTTTAAAAAAAAATCAGAATAAATTATCACTGATAATTTATCAATTCTTATTCTGTTTAGCTATCGTTAGTAGAGTTTTCCTGTAAATATTTTGTATAATACTTAATATTTTTCCTTTATTCTCACTATCATAGAGCATCTTAATAAGTTTATTTTCCTTTACGAAAGCCTGTCTGATTTTCTCCTAAAGCATTATTTTTCGAAATCCAGTTCTCTTATACTATTTATAATTATCTCACTAAACATTTTATAAATAGTATTTAAAAAGGGTTATCCCTTTATAATTTTTCGGAAGTTTTTCAACTCCATTTTTGAAGAAACGGATAATATTTCATTCTCTCTATTTATCTGAATTTGTTCGAACTCCCATATTTGTAATCCAACCATTTTGTAATCCATTCTTACTTATTCCATTGTAATTTTTTCAGAATTTCATTTTTAATCCCATCAATTCATAGAGCTTTATTATTTTACTAATATTCTATATCAGTTATTTTACTGTCAAAAAAAGATACCGTATCGCCGTTCCGGTGCGTTCCGACAGAAAAAAAAAGCATGTGCTCTTCAAAATTTAAAAGGGTTATTCCCTTTAAAGTTCCGAATTAATTATCAAAATTCAGTACCTGTTCTAATACTCGGTAATTTTTTATATGTATATATATTACCAATAAACTTCCTATTTCCATTGAGTAATTCTAAATTGCTTTCCTTCACCCGTTCAATTAATTTTAGACCCTCTTTATATTTAACTTTATCTTTAGAATTGCTAATAATCTATTTTCTTTCAATTCGTTATATACTCATGGACAAAAAAATTAGCGCACCAAGAAATAATTGCGGGATCGTAACGAAACTTGCAGTGAAGGTACATGTCGGGGAGATATGCAAATGATTAGAAATGCAGCGTGATTGCGCATTACGTATAGCCGGTAGAGGGCGTTGAACATCGTACTCTATGGAGTATAAAACAGGTAACCAAAGCTTGTTTGAGTGTGCTGAATCATTTACACAGGAAGAGCTGAGGTAGACATGTGTACGCCGTGTTCGAAGACAGTATATGCAGTTGTCGCAGTTTGAGAGAGGGAGAATCGTCGGGATGATGGAAGCTGGGTGGTCAGCTAGGCGAGTAGCTCGTCAATTAGGCCGCTCTGATTGTGTTGTGAGGAGGTATTAGGACCAGTGGACCCGAGAGATGTCATGTACACGAAGACCAGGCTCAGGACGCCCTCAACAGACCAGTCGTCGAGAAGACCGCCACATAGTCAGAAATGCACGCGTACAGCCAACTGCTTCATCGGCCGCCATCCAGGCACAGGTAGCACCTTCACTAGGGGCCTCTGTGTCTTCTCGAACCATACGAAGGCGCCTGGCTGAAGGACAGTTGGTATCGCGGCGCACATTACGTGCGCTGCCCTTGACGCCCACCCATCGACGCCTCCGTTTGGAGTTTTGCCGCGCACGAGGAAACTGGACTGCAGCGGAATGGAACCAGGTCGTCTTTAGCGACGAATCCAGATCCAATCTCGGCAGTGATGACAATCGTGTTCGTGTGTGGAGAGCCCGTGGTGAACTTTTCAATCCTGCCTTTGCTGTACAGCGACACACCGCTCCCACAGCTGGTGTGATGGTATGGGGTGCCATTGCCTACAATACACGGTCACCCCTAGTATTGTTCCGTGGCACCATGACAGCCCAGCGGTATGTTCATGAAATCCTGCAACCACATGTGTTACCACTCATCCAACGGCTCCCAGGAGCCATTTTTCAACAAGACAATGCTCGGCCTCATACGGCAAGGGTGTCACAAGACTGTCTCCACACTGTTACTACCCTTCCTTGGCCTGCCCGATCCCCAGATTTGTCTCCAATCGAGCATATCTGGGATCATTTGGGACGACGAGTTGGGCATGCCACCAGTTTGAACGAACTAGAGGCAAGGTTACAACAAATATGGAACGAAATGTCTCAAGACATCATACAGAACTTGTATGACTCAATGCCCGATCGTATCGCATCGTGCATTCGCGCTAGAGGGGGTCCAACGGAGTATTAACTCCTCCGTTCTTTTGCCTTTTTCTCTGAAATAAATTATCCTTTTTCTTTGATTTTCTTATCATTTACTTTTATCAAAGTAGTCATTACGTATGTAAATTTTCGTTTCATTTGGACGACTCCTTCTTGGTGCGCTAATTTTTATGTCCATGAGTGTAATATACAGTAGTAACACTACTGTAATGGATTGGCCATGTTTTAAAAACAATTTAAATGAAAACATAGTCGCATAATTGGAGAATTGTGTGTCCCTTTTGTCTAGCCTTTCCCCAACGATCTTCCACGTCAAGGCAGACACACATCGAGGTAGTTTTTCATTTCTTATTTATTTATTTTTTTTTTCACGTTAAAAAATATTAGGCAAAAATAAGAAAGAAAAAAATAAATAATAAGAAATGAAAAACTACCTCGATGCAGGATATCTTACAGGATATCTTGCAACCCGTTGTTTTATCATTCGTGTCAGTCTGCCAGGAACCAATTTCCAACAGGATAATACATGTCCACAAAACACTGCCTACAAGCAATTCAAACCCTTTCTTGGATGTCTCTTTCCCAGAACTCTACCCCACATATAGTGTCTGGGAAATGCTAATGTCTGGGAAATCATCAAACATCCTGCATTTGGAGCTGCAGTTTCAGGAAGCTTGGGTCATCTGTCACAAGACAATATAAGACCATTGTTTCACTCCATGCCAGTGGTATATCTGCATGAATAGCGGTCAGAGACAGCTCAACAAGGTGCTAATAATATAACAATGATGCTTCTATTGTTCAATATAAATTTGTTTTTCACTGTTAAATTTGAATCAATTCCAATTCTCTTCATCCAAATGGTATTTATAAATTTTCATTTACATTGGACACTTCCTTTGTGGTGCTTCAATTTTTTTGTCATAAAATGTGTTATCTTTGCCTTTCTTATGTTCTTCTTTCATAATTCTACTAATTTTCTTTTTTTTTTCCTCTTCTATTATGTAATACTGAAATATTGTCTTCTTATTCTATCTTCTATTTTAATTTAATCTATTATTTGTTACTTAACAAATAAATCAATAAATTTCCTATTTCCTAAAAATTTGTTAGTTATCTTACTAGAAAGAAATTATATTGTCACTTGAGAATAGTTCCTCTATTTGAAACTGAAACCATGGTTGTATAATTTTTGTAATTAAATTTTTTTAATCATTAATCAGGTGTGCAGGCTTCGTTTTTGACACACACAAAGTATGTACAGCACAGGTAAAATGTTCCTGAATTAAATTATTGTCCTCCAAATGAGAGTTGGCCGCCCTGTTTTTGTGAGATCTGCGCATGTAGCATCGATTAGTCAGGTCAGGCACTTCCGTCTGATCTTCTGACAAGAATCTGCCCTTCTGCTAATCGCTGGTTACTTATCAAAAGGAATTGTATTTATAAATCATTAAAATATTTATTATTAGCGATTAGTATTGAAATAATGTCTTAATTCCAATTTTACGTGTGTTTAAAAAAGCTTGTCAAAAATAAAATAAAAAGAGAACACACAAACACCAAATAGAGAGAAGTTTTATTTTGCGTTATCAACATGTCAGCGGAGAAAAATAGCCTGGAAGGACTCATCGTCGTCAAGCAAGAGAAATACTTGCCTCTGTGAAGGGATACCTTCAAAACCTAAAATCTGAGAGACATAATTTATAAATGAAATTCTCTAAATAAACAAGTATTTTTCTAAATTACAACTTCTCCGATAATTAAACGTTAGCCTATTATAAGTTAACTATACTTTCTCAGTGAGAACAGACGCCGTCGTCCATTTTGACAGGAAAACATAATTGATCAGCTACCGGAAGGGCTGCGCAGTTCAAACTTCCGCCGGCCAACTCTCATTGGGAGGACAATATATGAATTACATTCATCTTTAAAATTCCAGTGGAGAGGGACACCTTTACCCATGCTGTATTATAAATTTTTGCTTCCACAGTCATATGACTGTCACCTGGTGCAATACAGTGAATTAATAAGTCACAATACACTGTTTCAAAAAAAAAACATAAAAAAAAAAAAACCTCACCCGTAAAAAAATAAGAGCCAAAGTCACGAAACTCGATGTCGAATGTCTTTCAGCAAGAAATACAAATGATAAAATTTCATCACCAATAAACAAATTGGGCATTGCCAGAGCACATTCTGGGGCCAATATAAGGAGCGGCATTTGCACAGATGGATAAATCTGACTGGTTTTGTTTTTTGGCTGCAAAAAAGTCAACAATACCAG
Organism: Thereuonema tuberculata; assembly: GCA_023159025.1. Classification (NCBI taxonomy): domain Eukaryota; kingdom Metazoa; phylum Arthropoda; class Chilopoda; order Scutigeromorpha; family Scutigeridae; genus Thereuonema; species Thereuonema tuberculata. The sequence continues at coordinate 21,009,661 of JAFIDM010002131.1, read as the reverse complement.
CAACTGAGTGAGTTTGAGAGAGGTCGCATCATAGGATTGAGTTGCAGCAATCATACGAGGTTGTTAGCAAAGGGTCCACAGATAACTGCCACAAAGGATATGGATGTCACAAAGAATCAAGTGCTTGAAGGATTATGTGATCACAAGAGCGCCATAACAATACACCAATCAAACGTTGCATCATATAATATCAAGTGACACACTTCAGTAATACTATATGGAGTGGTGTTAAGCACGAGATTCCTGGGTGGCTTCTCACTGGAGTCGTGTTGTCTTATCCTGCTTCTCTCTTGGTGCAAATGATCATCATATTTGTGTATAGAGAAGGCACGGTCAACTCTCCAATCTATCGAGCGGCATACGGCCATCGCACCTGGGGTTATAGTCTGGAAAGTGACCTCCTATGCAGCCGATCAACCCCAGTTTTGCTACAAGGTACTTTGACAGCACTCCTGCACGTTGACACCATTCTGCAAGCAACTTCACTGCCTATGCTGTTACACCTTCCAAGAGTTACTTACCAGCATGATAATGCCAGCCCTCATACGTCTCTCTCAACAAAGCCTCTGTGGGGTTAATAGCCTCTCATGGTCAGCCAGGTCCCAGTCCTCTCGCGAATCGAACATGTCTGGGTTATGATGGGAAGGCAATTGCAATCATCACGGAATGTGACTAAACTAACCTAACAATTGCAGAACATCTGTCGGAATCTGCCACAGGACAACATCAGACTATTAACTGACTCTATGCTGCATCACATAGCTTATCAGCTTGTATTACCACCAGAGGAGGATTTACTACATATCAGCATGTTCTCTCTCTTTAATAAAAAGCCCTTCTGTAATGAAAATGTAATCATTTCTTTATTTTACATACTCACTGCATTTGCAAAGCATCATAATGATAGAACACTTTTTTCGGGTTTTTTTGCAACAGTATATTTTAACTGGTAAGAAATCTGTAATATAATAAAGAAATTTTTTCACAAGACTTGGCTCTTAAAACCCAATACATCTTATATACAGGCTGTATCAGTTGGACCAGGTCAACTTCATATACAGTAGCAATAATAAATCACCTGTTCAATTCGTATTGCCTTTTTTGGATTTTCACCAGCGCTTCGGCGGTGATGTGTTGGTTCTCTTCAGTAGTGATTGTGGCATGTGACCCTTTCGCAGCATGTTTTGTTGCAACAGAACCAGTGTCTTCAAATTTCTTCTTGACTGCAGTCATTGTTTCACATTTCAGGGAAAAACTATATTCCTCATCAAATAAACATGTTGCTGCTGAGATGCTGTCCTTCGACTCATAAAGACACACATTGCTTTAACTTCAACCGGAACACACCATTTTCCCTGCCTGGCATTGTGAATTATCGCACAGCACTAATACGCGTTCAATGTCAAGAGGTGCTCGTACTGACATCAGGTGCATGCCCAGTATTGTACAGAGGTGAAGCATTCTGGTGCCCACCTTGTATTAGGATACTATTGTTCTACGAAAAAGTATAATCTGCTCTTGAAAATGGCTATCAGGAAGAAGTTACTGGGTTAACCAGGTCCAACTGATACAACCTATATATTAAGAAAATGAACTCTTCCTGTAAACATAATGTGAAGTTAATAACTAGGTTTGCTAACAAGCTGAAGGAGTTGCCTGACGGCATGATTCAATAAAATTATATCTAAGCACTACCAAACATCTGGTGTGGTCAGTGCATTCTTCAGATTTCATTAATAGAAAATCTATGGACTTGGTTAGATATGGTTTCAGTTTTTTTTTTGATGAAACTAGAATCATGAGGTATTAGTATAAATTCTTTCTCTTATGCTGAATATACAATTGCCATCAACATGATATACACATAATATGCTGAAAAATTTAAGATATGTATGTTTTTATAATTTTTTTTTTATTAATGTCAGAATTTATCAAGTACAGGGTTTACTTGAAATGTTCTGCCAAACATAAAGGTTGTATGCTAAACAACGAATAAATGTCATGTAAACATGGGTCTGGAAATGCTTTATTTCTAAGATATGAACGATGCAACAATACAGAGATGTTGACCGTACAGTTGCTCAGTTTCACAGAAAGTGCTCGAAATGTCCTCCGCTGGACGCAACGCACACGACACAACGTCGTTCCATCGACTGCCGAACACGGTCGAAGATGCCAGGTGCATATCAAATTGTGTTGTACCCATCCACTATGCGATCATGCAGTGCATAGGCATCAGGAACCAGTGTGGTGTACACAAATGCTTTAACATAACCCCATACGAAAAAGTCCACAAGGTTTAAATCAGGGGAATATGTATCTGGGGGGGGGGGGATATTGAACATTACATGTTACAATTACTGAGAAGCAATTTAATGACTCTATGATACGACGTAAAGGCCAACACCTTGTATCATTTCATCGTTCATATCTTGGAAATAACGCCCATGTTTGTATGACATTGGCAACACATTTCAGGTACACCCTGTATAAATGTTATCATCATATTGTAGAAATAAGACTGTAACTTATCACTGCTTATACAAAATACTCTATTAATTAAAGACAAAAAATAAATAAATAAAAAAGTGCACTTTTAATAAGGAACTAGTTGGCTACCCGTCGCTTCGCTCTGGAAGCCTCCGCATATGTAACGGAAAACAACTTTTTATTTATTAAAAAAACACACACATACAAATTACATCAAGAAAATTAAAACTAAAATTTTCTAAATTTTTTTTTTTAATTTAATTTCTGATGTTTATATTCTATCAATCCACGACTGCTTTTAGAACCAGCGTGTGAATCATATATCTATGATATATTTTTATTTTTTATGGAGATTAGAATGTAGTCCTCGTCGTCTAATGGCTAAGACGACTCACTTCGGAGCAGATGGTTGCATGTTCAATTACCATAGTGAATTTGTAGAAATTATTTCTATTTTCACAAATTACAACAATTGCACCAGACAGACAGAGAAATAAAAGCTTTTAGTAAAATACCGTATATGCTCCAATAAACGCCGAGGCTCTTATTGTCGCCGGGCTGTAGAGGGGACACGGCCAAATAGTAGCCGGTCTCTAACACTAGCCGGGTCTTTGATATTTGCCCACCGGTACTAGTGTAAGCGTCCGTATATTTATAGTCGTGCATAATCCTTACGGTACATTGCCTTACAAAATGCTGCCGAAACGGTAATTTGACATTGCCTTTAAGATTCGCGCGTTGGAATACGCAAAAGAAACTTCCGGTAAAGCAGCCGCCCGTCTTTGGATTTGGACGACGAATAGCAGCGAAAGGTACAGAAAGACATTGCCATTTATCTTTAACAGTCTTATGTAGCATGTGAAATCCAATAAAGTAGCTGTTTGTAATATTAGCCGGTACTGTAAAAATATTGCGTTCTCAAGGTTTTTGATAATAATGGCCGGCCTCTAATAGCAGCCGGGAGCCGAGGCTAGTTTTGCAAATAAACGCCGGGGGCCTCTGTTGGAGCATATAAGGTAGATATACTTTTCAGTGGTTTTTGAGTTAGAAATAGTGATTTTTCAGTATTCTATCTTTTAGAAAGAGTGCTTCTTTCTTTCTTGAATCTCTTTTCTGAATTACAACCATTACCTGTGTGCAAATTGATTGATATAGATATTTGAAGAAGAGATACGTTGAGATGGATATTTGTTAATATAGATGATGAATGAAGATCGTAGCTTGTATACGAAATTCTTGGAGACGAATTGATTGTGACTATTCTTGCGAGTGAAGATAACCAAATTCTGATGACTTGTGACTCAAAGGCATGAAGTTCTGCGTGAGTCAAAACAACGTTCTCCAAATAGATGGCAATTTTATTTAGAGTCTGTCCTTGAGCTTTTTTGATAAACATCGTGTAAGAAGGCCTGATCAGAAATTGCTTTCTTGTGAAAGTGAATACAAGTAGATTATCGTTTGGTTTCATAGACATCCTATGGATGAAAACAAAATCTCCTTTGTGAGTTCCTGTTATAATTTTGGCTTCTATGAGATCATTATCGAATGAACAGCATTTAAGTTGAGTTCCGTTGCAGTGTCCAAACTTGGGATTGATTTTTTGCAACAACATTATTGAAGATCCAATCTTCAATGACAAACGATGTTGAGGAATTCCGCTGAGATTCAATCAGTTCAGATATTCAGGCAGATAGAGATGTTCGTGTTGTGGATTATCAGAAGTATCAATTTTATTCTCACTTAAATATTCTTTAGTCCCACCTTGTATTCTTTGACTTATCACTCGACTGATGTTATCGACAATCTCGTTCTTTGGTAAGTTCTTAACTTTGACGTGATTCTAGGTATTTGAGTTACAAGTAGTGTTTTTCAGTAATCTATCTCATAAAAAGGGTGCTTCTTTCTTTCTTGACTCTGTTTTCATTACTCCAACATCTGCCGTGTACACGCGCTTATTTTTCAATATCACACAGAATTTGGTTAAGGAAGAAAACTTAAAATATTGCAACATTTCGGCAATTATAGTTCTAATTGTCAGTTTCGAATTACAAATAAACTGACGGATGGGAAAATAAATAAACAATCTTGAGATTCCAAAAAAAGGTTGAATATTCCTTATTGATGGGAGAAGGGGAAGGAGAGATAAGTCAAAAAGCAATATGAAGAGAGTTGTAGTCCCCATGGCCTAATGGATAAGACGTCTGACTTCGGATCAGAAGGTTGCAGGTTCGGTTCCTGTCGCGGATGTTTCATTATAAACATTATTTCTATTTTCCATTCTCACAGAAAATTGCGCTGGACAGACAGACACACAGACAGACAGACAGAGAAATAAAAGATTTTAGTAATATAGATTGTCACTTTTCAGTGACGTTTGAGTTACAAATATTAATATGGTTTTTGAGCTGCAAATAGTGATTTAAGTCAAAAAGCAATAAAAAGAGAGTTGTAGTCCCTATGGCCTAATGGATAAGACATCTGACTTCGGATCAGAAGGTTGCAGGTTCGCTTCCTGTCGCGGATGTTTCATTGTAAAAATTATTTATATTTTCGATTCTCACAGAAAATTGCGCCACACAGACAGACAGAGAAATAAAAGATTTTAGTAATATAGATTAGTGATAATGTTTTTTATACGAATGCATGTTTAAAAGCTTCACTGACAGCAGCACTCTCATATAAATACTGTGATTGGGAAAGTGTAGGGAAAATGCTTATGACAAAGCAGAGTAGTAAAGTTTAAAGGATCTACATCAAACTTTTAATAAATTGAAAATTCGATTTAATTTCATTGATGCTGTATTCTGTTCAACAGCAAATTAGTGTACGTAGCTTACCAGGAGGATATGATAATTGCTTCCCATTGCTTTTCAAAGACAGAAAGATGAACTAAAATTTGAGAAAACTGCAGAAGACCTCTTGTGATTCCTAGTCTTCGGAGGGATAGGGCCAGAGAAAAAAAATCCCATTCCATGTACTGCCAACTGATGACTAAATACGAAGTCCCTGTAATGTGGTAAGTTTGTCTTGAGTTACTATCCCTATTTGACTATTAAAAAAAAGCCTACAAACAGCAAAACTGTCCTTTCTAATGATAACATCAAACTATGTCACTATATTGTAGGTTTGGGATCCACTCTCAGATACAACATATCTCACTAGTAATTTAAAAATATGTGTCACAGTAGCCTTTCAATTATAACTATTTTCATAAGTCAAGATATTTTATAATGGTTTCAAAGATCAGTAACCTCATAAAATTTTCTAGAACTTAATCTATTACTTCCTCTCACCTCTGAGTCCCGGGTTCGGTTCTCATGTGGGTTTCGTTGATGGTGGCAATCTGCGCTGGGCAGGTTTTTCCAGGGTTCTCCCATTTCCCCTGCATATCTCATACCATCCTTTTTTAGTCTTTCTCTCCGTCTGTCCTTCTTTCCGTGGGATAGTACAAAAGATCTTTCAGGTCGACATGCTCGGCAGTCATGCCACCCCCTTTCAATTAATCTAATCTAATGCTTTAATACTAGAGAGGTCATCTCAAATTTGATGAAATAAGTGACATCCATCAGTAATATAATTCTGATTTTTGACTTTTTTAATTCTCACCCCCACTGCTTGCTGATGGTCTGAAGTCACAAGCTGTGATTCTCAACAGGGATCAAAGATTTTTTCCTTGGTTATTTCCTCTTCAGACAGTCTATGGTTTTGCTCAGATAGTTGTTGGTTTTTTTTTTTTTTTTTTTTTTTTTTGGTGAGAAGTTAGATTCTGAAAGTTATACACACAAAAGTAACTGGGCTTGATTCTCATATGGATTTCATGATGGTGAATGATCCAATCTAGGCAGGTTTTTCTCAGGATTCTCCAGTTTCCCTGCACTTCTTCCACCATTCTTTCTCTCCATCTATCCTAATTTCCGTAGGATAGCACAACAGACCATCAATTGCAGTGCTCGGCTTCCCAGCCACACACACACACACACATAGCCTTCAGTTTGCTCCTTTTGGTTGGTGATCACAAAAGTTTGTATCTCCTATGCAGTCAATCCTCTTTTGAGCATAGGCAAGGCATATTTAACTCTAACTCATTCCATGCAAATTGAAATGAATTGTAACTGAAATCTGATGTGTTGATTTGCTAGTAGCATGTTATTTTAATCTTCAGTTACATTTTCCCATATTCAAAACTTACTACACTTTATTAGAACTATTGAAGAAGAGTTTACATCAGCATTAAAATGAAAAAAAAAAAACAAATAATAAAATTTTAATTATTGTTTGATTAGGTACTGCCTTTTTTTTTTTTTCCTTATGAATGTGGTCTAATGCGAAAGGCGGCAGCCTCTCACGACGCAGATATGCTGGAACCTGGGTTCGAATCCCGAACCGGCTTGGTGGTTTCAATTTCCTTTCCTATGTTTGTAAGTCTCTTCTTTACTTTCTCTTCGGTCTGAAGCCATTCCATAATGACTTCCTGAGGAAGGCAACGGGAACCCACCTCAGTATCTTTCCCCAGTTGATTCTATGGGAATTCTAGCAAATTTCGTAGAATGTTAACCAGTCTACGAACTGAATTACTTCAAAATTACATAAATAAATATATATATATGTTTATATGGGTTGAAACTTAAATTCATAAATCAGGACATATGATTTTGGCAAGGGATATCCCATAATTATAAATAATATTAGACAGGTGGCAACCCTATTTTTTAAACAAATTCAAAGCCCATGCACCTGGTTTCAAACCAGATGCATGGGCTTTGAATTTGTTTAAAAGATGAACAGTGCACGTAAAATAGTGATTTTCATGGCAACCCTATTTATTGATATTATTCAAATTTATAAATTATACAGTATCTGAATGTTTTTTTTTTGTTTTTTGCAGAATTGTGATTTAAAATTACTTAACACTTTTCTTTAGAATTAATAATAATATGGTTTATTTTTCATTTGAAAAAGCTACAATTTTTTTTTTCTTTTTATATCTCACATGAAGAAGTTTCTTAAAAATAAATATTTACAAATATTTCCCATTAACAATTCAATATAAAACTATGAAAAGTAGAGAAATAGCAAAAATCTCTATGCTACTCTTATTCTTAAAGATATTTTAAGAATAAAAAATTGTTCACAAAATTTTAGTATTGTAAAATTGTAAAAGTCAGAAATACTGATTTAATACTATTTTCATAAGAAATGATTGATAAGTAAGGTATCTGGAATAGCTTATAATTTAAATAGGGACAAGTAGATGAGGCAAAGATAGCATTATCATTTAAGAGATACCATTATAAATAACATGATTGGAGTTTCTTTGTATGCCATTTGTTTACACATAGCACATATAAATATCCAAGGAATTCTGTAAATATATATGCATTATTTAGTCTAAGTACAGATCCATAAATGAAAGAGTAAAAACAAATTTAAACAGCTACATTTAATATTTAGAAAACTAAGTCAGATCCACTTCAGAACAATTTTTTGTAATATCATAAAGAAAAATAGAAATTTCATTTCACGCACGTTAAGCCTACTTTTTTGTAATATCATTGATGAACATTTCATAAATGCGATACTGCTGTCATATGGTGTGATCAATTTTCTAGTTTGTAGCACTGCAAAATCTCAAGAAACAAAACACTTAATCCGCCTTTCTGGGTTTGTTATCGGGAAGGGCAGATTGGGCTGATGAGTCCCAAGCAGGATGAAACGTCCGTTCCGATTCCCTCTGATTGTAGACCAGAAAGACATTTTTGTTCATTCATTGTGCAGCCCCTGGTTTATATTTTGAAAACACATTGTTTTACATTAAATAAATAATTTATCATCAGTAATTATAAACTTTTAAAATCCAGATGATCATATCTGATTAAAGTTATCAGATTCCAATTTCAAAAGGGAAGACAAAAGGAGGGAAATTTTCAGATTCAATTTGATTTCCCAAAATTGTTTTCAAAAGGGACTTAGTATGGTCTAAAACTATAATGTTGGAAGAAAGATGAAAAATGAACATGCTAGCATCGACACAATGCAGGGTATGTACTGGTATCAAAATCATCCCAAATACTGAATGAAAATTTTATATTTTTAATTCAATTAAAAAAACCTGCATTATTTAAAAGCTCATTTAAAATTCCGTGACAGTAAATTATTAATGATATCAATGTTATTATTTTGTCATACTTATATAAAGGTTGGAAGAGTAAAAAATGGCAAGAATGGAAAATTCCCATGAAAGTCCAAGGAAATTACGATGAGTTTTCTGAAATGGGGACTTCTGATAACCCTATTTTTATAATCAAGTGGAATTTAAATTTATAAAACATTATTAATATTTTACTAATCTTGTGACTATAGATAAAAAAAAAAAAAATACACTTTCATACATTGTATTGTAAATATTTTAAAATAGTTTCCCTAATACATAAAAAATTAATATAGCTTAGTTTTACATGATTTCAAAGTATAAAAAAAAATCACATTTTCACATTTTCATAGCAATTATCGTAATGGATATTTTTTTTCTATTTTTCCTTCTTTTTCATATAGTTAAATTATATATTCGAAAACAATTCATTTGATTAAATAAGCTTCAAGTTAATTTTACACACTTTGTTTTTCTGTTGACTTAAAACTATAACATAAATATAGTAACCACATTAACAAATTACTTTAACAAGTAGTACAATTACGATCATTTTTTTTTTAATTTTATCTTATAAATAAATATTAATTTTAGCCTGCTTAAAATTACAACAATGGCAAATGTTTAAAAATCACAAGACTGCAATAGCAAATAAGCAGGGAGTAAAATATAAAGAAAACGGCACAAAATTTCATATCAGATCTAAGTAAAGTTTGATTTCAAACATAGTAGATTAAATGCAAGCAAAGAGATAGAACATCGTGTTCCAGTCTCATCAATCTGAAAATTTCCTTACAGCTCAATTAAATTAAGCTCGATCAAAGATATAACAAGCAATAAAACTTTTGCATTAACATAATTAAAATTGTCGGGTAAATTTTGATTTACTAAGTCACACTATCTTTGAGTACATTTCTCATTTTTTTAGTAGAATCAACTTTGTGCACCAATTTTAGACTGGCTTTGCAGCTTTTACAGCAAATACTTAAATATATCTTTTTATGTAAATAACAGGTCTTGGAGGGAGAAATTCAAAAAACAGATTAAATTGGAATGGATCACTGAATAAATATCTTCTGTTGATTTATAATATGCATGTATTGTTTAATGTCTGTTTACTGGTTTGACAAAAATATTTTACTACTTGTAAGATGGCCATTTCAAAGATATGTTAATCATCTAATATTAAAAATCAATGGATATTTATGAAGTCTACAAGATGATGAATAAATGCATATAACATAGATATTATGTAAATTGCATATGTATTATGCAAGTCACTGAAAAGGCAACATTACTGATGAAAATGAAGACAAAAATGAATTAATTCCATTTTAATATTATCAAAGACTCGATATGAAACAATGAATAATCATTGATTATTTTGTTTTTCCTTTATTAATAAATGCAATAAAGAACAAATGATGTGCAATTTATATCAGGGTTCTTCTCAATTTAGAACTATTCATGTTTTAAGTTTTCTTTCTGCGTTAGCCTCTTATAACACTTAAGACTCTACTGTACAGGGCATTTTTAATGATAAATAAGCAAGTGTTATTTTGCTCAATTTGGTGTAGTTTGTCTAAGGAACGATCTTTTTCGGTGCCTTCCTTTTCTGTGAAACTTGGATATTCAAAAGTCCACAAGATTTTGCAATCCTATGCAGTTTGCAAAATGTCATAGAGTGAGTTTTATTATCCAATGACCCAAATACCTAATCAAACTTTTTGACCATTGCATAGTTATGGTAATACCGAAATCATCAACACACTACCTGTTTTTATATTTCATATTCAATCGAATTTTTAATTAAAGAAGTAGAAGTTTACAGATGCAGCCCATAAACTTCATTATGGGCCTGAAAGAATCACAACCAAACTCTTTGTCTAACTTTGCACTTTTAATATATATCACTCTGGTAAGATTAGAAGTTAGATAAGGAAGTGAAATTGTATAACTTACAAGATGTTCTTATCTCCTGTAGAGAAAGCTCCTATTTTCCAACAAAAACTTATCGTGAGCAAAATGAATCATCACAAGATGGCTGCAAATTCGAAGAAGACATTGATAAAATTATTTTTGTCTTGTTTTTAATAACTTTCTTGACTGCAGAAAAAAACACGGCTTGATTTGACTGATTTTCTCAAATCTCCAAAATAATTGCAACACTCACAACAGATATGAACTCACAGATAATCTACCAAATTCTCAATGATACATATTTGGCTTCAATTGGACAGATAGTGATTTATGCACTAAGTACATTATGAATTTAATACATGTTTATTAAAGGGATAATTAGATGTTTTATAAAAGTACAAAAATAAATGGAAATGTTTATAACAAATGATGCAATCAGGTAACAGAAAATAATTAATATTTTCCTTCCACCTAATTAACCATCCAACAAGCAATTTAGTTATAAAATCATAGGTTTATCTATCTACCTTCTGAAGTTTTGCCACCAGGAGAAGTAGTGAACAACTAACAACTGGGCAACAAGAAAAAAAAAGTATTTAAAAGAAAATTATATAAAATTTCCTTGTTTGGAAGCCCTCTGAGTAAGATTAATAACCGACTTACACGAGCAAAACTAAGGAAAAAACGTATCCTTAGGATTGTCAAAAAATGTCATTCTCTCTTTATTACAGTATCCGAGGCTCAGGAGCTTGATAATAATTTTTTTTTTAACACGTATATTATTAACATTGTATAATCCATACCGAGGGATTATAGGTGTTTTAAATTTGCAGTGACTTATTTTACATTTAAATAAAAGAAGAAAAGAATTAAGTACGTGAGAAAAATTGGAAGTTCTCAACAATAATAAATAAATTAAATAAAATAAGAAAAAATATTTTTGACCAGCAAAAATATTTAATGAGCAAAATAGTTTTTAAGTGAAATTGTTCAAATTAACAATTTATGATCATTAAAAGAAAAAAAAAGTTTAAAAAATTTAAAAATATGTATTTGCTTTCCATTTATAGGCTCCTTTGATTGTGAACACTATTATTAAAATCTAACACTAGGCTGATCAGGTATTTAGTTTCTTTAAATGTCAGCAAAATCATTTATTATCTCTTCTACAATAATCTTTTGAAAGCTTTTATTTGATTCCGGAAATTATTATGCAATCAACTTTTGACAAAATTTCTTAATAATAATAATAAAAACTTGATAAATAATAAGATGAAATAAAAAAATCAAAATGTATAAGTTCAGCAACTGCAATATATTAAAATAGGACAATGTTTAAAAAGTTAAGGCCTTTAAGCAAGATATTAAGGCCCAGGTCAAATAAGATCTTCTTGGATTTTAATCTCCATTGAGATCTCTGATTCTACATCTAAAAACAACTATATATACTAATTCCCGTCTCCCCTTCCCAGTAAGCAACTTTGCTGCCTTCAATTTCTGTATAAAACACAACCTAAATTCATAAATTAATACCAACATAGTAACAACCAAAATACTTTTGCATTTGTTCTCCAAATGATGTAAACAAGAATATTTTACTTCCATTTTACCATATTGTAAAAATTGGCTAACTTGAAAAATTGAATAACTGATTCCCACACATAAGTTTATGGATGATAGCCTAATGAGGAATAGCTGGGTGGTGGTTCTTCTGGAACTGAATTCAATTTTGGTGCATCAGCATTAAGAACTACGTCTGTGTACGACGGAAGACTATTAACTCTGTTAATTTCTGGTCTTGAATTGCTACCATTGACAGCCATGGGAGGTGCCGATGGTTCTTGCATATCTGGCGTACTTGTCTGGCTTTCTGTGAGTGAAGTGGTCATTTGAGTCTGAGAAGTCTGCTCTCTTGCATTTGCAGCCATTGCTGTTAGATCCAATGGGGCAAAGCTTCTGATGCTCTTAGCTGTCAAAACACAGAGTCCAACCAATAACGAAACAGCAAGGACGCTTCCAACCACAGTAATGCTTCTCATTGGCCAATCTCTTCCACTACTACTGTCATCTATTACAAATATAAAGAAAACGCAGAATTAACAACAATGTCAATCAAGCTGTATTTAAACTTGTAGATAAAACATACTTAGGAAAGCTACTGTAAATTATAAATTAAACATAAAATTAATTTATAATGTTTGTATACATGTTTTCTATATCGAGGGAGAACAAGTGGAATT
>JAFIDM010002131.1:20914751-20996763 GCA_023159025.1 Thereuonema tuberculata | reverse complement strand
TTCAATTTTGTGTTTCTCATTCCGTTATCTCAAATGAACCGTATCTTGAAAGGTGGTGGACTTTTCTCCGTTTTAAGAGCTTCCAGTCGTGATAATCAAGTTCCAATGGACGTCCATAGGAGTGTAGATCATGGAACTATTAACATATCAGGTTACATTTTTAAGTAACATTTACTCAGGATATTTTAGTCAAGACAACATTTTAAAATGGTTTCTTTAAAGCTTCCTAAAATTAAAACGAAGTTTTATTCTGGTTTTTATTCTGAACTTCGAGTTGCTGTAAAATATTTGAATTACGATCTCGGATTTACTCTTTAATCTTCTCTTGTTATATAAGTGCAGTTATTAATTCAGATTACTTGGGAACAAAGAAATGAAAGTTGGGGTAACAAGATATTTCAGGAGTGCGATTTTTTTTGGTGGGTGGAAAAGGAAGACTTTTTTAATCATTTACTTTATCCCTGAGAGGTTTTCAGATCATTTGGAAATTATATCTAATATCTCCAACACAGCCAATCGAAGCGTTCTACAGAGAACATCTTGAAATCAACTTTTAAGTTGAGTTACAGTTCGTCTAACTTAGGAAGGCAGTCCCCTCAGTCGTTGGGACTGAGAACTTGAAAAAATAGGGGTGAAAGGGTATCATAGTATTGTTACGGAATTGAAAGGTCTTATGTGATCCTTTTTTTAGTATTTTGAGAAGTCAGCTCTACGGAAATACAGTTACTTAAACCCGATAATTACGAGGTTAAGCTCTGCAAACACTGCAGTAATCTTTCCTCCCCACCCCTGCTTACCTTATACTCTTTATCCCCTATTTTTTCAAGTTCTCAGACCCAACGCCTGAGGGGACTGCCTTCCTAGGTTAGACGAACTGTATTTAGCATTCTTGATGTACTTAAATAAATTTCATTGATATAAAATATTGAATGCTGCAAATCCATGGACGTATGAATATAGAGGACGATGGAGCCCTGCCCCCCTCCCATCCGAATATGTATAGAGGAGGCCTTATTTCTTTCATTTTGTTTGGTTGAATGACCAGTTGAGGAGATTTAATCCTAGCTCTCCCGAAATTTTGAAGACCTTTTTTTTTGTTTGTTTGTTTTGGTTGTTGGAGGACAAATTCCTAAATTTATCTCCTCCTCCCCAAAGAAAATCTAATATATTGTCCATGTATGAAAAAAAAAAAGTATGATAGCAAGAGATGGTCTTTAATTGCAGGCCCTTCTCATTGCCAGGATTTGGGAACTCAATCGTGCCACTGTTTGTACCACAAATGAAACTGAATATGTTTACTTACATACCTTATAAATAACACGACAATAAACTCCATAGACCTTAATAACACACAAAAAATCTAAGAAAATAAGATGATTTTTTTTCCTTAAAAATTACATGGTGATTCCAAAATTGCCTGTGCAAACTTTGAAAGTAGGTCAGGAATAGAAAAACCAACTGTATTCATAGTGGAACGTATGTCTGCAAACGCCAACCGTATGTGCTAGAGGGTGCTATTTGGCAGCACATTAGTTGGACCGTGTAAGGTATCATTCTTTGAGAGGTTGACTTTGTACGAGTAGGATTAATCGCTTCACTAATGATGACAGAGCAGATATGCACCTAGCCTATGGGGCAGCAAACGGAAACGGACGAGCCACCGTAGATTGCATCGTGAACAGTTCTCCAACAGATATATGCCCAATCATCAAAGTTTGCCTGTTTATACCAGAGATTGTGTGAAACTGGATCATTCGACAGAAAGAGGCATGATTGTTATCGTGCTCATAGGGCTAATAAACATGCTGTCTACCTTTACTTGTTGTCTTTTATTTCTGAACCTTAGTGTATCTTCTAGCACTTTCTGGTGGTTTTTGCAGATATATGTATCACTATGAATATGGTTTGTTTTTGTATTTCTGACCTAGCTTTAAAGTTTGTACAGGGATTTTGAATCGCCCTGTATAATTACTTTTACAACAAACTTTTTACAAAGTTTTATAGTCCAAGTATTCTTAAATAAAACTCTTATATAAAATAAGTGACTTCTAATACCACATGTAAAATTTCAGTTTTTTGCTGTTTTAAGTTATAATCTTTTTGCACGGCAGCTGGTGGCATATAAGGGTTGCCAATCCCTACAATAACCTTAATCAACACAAGAGTTATGAATTCACAAATATTCACAAGCCAGATGGAGCAAAGAGAACTTGATGTCACAAACATAATGCTCAACCCAGCTAAGCTCTGGGGAAACAATCCAAGTTAATTTGATACCTGAAACCCTTGCTTGGATGAAAAATACAAACCAGAAAGTATCTGGACAGTTCCACTACTGCCCGAGGGAACAGATCCAAATTCTAGTCAAATTTTCATATCAAGCTGTTATGAACACTATACTTTTCCAATTCCTCATGTACTTTCACTCACTAACGTAGCACAGAGCTTTGGCATTACTTATAAAATGTATTTCTTCCAATAATCATCTCTTAAAGATATCCATGTAGGTAATCTAATGACTAAACATAAAATGCAGTTACTATTATTAAACATTCAGTATTGTTTTTATAATATTAGAAAATCTTAAATTATCACAATCAATTGGGGCAAACTTTGTTCAAAATTCTTTAGTTTCACCTGTAATCATTTCGAATCCATTTCATATTGGATGATTTGACAGGGTTTTGCTGTTTAAAATTCTAAAAGTTTACATATTTATTTTTTAAATAGTAGGATTTGGTTCTGTTTTCTATTTCGGTTGAACAGTGAAACTGCTTCCTGTTTGTTTGTTTGTTTTTCGGTTGCATTATGAGATTAATGATGGAAGCTGCTGCTATAGTAATTCCGTGATCGGCATTCATAATCCTGTTTTAAATTACTTTTTGATGAACACTGAGGCTGTGCAAAGGTTTTAGATTTTAGGGGTTGAAGATCTCATCACAGCTAAAGATGTAGATCTTTTAGACTGCAACTGGAATTTATATTTCACAGATTCTGTAATGCTAAAATGAACACTGTATTTATTTTTCTTCTGCAAACCTTTTATCTAAGCTTTATATAAAAAACTTTTGAATTTTTTTTTTTAAATTTCTTCAACAAATTTTCACAAACAACCTTTTGTCAATTTTCGTAGATATTTACTCCATTTCCGATAATGTTTTTTATTCTACAATAATAAGCAGAAATCAGAAAACAATATTTGCCAATGGAAAATTTTAGTGAAAAATTTAGCAAAAACTTTGTAAGTTTCACATAAGAAGTTTTCTTATGTATGAAACTATTTCTAAGATTTTTAGAAGCTTGTAAAAGTTAATTGTCCTGCAGTAGCTCTAATAATATATGATAATTTTCCACTTAGAATTGTGTCTACCATTTTATAGGAATGCGAGCACCCTATTTCAGTAGAGATGAAGCATTCACAGAAGGCGATCTCGTTGCCAAAGAGCCAATAGCACAATTCCAAAACTGGTTTGAGCGAGCTTGTCAGATTCCAAGCATAATTGAACCAAATGCTGTTTGTTTGGCCACTGCTACAAAGTAAGCATTTAAATTTTAATCTGTAAAATTCTAGTACTTAAATATAGGAAAATAACACTTGTAATAATCTTAATGGTAACTTCATGAAAGATCTATTCCAATAATAACAGTGGATGGCAATGTTCCATTCTTGTAACTTTAACATATTTCTTGCTTTGTTGATTATTTATAAGCTCGCTTCACTAATTGCTTCTTGGCTTATTTATTTTTCCAAATGTCTTGTTTGCCTGAAATTAAGAAAGATTTACTTTTTGAGCTTCAGATCTCAGAAAATAAAGAACAAAATGAATTTGTAGCTTCGTAAGGAAGAAAATAGGAATAAAAAATAGATGTTGATCTGTTTCAGTGCATCAGAGGAATAAAAAAAAATCATGAAATACTCAAGAATGCATTTACAACAAAGAGAAAGAAGCTTTTATCAAATTTTGATGATAGATTGTTTTGGGTCTAGACTAGGCCTTATTGCGTTCTGTTCACCACTGTAGGAACATGTTGAATTTCAATTTGAAGATTAAATATATCAAAGAAAGTATTTATAACTGAAATTTTAACATCTCTTTGTTGATGAATATTAGCATACTTTTTAGGGCATAGAAAATGAATGATTTTTTTCCTTGTGATTTGTATAACAAAATACAAAATGTGGAAGTTTCTAGCATTGTAAGCAATTAGACATAGATGGTTTGTAATGTCATTAATGTCCATTCTTTCACAATAAATATCACTAGTAATTTAATTCAAGATAGCTAAAATAAAGAAAAGTGTACCTACTCCACCAATACACGGAAAAGTGGACAGAGCACTTTAAATCCACTACTTCATAGCAGTAAAACAGTAAATTGCATGCTTTTAAAATGCATTTTTGCATTACCTATATAGTTAGGCTTTACCTTCTTATTTTATTATTATTTTATTCTTATTTTAATTTTTATAGCTGCTAGTTATTCAAAAACAAAAATTATTTTCCTTGTTCAGTAATTGTTATTTGCCATTTTTTTTTTTTTTTTTGGCATGTTGCTTTTTTGGAGTTGCCTTTTGGTGATTTGCCTTTCCTAATATTCCTATTTATTTTTCTCTTTAAGTAACTGTTAGTTAGCTGGCTATTTGATATGCAAGAGCCAGGCTAGGGTTTTTTTTTTGTTTGTTTGTTTTTTGAACTCCATAATCTTTTTGGTTTGGTTTGATTTGATTTATTTTTATCTTTCTCTTTGATTCAAATTAGCAATTTTAACTAATATATTGTTGTTATATTATCTGTATGTTTAATATATGGATATCTACACTGGTCAAAACAATAAGGGGGATCAAGAGAGAAACAGTAGAAATGATGCTATAAATCATATAAAAGTGATATTTTTGCAAGTGAAATCTGTATTCAGATGTCAAATACAGTACAATATGCTGTAGTAAGAGAAACTCCCTGGGGCCCTTTTTGCAATGTTCACATGAAATAAGACACTGTAAGACAGTATGCATATCAGTAAAACAGCTGAAAAATGGAATGATCACAACAGCAACAGTCTTCTAATATGGTGTGTGATCTCCTCAAATGGCCAACATGGCTGCACACCTCTGTGGCATGGACTCAATGAGGTGATTGATGAGATCGTAGGGGATATTTCACCAATTCTCCAGGAGGGCAATCTTCAGCTCTGGATAAGTTCAGGGAGATGTTGGCCTAGCTGCAATGTGTCTGCCAAGTGCATCCCAGACATGCTCAATGGATTTAAGTCTGATGAGCAAGCTGGCCTCTCCAAATGCTCAGTGCCCTCATCTTGCAGCGTATTGTCCACTAACTGAGCTGTGTGAGGACGAGCATTATCGTCCATAAAAAGAATCAGCAATGGCTCCAGCATAAAGCATGATAATAGGTTGGAGGATCTCATCTCTATACCTCAGGGCTATCAAACTGCCATTTTGGATGACATACATCCACATCATCAGTCCACCACACCCCATATTGGGATGTTTCTTGCACAGAAGAGGGATTATTTCGTGTTCCACAGCCCCTCCAAATGAGGACTTAACAAATTGTCAGGCTGGAGACTGACTCACAACTCATTGGAGAACAGAACTCTACACCATTCGGGGGCCCCCAACTGCAATGTTCATCAATAAATCACACTGTTGTTGCATTGTATCACCTGCCCACTTTCCTAAACAAACTTTCACCCTGTCCACCGATGGCTACTGGAATTTCCACAACTTAGCACTTCTCCCTTCTGACTACCTTCTTACATCACCAATGCCTGAGTCACATGTCAACATAAACAGAACTTCCTTATTCCACTTCATGCAGGATATTATGCAATTGTAGTTTATACTGTCACTGGCAACACATCATCCTCAGGATAATTTCCATGATTCCCTAATTATTGTGACCAGTTTAGGTACATAGAGTATATGCTTGTGTAGACAGCTATACATATGTATATGTATATATGTATATTTATGTGTTTAGTTACATGCCATTTACAGTTATATGTATAATTAAATTCAGAACCCTGTTGTTGTGTTCTCTATTTTTCAAACTCATATAAGAAAGTTTTCAATCTTTCTAACAGTCTAAATTTAATGACTGTTCAACAAAGGTTCATCAGAAAAAAAAAATGTTTAAATAAAAATTATTCCTTTTTTAGTATGATTGTAGCAATTCTATCATCAAATGTTATGCTTTCATTGTAACATGAGACTGTATTAAAATGAGAAACAACAGATGAAAAAAATTGTTATCCTTTAGTTCTAATAATCCTACAGCTTCTTTTAAATATTATTTTGGAGTATTTTTTCTTGCAACAAATACTAAAGTAATAAGATTAAATATTGATATTTCAAAGAAAAAAAGAAATATTTAAATATATATTTAAATCTGCATTTCTAACAATGTATTAAAAATTATTTATTGTTTCACTTGTTTTAACTGCAGTTTTATAGAATCTTGCAATAAAATTATAATTTTATTATGAACTCTGTCTACACTAGTAGTCTTGCCCTATCCCCCCAAAAAAAGAAATGTATAATAATTCACTACTACAGCCCAAGTAGTACAGGCACTAATCTACTAACTGGAGCAGCTAGTGAAAGCCAGATAATCTGATGCTTACCTGCCTTCAATAGAGGAAAAGAACTTAATCCCTATTTGACAGAAATCCAAGTAAACCCTAGGGCCTATCTGAAAGAGAACCAATCAAATGTTTCTTTGATGATTCTTACTCTTGTTAATTCAGAACTGAATTATTTCCTGACGTTAGTGCAGGTCAGTAGCATACAGTCACCCAACCTCCATTGTTATTGCAGATCAAAGAAGAATAAAAAGCTCACATAATTTCCTTAAGCCCTCGGGGGGGGGTCTTAAGAACCTATAACTTTAAATTGATTACGTAAAATAAAAAAATATGTAACTTAATAAAAAATGATAATCTATGTGAATTAATTAAAGAAAGACTATTACTTAATTTGTGTATGTTCTTTTTTAACAGAGAAGGAAAGCCTTCAGTGAGGATAGTTCTTTTAAAAGGTTATGGAAAAGATGGCTTTACCTTTTTCACCAATTTCAGCAGTCGCAAAGGTCAAGAATTGGTAAGTACATATCTTAGAATTCATTTAATAGAATCATACCGAATTAAAATAAATTTATTATTTATCATGGTGGAGTTTTAATTTTATTTAGAGATCATAGACACCAGAATCAAGGTAATTATGTCTTGAAGTGGGATGAATTTTTTTTTATGAAGTCACTCGGAGATTCAGATATCTCTAAGCAGTCCCGAATATAGCAGGTTTCTGCAGCGTTCTCAGGTGCCAGTCTTATAAACTGAGATATGCCTTGACTGATAGCTATTTCTTGAGGATGAGTCCATCCAATGTAAATACTGGGAGTATGCAGACGTGCAGTCAGTTCATATCTTTTAGTTTGAATGCAAGTGACGGATTTCTTTCTTTTTCAAGTATGTTGGAGGTGACCTGATCATCAAGAGGCACCATGATTTCAATAGTTTTAGTCTTTCAACCTTTGTTATTAAAAAAAAAGAAGAAAGCTATTTCAGCTATTTGTGGCTTATTTGTCTCTACTGTATATAGAGTCTACTGTCTATCCCAGAGAGCATTGCTTTCTCATTATTCAGGGCCTGTTCATTGGTTTATATTTATTATAAAGATATCTCCTTTTGTGTGAGATTATATTGTTTGACCAAAACTTCTCTGAGAAATAACAGTTAGTCTTGCATCAGTGTTGACTATAAGCAGCCTGTAGTATAATGTCATATAATTTTATTGTCATAGAAACAGTTAAAAAGCTAATTTTTACATTAGAAATTGATTTTTCATTCCCATTCCTCTCGTTTGTCATCCCCTAATCTTCATTTTTTTTTTTTTTGTGGGAACATTAACTTGAGGCTGAATTTTATTTATGAGACAAAAAACTCAGTGACAATTGAAAATTGTTTCTGGTAGAGAAATTTATTTTTTATTTATTTATTTATTTATTTATTTATTTATTTATTTATTTATTTATTTATTTATTGAAAGAGAAAGCAAAAAGGTCATTTTGATAGTATATAGTAGAACTTCTAGTATAAGGCATTCAACTAATAATTTAAAATCAAACACAATTAAAATTTCTTTTAAAAGTATACACTGTCCGGCCACTTTAGAAGGTAGCGCATTGGTATAAGTAGCGCGTTGGGCCTCCTTTAGCTCACAAAACAGCCTGAATTCATTGAGACATGGATTCCAGGAGATGCTGAAAACGTTGCTGAGGTATTGTGTACCATGCAGACATGAGTGAGTCACGCAGTTCCTGAAGTTTTGATTTGAGATGTAGACCTGGAACAAACAGCTTGTTCCAGCTCATCCCACAAGTTTTCATTGAGGCTGGGATCTGGGACTGAGCAGGCCACTGCAGCAAGGAAAAGTCATTTCATGTTCCTCAAGCCATCCCATAATGATGCGGGCTTTGGGCACCTGCACATTATCTTGCTGGAAGTAGCCATCTGCATGAGGATAAACTGTTAACATGTATCATTGCACTTGGTCAACTAAGATGTTTAGGTATGCTCGAGCATCCTGATATGCCTCCAGAGGTATCAATGGACACAACGTGTGCCAGGAAAATATCCCCACACCCTGACACTGCCCCCACCGGCTTGAAGAGTTGTTGTGAGACACAGCATTTGTGCGCACAGCAGGGGTGTATCAATAAAGTGTCCGGATAGTGTGTATTAAAGTTGCGATTATAAAGCAGTTTCAGAATTGCATAACAAATCCTTTTATCAAGTATTATTGAATCCTAAAGCTGTTATGTAATTGTAATTTTGATTTAATGTCAATTTTTATAAAGAAATTTTAAATATTTTCAGCTTTTGTTTTGCTATTTGAACATTGTCATTCATATTTAATTTTATATAAATTTAAGAAATTGATTTTACTACTTATAACTTTTTTTTTATATAATTTAAATATTAGTATTAATTACAATTTAAAGTTACATGTTTTGAAAAATATTTCAATAATGATTAATGACAATGATGCATAAAAAAAATTAAATAAATTATTGAAATATTTTTAAAAACTTTGTATCATAATTTATGCTGAAATACTGATTACAATTTAAATAGTTCTTTAAATTATTTGAATTTACTTCTAGGAGGAGAATCCTTACGCAGCTCTAACATTTTATTGGGAATCACTTCGCAGACAGGTAATGTTCATGAAAAATCATTTAAGTACCAATTTCTTATTTTGGGGAACACCAAAGAAATTCTGATCATTTTGAAGGAGATTAATTCCACCAAGGAATATGAAAATCCAAGCAAATCATATCACATTTAAGGGCTATAAGCACTACTCCGTCTTCCGTTATGTTTCCGTAAGGTAATTGCTTAAGTGACTTAGTTATATCTTCAGGGTCACAAGAATGGGGAATAATTACCTGAAATTTTTAGGATGGTAAATTTTTGAATATAGATTAATAGAAATATATGGTCAAATGTGATTTTTATTTCACGTAATTGTTCCCCATTCTTGTGACTGTGAAGACATAACTACGTCACTTAACCAATTACGTTACGGAAACATAACGGAAGACGGAGTAGTGCCTACAGCCATTTATGGAGAGCTTGTGGAGAAATCCATTCATAAGTTTTTACATCGTACTTCTATTTTCATTTTCTTCCTATTACAGAATGATTATTTCAGATCTATTACAGATTAAAACATCCAACTTATCCAGTTTCAAGGGATTCTTATCCTAGAATGGAAAATTATTTTAATGGTTGAAAATCTACTTCGTAATCTAATCTTGTATTCATCATCATCACATTTCATCATGACCTTTCTTTTATTTGTCCATGAATAGACAGTGAACGGTGAATTATTTTTTTTTTATTCACCTGAATTGGTTTCAGATAGATATTTTTGTTTTTTATTTCTTTATCTTAGCCCGAAAATCTGTCGTTTTGTTTGCTTCTCTTCAATTTTGACCTTCTCCTTTGATTAACAGTTGCTAGCCATTTACAATGATATTCTCTTATTGAAAACGCAATGTAAATTGATAGTCTCTGTAAGAAAACAGTCCAATCGAGTCCAGCATTATTGTTATGTTTGTTTTGTTTTGGTTTTTTTTTTTTTTTCACCCCTATATCTTTTACTGATGTTTCTGAAAAGTTGCAGCCATTCATTAGTGGACAGAATTTCACCGCAACTCATTCTAATAGTGAAATGTACTCTTCCCCAAATCTCGTAAGTCTCTCTATCAAAAGAACATTTTTATGAAGAATATAGTAATACTGTATTCTTCTACAGATGAAATAGGCTTTCCTACATAAAACTGTTCTTTAAGAAATCTGAGTTTTTCATTATTATCCTTTTTTTAATAAGAACAAAAGGACTGATCATCAATCAGTCAATGTGTGTGTCTCCCCAACAACTTTTGAACACGGCAAGGATCTTTTTTGAAATTTGATGTGCAGGGACAATATAACTTTTATATTTAAAACTTTTCTGATGTCAAGAAACAAGTGAAGATGATTAAAATTCTTATAAAAATGCATTAGAACCTACTGGATTTTTGTTGATGTCTCAAATATTGATATCTACACAAGCTTTAATATGGATTTAAACATTTAATCTGCATTACTACTATCAACACGCCGAAAGATGAACCTCCCAGAATGCAAAGTAGATTATAGATTATCCTTTCCTGGCTGACCGTTAACATTGAAAGAGAAGAGGTCGCTTCTCTTCTGTTTCAATGTTAGCGGTCAGCCAGGAAAGAACAATCTATAATCTGCTTTGCATTCTGGGAGGTTCATCTTCGGCGGTTGATAATAAAATCCTTTATTTCTCTGTCTGTTTGTCTGGCACAATAGTTAATTTCCTGTGAAAAAATTTCTACAATGAAACGCTTGCGACGGGAATCAAACCTGCAACCTTTTGATCCGAAGTCAGACGTCTTATCCATTAGGCCATGGGGACTACATTCAAATTACTTTCTTATCAGTTCCTTTATGAGTGTGGTGCAACGAGAGAAGAGCCAGAGAAAAAAGAAAATAACTCATTAATTTTAGCCTACTAGATTAAAATCTAAATTTCAATGTTCATTTATTTAGCTTCTCTCCGCCAACAATAGCGTACGCTATCAAATGATGAGTTCATTCAAAAAGGAATAAAATATCACTTTTGCCATAACCACTTGGAATCGATTCTTCTTGGATTATCTCATACTTACCAGGGGGTGATAGGGGGATGGCCTAGTTAAATTAAAATTATTTAGATTTAAACGGTTAATTTACGGTAATAATGCAAATTTAATTGGTTTGTTTGTTTGTTTTTTCAAAAAATGGAAATTTCTATTGTTTATGTTAGGTCGATATTATAATTTAAAAATAAATGGAGACTTTGTTATTTGTATTATTTTCTTGATTTTAGTAAAGAAAAATTAACCAAAGCTGGATTTGTGGAAAGTAAATCTTTGGGGAACTTGTTGTAATGCTGAGGATTGACGTTGTAATCATTTATAAATGTAATTATTATATGATAAGCATCATTTAAAAGATTGAAGCTATGTAATTCTTTATTTATATTAGGTTCGAATAGAAGGAAAAGTGAAAAAAATTGACGATGTTCTAGCCACTGCCTATTTTCAATCTCGGCCCTTTGGTAGTCAAGTGGGTGCTGTTATAAGTGACCAAAGCAAACCAATTGCAAGCAGACAGGTAATGAATTCACATATTATTATACATGTTGATTTTCAAACAGAATAATAATATTTTTTAGCACTAACTTGTAATATTTTTAAAGAGAAAATGTTTTAATTTTTTTTATCAGTTCCTGATACTTACAACAGATTACCTTGATCTGTCATATGAAGTACCTGATAAATATTTAATATTTCATAATTTCTTATAAAATTATTAATAAAATAGAGTAGAGCAACGATTATCTGAACCAGCCCACCCCTCAAAAATTAGAGATCTACTTTTAGTATATTGGTTGCTGTACTGAAATGTTGGTCCTTCTGCTTAATGCCTTCATATCTACTGATAATACTTTATATTTTAAAATACAATCGTAACACAAACAGTAATTTAATTATAATCTGTTTGCTTAATAATACTTTGTTTCATATACTCCCTATTTTCATGTGTTTATATCCTAACTATTTGATAATCAATCGACCTTGATCCCAAACAGTTTGGGTAATCGATGTTCTGTTGTAATTTAATTTTTACGAAAATGCAGAATTAAGTAAAAGATGTGTGCCTATTGTCATACTTCATTAATAAGCATCATTCTGTAAATAAAGATGATATTTATCTGATAACTTAGATATACAAAGTTTTCACACAAATAAGCCTAAACATTCTCTAATCTTTTATAAAATTGCAATTGTACAAGATTTATTCACAAAAGATATTACAAACCTTTTATTGAAGAGGTGTTTACATTATCAGATAAGATTTTATTGATTGTATTAAATTTTATGTGGAGAAGATGGAACGTGGAATCCCTTTTAAAGGAAGACTTTTTTATAACAACAGATTTATTTCAGGTAAAGGTATTTTGCAATTTATATAAAATCCTTTTTTTATTTAATTAGTTACATGCAGTATATCCCAAAATTGATCAATATCTGCAACCAAGCTACATAGTAAAGTATATGAAGTATAAAACAAAGCGTATTTAATGAAGTTGTAAATGTAATTAAGAATGTGTATTATCTCTTCATTCATTAATAAATATTCTCTTTTTTTTATGTTAAGGTTCTTATTGATAGAATGGAAGCATTAGAAAAGAAATATTCAGAACCAGCAGCTGTTTTACCTAAGCCTGACAACTGGTAAGTTTCACGAAGGTATAAAGAAAGTCGCCATCGTCGTCTTCTTCTTTTCCTAAACCTTTTCCCACTTCTTTGTGGGGTCGCTATTCCCTTTAAGATATAAAGAAAGTAAGCTGAAATAAAGCATTATTTGGTCTTCAAAAAAAAGATATATTTCTATACCTACGTTTCTTTATATTAATGAATATGAATTTACTGATATTAATGAATTCTATGTGTAGTAGTTCATATAACTTTGAAAATATGGCACTCAAGTCAAACATTTTACAAAACTCATTCTCTCTTGATTTCTGTATGCACTTGCATTAAGTGTGAACTATCTAAAAATAATCACAAACGATTTTTAATCCAGTCTGTAGATCAGTTATTGCCTTAAATTGTTTACTATTTGTTCATAAATGATTTTGAAATATGAACAACAATAGAAAATTGTTGTTAGTTGTTGTGCGAAGCTAAGAAAGAATAATTCTATGCAAGTTTATGGCAAACATAAAAAAATTACAAAGTAATAAAGAACATTTAACGTGCTGAGAAAGTGACAAATAAAAGAAAGGAAACACAAGAGCAGCACCTGGCTAAAATAAAATTGCCTTTCTGATTCGATTATGGGAAGGAATTGGGAACAGCCGTTTCGTCCTTCATCAGCCCAATCCCAATTTGTTTTCTTGTCTTTTCTTGTTTTTGGGGTCACTGCCGGGTCGGCGGTGGCCTTCACTAATAAGATCTTGCCTCTGATTCTTTTATCGGGGAAGGCGGGATTGGGCTGATGAGTCCCATGAAGGACGAAACGGACGTTTCCATTTCCTTCCCATAATCGAATCAGAGAGGCAATTTAATTTTAGTCAGGTGCTGTTCTTGTGTTTCCTTTTCTTTTATTTATAAAAAAATTAATTAATTTTATAGAGAGATAAAAATGGACTGTTTAAAGATTGAGATTAATAAGAGATGGTATTACAAGATTCCATTGCTAATGTCTGGGATACTATCAGATTTAAACAAAAGCAAAATGATTGATTATATGGAGGTGGTATAAAAACAAAATACCTGCCCTTTAAGTTCTTCAAAACGACCTTATCTCATGTGAGATACAAAATTTCATGGAAGCACTTAGTTTTAAAAAGATAAACTAACAGATAAAAGCTTTAATGACATTGTTTAGCATCCAAATGATCTTTAGTGAATGGTTCCATTCATAAAGAATTCAGATAATTTAAGTATGGGGACAACTGATATAATTAATATTCTACAAGGTATGTCATTACATTGCCTCATCCTTTTTATTTGTTTTTATTTTTTTTTATTTTTTTATAAAAATCAGTGTAATCCTAGGCAAATAGTAATTAACTTGTTGCTTCACAATAGTTATAAACACCTACAGGATTCCTTCAATTTTTGCAGAGGTGTAACAAGACGCTGGAAATAGTTTAAGATACAGAGGTACCTGTCTGGTGAAACTGGCATCTAAATAAAACGCTTAGCTACATGCCACTATAATAATACTGTATAACTTAAAAGATTGCCTCAACTTTCTAATATTACATAAAGTGAATGAGAGGTAATTCAATAAACATCATCAGACTATTTGAGCTACTTGATACTAAAGAAATATAAACCTTCATTGCAGAAACATTTCTTCTATTTATTGCAAATTTTACCTTATTTTCACTTTCTCTTTGTTTTAAAACACGCATGTTAAGCCTCCTTATTATTTAACTTATGAAAATAAATATATAGAAATGATTTTCAGACAGTTTCCCTACTCCATTTGGAAATAGAAGTTGTCATTGGACTACTTTTGAGAATAATAAAAGTCAAAACTTAAGATTTTAAGTTACTAGGAATTGGTTTTTAAAAAGTTTTAATATTTCCTAAAACTCCGAGAAAAGATAGGATTCTAGTAATTTCTGGCTATTTTATCTCCAAAAGAAGGATGTGATTATCAAAAATGATATTGTAATAACTAAAGCATGGATATATATTGTGTTATTAGATAATTACAAAGCTTAATTTATCATAAAATCATACAAGATTTCTTGTCCAAAGTATTTTTGTTATAAAAGAAAAAAAAAAAAAAATAAGCCATTTGATAACAAATAGTGGTCATTATTAGATATATTTCTTCATCAGTTTTTTTTTAATATTTCTTAAAAGCTTATCCCATTATGTTTAGATATTTTTCCTAGTTTAAATTGGTTTCTTTCCAATAATGGATTATTCCGAGGAATTTCTGAAACCTAGATTGCATTTATTTTTATTTTATTTTTTAATTGGCACATAGAATAAAATTCTCAACATTGATATTAACAAATTATTTTGCTCTGATTCTTCTTAAACAATGTAAAGTTTTTAAAGGAAAACAGAATTCACTTACTTACCAAAAGCTGTACATTATATACAGTTCTTTATAAATACTTCAACTATCTCATCTCCACTAGTTTTTGTGGATGTTAAAAAAAAAATAATAAAACAACTACTTTCTTTTCTTGAGAACTCTCGAATCTCCGAAAGTGAAGAATTCTCAAGAAATCACAATCCCTATTTGAGACCTTATGATTTTATTTTTTTTTGTAATGATTGAATTATCATTTCATTTCCAGATATTTACAATAAATAATAAATAAATACAGAAGCTGAACTTTTCTTTAAATCAATTGAAAATTTGAAGATCTATTTATATTTTAAATTTACTTGTTATATTTCTATATTAAGCTATATTAATAAACTAGAATTCACCTTTAATAATAACTTTATGCCTTTTTTTTTTCCCTAGGGGAGGATATATTGTAATACCAGATGCAATAGAATTTTGGCAGGGTCAGACAAATCGTGTACACGATAGAATCCGCTTCAGACGTCCAAACCCAGCCGAACAAGTTGATAATGTTTTATTATTTCAGGGAAATGAAGGTTGGGTCTATGAGAGACTTCAGCCATAATAAGTTGGCATTATTGGCAAAGACACATAAATGTAAATAAACATATCTAATAGCTATTTGACTTATGTGTATTTGTCTGAAATATGTGTAAAGAAATGAATTAAGCAAATCAAATAGGAAAAATACTCTTTTATTTTTACATAAACATGTTTGAAACATGTATCTGTCTTCCATTTCTTAACAATTATTTTAATAATGATCTGAAGGTAGTTTACATTAAAGCTTTATGCAGTATATCATGTAAGTATATATGTAATATTTGAATTAAGGAAAGGAGTAATTTTAATGTGTAATTATAAATGCATCACTATATATTATATTCAGTATAAAATAAATGCATTTGAAAAAAAACAATTATGTAAATCAAGCAAAGTGTTTTTGAGAAATACTTTTTTATTATTATTCAGGTTTAATTAATACATTCTTTACATCAAATAAACTTTCAGGCAGCTGATAAAAAGCATTGGCATTGCAATTCAATGGCAAATATAATTCCTGAAAATTAAAAACATGATTTTTTTTTTTTTTTTCCATTGGAAAAGTTTAGCATAATTATCATTGACTCGTCCACACAAACTTGTAATCAATATCTTTTTTACCACAATTAAAGCAATCCTGAATTATTTAGATTTATCAAAAACTGTAAAATAATTTTATGTATTGAATGTCTTAATATATGTTTTGTATAGACTTGCAGATGAAATAATAAAAGTTATTTTGCAAACAAGCAAGGAACCCCATTACTATTACAACCAATATTTAGAGGTATTTTGATTAAATGAGAGTAGCAGAATTCATTGATTCTCAATATCACTGACAAATCAAACATTCATCCAAATTCCAATACACGACTGAAATCTAATGCAGTTTTGACTGGGAGCTTGATAAAGGTACCTGATTGAATTCTTAGCAGGATTTTTCCATCCATTTAGATCCTAGGTTTTAGCCACGTTCAGCAAAAACAAAGACCAAGGTAATTTCTGAGGATTAAAGTCAGACAGTGTCGGCTAGTTTCTTGACTTTTCTAATGGTAGTGGATCACTAACACCTTTGTGCCAGATAGGATTTTCATAGCTTGTTAAAATCTTTTACACTGAAAGAGTAGAGGTAGTTTTTATTATAAGAAAAGTCATAACATCTTTCTAATAACATTATAAAAATAAGCCTACATTAGATTATTAAACTCTTGAATATGATATAACATAGTAGGGATTAGACCCAAATCCCACTTGTTAAGCAACATTTAAAATAATTTTAATAAAATACATTAATTAGCATGACTTACCAAACACTATGATGATATTCTGCTAAGTTGCAGTATTTCCCGTTCTACACCTGTAATACAATATATGAAATCCTTATTTTAAAAATGGATCTCTAATACGTTATAGTCTCAGTACAATTTAAATTAATTTTCAGATGTTTATGTAGGCAACTGACAATTACCTTCACCAATTGTTTTGCAGGTGTCAATCTTAAAAACTTTGTCAGACATCAATAGTTCTTTAAATTGATGAACACTACCACCTACACCAAAGTAATAACTTTTAGCTGCAAGCAATCTAAGATATGTTAAAGAAGAGAAGCTTACAATTTACAGTGCAATATATAAAGAGCAACCCGACAGATTTATATCTTTTAACATTACAAATTAACCCTCTTTATTGTTTTTCGATTTTCATTTTTAAATGGGAAAAATCAAATGTTGAGTAAATAGAAGTTAACCTTTTTGAAAACCTTTTTTTTTTAACCTTTTTCATCTTGCCAGACTTCTTTTGTTTGTTTGCTGGACCTCAATGAAGGGCATTCTCCATAAACTGATTTTGTCTTTAAATAAATAACCTGAGATGTGGAGTAGTAAAACTAATGATTACTAATCTGCCAAAAAACTGCCAATTTCACAACTTTGATTCCCCTAACTACTGACTCCATCACACTTTTAATTAACATATGCGGTAAAAAAAAAATGCATAACAATAAAAGTGAATATACAACATCCCGATAATAGAATCTTCTTAAATTTACATCCTCATTCCAATGTTGATGCCCAATTTTTGCACCTCTATCTTTTTTTGTACATTTTCATACCAGTTTGAAAAATAACTGATAGTTTCTTTTTGTTGAAAAATGCTTGTTATAAGAAAGAGCCATTGCTACAGTTCAGTTCATGAAAGAAGAGCTTTTGATGACGTAATTTCCTTATAGATTGATGTTTCCAGGAGGTAACAGCGCCATCTATTGCTAAAATCCATAACTGAATCTTATAAACATTATGAAAACATTCTGGTTTTTGTATTTTCTACAGTTACAGATACATAATAATAATTACACACGTTCCAAACTATTCCCCTTGCTTGGCTATGCAAAGTTAGTCCTTTCTTGGTCACGCTTATGCGATCACAAAACGACACCATTTTGGACTGACTGTTCGAAGGTCAAGTTGATGACATCATGACTGGTGACGTTAGTTCCAGACAAAATCGATCGCTAAGTAATGACCATATATGGCAAACCCTTCTTTTTTTAAAAATACTATAGTTCCTTATTCAGTAAAGAAGATAAAACAATTATTTCTCTGCTGATAACCATTTAGCTAGCCAATCTTTTGGATATAAAGTTCATAGTAAAAGATTGACAGGCTCTAGTAAGTAAATAAATACATTGTTTCAGCAATGTCAAGAACCTATCTCGGATCTGTCTTGAGAAAAACTCTTTCTCTAACAAACAAACAAAAAGTTAGCTAAATAAATAAATATCAAACACTTCATACTTAATAAAAATAATAGTAAATTTTAATATAAAAAGGAAGGATTTTAATTATGTGTCAGCTTTAAAAGAAATAGCATTCACTTTATTAATGTAATAAAGTTTCCTGAGACAGAACTGATGAGCAAAGGATACATTGTACCTGTTGACTTCAAAACATTCTTCAAGAGATTATTTAGTTTATTATGATTGTCTGGATTGTAAATAGTTTCAGCCGTTAATATAAGATCATACCTAAAACACACAGAGAAGGTAATTTGAAATCATCTTATTGTAAGGAAATTTTAAACCCACTTCAAAACAACTAATAACAATTTTTAAAAAAAACATAATAAATGAACAGTTACATTTTATTTTTTTTTTAAAGCAATAAAAACAATGCAAAGGAAAATGACATCTTCATATTCATAATTTATATTTGCCAAATACAAATTGCAGTAAAAAAAATACAATTTTTTTGTGTTATTTGAAAACTGATTAAAAATCTACACATTCTTTTCTTAAATGGAAGATAAATGTCAAGGAAATTCATTGAAACCTAAGCAATTGTCTAGCTTAGGAATGAAAAAAAGTAAAATTAATGTATGGCCAAATGATATAATTAACAAATATGACATAAATAACAAAAATTGCTATGGCCAAATGACAGTGTCTCAACTTGAGGCAAAATAAATTTATCATCAGAAATATAAAATAAAGTCAGTGTATTCAATGGCACTGAAGATATAGTCTGGTTTTTTTTAGTCCACTTTGGTGAAGATGTAGCACACAGCATATCACTGAAGTTGATGCAGCACTAGACGACCTAGCACTTGTCGACCTAGAGAAGGCATTCGATAAGGTAGAATGGAGATAGCTTTTTAAGATGTTGAGAGAAAATGGTATCAGTTACAAAGACAGGAGAGTAGTGTTCAACTTGTACAAAGAAGAAGTTGCAATAGTGAAATGTGGAGAATGTAAAGAAGCGGCAAACATCAAACAAGGGGTAAGGCAAGGCTACTCACTCTTGCCCATCCTATTCAATGGCTAAATTCAAAAAGCTCTGGATGAAGTTAAAGAAACCCTGGGAGATGTCGGAGGAGTCATGATCCAAGGAGAAAGAATACCATGCTGCGCTTTGCTGATAATATGGAAGAACTTGAGACTACTCTGATGCAGATGGAAGACACTCTTGGTTCCAAGTACAATATGAAAATAAATATTCGAAAAACTAAGATTCTTGTGACGAGCAGACAAGAACACGACATGACGATCCAGTGTTCCTTGGGAATTGAACGACTGGAGACAACACAGGTCTTCATCTATCTCGGAAGTAAAGTTACATCAGATGGAAGATCTAAGCAAGACATTATTAGCCACATTGGTCAAAAGCTGCTTTCAACAAGAAGAGGAACCTCCTTGTCTCCCCAAGTCTAGATGTACACCTTAGGAAACGCCTAGTGAAGACATTTGTTTGGAGTGTATTACTGTACGACAGCGAAACTTGGACAATTGGGGAGGCAGAGAGGAAGAGACTCTTGGCATTCGAGATGTGGTGTTATAGAAGACTCCTTAGGATCCCCTGAGTTGACAAGGTGACGAATGAAGAAGTGATGAACAGAATAGAAGAGGGATCTCCGTGTCTTTGGCGGCTCATACAAAAAAGAAGAGTAATATGGGTAGGCCATCTTTTAAGAGACATGATGGTCTCATTAAAACTATAATAGAAGGGAAGGTAGAGGGAAAGAACACAAGAGGCAGACCCAGACTGGAATTCATTAACCAGATACTGAAAGACACTGGCTGCCCCACCTACACTGCTCTTAAGAGAATGGCAGAAGACAGAGAGGCATGGTAAACTGCTGCCAATCAACCTAAGGGTTGATAACTTAGAGGCAGCACTCAGCAAATCAAAGCACATTCTAAGTAGCAAATTTTATTCAATGATTTTATCAGTATTTGTGTGTTGATTATCTTACAATTATTATTTTTTCAAATAATAATAAGACATTAACTGATTGATAATAAATAAATGAAATGCAGCATTAATTTTTTGGGCAATGTCAAAAAAAACGTACACAGATAAGGGAAAAAAATTAACGCTTAATCTAACAAAGATAGATTGATGTATTCAACTTCCAGCAGCATATTATTCAGAATTTTGCTGCTACTTTGAACAGAAAAAGAAATGAAAAAATTGTATTAGGAAGCTGCAATAAAGACATTACCGATAATTGTTTAATAATCTTAAAATACCACAATTTTTTTAAATAAATTATACTATTATAGTAATGATTGATTTTTTTTTACCTTTCACTATCATTTTTTATATTTTTTAATAGTAGAGTTTCCACTGAACTCCAATCCCCAGAAATAAATCGACATTTGGATTGTAAAAGCTCCCATTCCTCTTCTGGACAATTCAGAAGAACGTTTGGTAAAGTAAAGTAATTTAGTACATCTGCATTCTGAAAAATAAAGAACATCCATGAATTACTTACTTTCTGATTACTTTCAATAAATAATGCAAGAGGTGATAATGCAGTCAATGAGGATTTTAAATTTGTCATGGGTAGGAAAGTTTTACAGCACAAAATGTAACATGAAAATGAGATTGTGCATTGATTCACATTTTCATGTTTCATTTTAAATTCGCTAGAACTTCATATTACAGAACGAAGATTTGAAGAAGAGATAAATTCTGAAATTAAAAATAATATATACACTAATACAAAATTAAATGGTGCCCTTGGAAAAATAGTATGATGATTATGAAACGACATGTGCAAAGAGGATGGAAAGAAAATGATGCCAGAACTATCTGAGAGCAATGCAGTTTATTTCAGAACAACAGGTCCAGAATCAGTAAATATTAGTTTGTTGTGGGGCCTCTTTTGGCGATATATGCAGATTTACAGTTTGGTAATGACATACATAAATGTCTAATAGTGGAAGATACATCCAACTGTCTTTGAGTTGCTGGGCTAGTTCACCCACACTGCAGGGTGACTGTAATCACTGTCCCAACACGTTCTAGGCCTGGTGATCTGGCAGGCCAAGGAAGTGTCGGAACACCACATAGCCCCTCTCTGGAGTTATTCATCGTATGCAGTCTGGCATTATCCTGCTGACAAACAGCTATTGGAAGACCTTGCAGCTTAGTAAAACGCCGCAGGATGTCCTGGACGTAACATTGTGCTGTGACAGTACTCCGAAAGACAAGTAAGGGTGGCCAGATGTCATATACACTGGCTCCCCAAACGAGGATGCTATGTGTGATGCTCCACAGTTAGGTGAGGTGCACTGGTCTAGGTTCCAAGTTAGAACCTAGATTCATCACTAAACACTATACAGCCTCAATCAGTTAAATTCCACACTGCTCTGGCACAACACCATTGCAGGCAGTTTAGGCAATCCTGCAGGGGCATCACAAGCCAACCTTTGCCAGCCTTCTGGCAATGGTTCGTCATGACACAACAGGCTGCGAAGATGCCATTATCTCTTCTCAGATGGCATTTAGGGATCAGTTTGTGTCCTGAGGGCCAATCTCATGATCCTACAATCCTGCCTGGTAGTGGTTACTCTCTGCTGGCCACTGTGTATTGCCGAAACTATTGCTGCCAACAATGATTTATTGTGGCATCACCGTGACCTAAGAGGCAGGCGATAGATGATATGTCCAACCTGACTCTCTCAAGCCCACAATACGCCCTCTGTCAAATTTACTCAGTTGTTGATACGATTGTCGGGTGGTGTGTTATGGCATCCTCAATGGCTTCAGAATGGCATCCAATCACAAAAATGTTAGGAAGTGCCGAAGCAAGCCAGAAACAGTACTTACAAGCAATCCAGAATGTGCTGTTCAAATGCACCATGGCACCGCCCTCTTCATTCATTGGCTATGAATTTTTTTTTACAATTTGAATGTTACCCATGAGGTATTTATATATTAAGTTTCACAGTTTTTCGACAACATTCTGCAGTGCCTCGTCTTTTTTTATTTGTCATAGAGTGTATTTTTACTTAATTTTTATATTTTCTAGAAATTTGATGGATAGATTTAAACAAGAAACAACCCTTCCAATCCATATCTCATAATGTATACAATTGAATAATTAAATTAAATAAAAAAATATGCTTTTAGGAGAATTTAAAAGGGGTATATTTTACTTAACAAATAAACATTAACCTAAATAGAGATAAGCTTGTGCCTTTCTGAGGCTTTTATCGGGGAAGGCGGAGATCGGGCTGATGAGTCCCCTGTAGGACGAAACGGCCGTTCCCGATTCCTTCACGATAATCAAATCAGAAAGGCAATTTATTTAATCAGGTGCTTGTTTCTTATTCTTGCTTTTTCATTTTCAAATAAACATTAAGTTTAAATAAAGTAAATTTACTTGATTACTTTCCACATTTTTGGCAATAATCATTAAATATTAACTGAATACAGTGGTTTTAGCAGAGTGGTTTAGCCAATTTAAAAATCTAAAGACTTTTGCCACCAAAATGGTGAAATTAGATCAGAAACGATACCACTTTATTACATACACCACAACTCCTCATATAAAGGTTCGTTTCAACAAATAATATGTTAGGAGACCCTAGTTTTCGGTTATATATATATAAGGCAGAATAGTCCGTATAGCATCAATTAGAAGTAAAAATTCATCATAAGGGGGAAAATGAGAGATCTGTTCGATTGAACATGGCAGGATAGCTGGTGCTAGGCATGGTGCATCTCTCAAACAGCTGTTACCCAGGCTTTTTGTGCACCTCATTTCTAAGGGTTTACCGAGAGTGCTAAAAAAATGAAATACTTTAATGATCAGTGATCCTGTGGGAAAAAAATACTCGCTTGTGGATCAGAAGGCTCAGTAGAAAATGGTGAGAATCATGCGAGCTAACAGATAGGCCACAGCCAGGCAAATCACATCAGAATTCAACCATGCTATGCAGAACATCATTTCAGAACACTATGCATCATATCTTATCTTATACTGGGCTACAACAGCCAAAGATCATATTAGGTAGTGATGATATGATATCGGGAAAGAACAAGAAAGCACATCTCCTGTGGACATGAAACATCACCACTAGACCAGTGATGACTGGGAAAAAGTTGCCTGTTATCTGACAAATCAAGGTTCTTTTTGCATCATACCGACGGGCTGCTCAAAACTTGGCGAAAATCATACAATCCATAGAAGTGTCATCTGGTTTCAACAGTACAAGCTGGTTGATAAAAGTGTTAGTGATGTAGAGTATGTTTATCTGGCACACAATGGATCCTCTGATATCCATAAAATCACGTCTGAACACCGTGTTGTAACTGAATATTATGGCAGACCAAGTCCATCCCTTCATAACTACAGATATCCTCAGTCAGATGGACACTTTCAGGATAATGTGCATTCTCAGAAGATCCAAATCGCCATGGGATGGTTCTAGGAATATGTCAAAGTTTTTGTTGCTTCAGTGACCAGAACATTCCCCGGATCTCAACCTTATTGAACATCTTTGGATGAATTAAAAAGGGCTGTTCATCTCATGACTGTGTGTCTGTCCAGTTTGCAGGAACTGCACAGTACAGTCATATATACATGGAACAACATTCCTATCACACTTCATCCAGAATCTTCTAAAATTGATACCAAGACGAATTCAGGCTATTTTGAAGGTCAAAGGCAGCACAAGACACCACTAGATAGGTATACCTAATAAAGTGGTATCTCAAGCTTGAGTAAGGTTTTTAATGATGGAAGATTCATCAAATCATTTGGCATTGAGTAAATTTCTGTCTTGAGGCTTTGTACTAGACTCACAGGTAGATTATAATTATTTTATGTCTCCAAAGGAAATGACTTTGCTGTCTAATGCCAACAGAAATCAACAGTGAAAAGTGAATTTTAATCTTACCAAAGCTATTCCTGCAATGAACTGAATTCCATTTGACACTTCAGTTAGACATTTTTCTTGTTGAAGGCTGTTTACTTTGATATTTCCCTTACATAATTCCCAACAGTTTTTCTTATATGTTGCCTATTTAGAGAATCGTATTTTTTCAACAGATTAACTAAAGAACAAATGAATCTAATTGGTGATCTTGTTGGTCAAGCAGACGATACTGTTTTCCATCCATTACCTTCCTCTATGAGACAAAACTTGATGTTGTTCTAGTACTTTGTGTTTTACTGTTTAGATGATTATAGATGAGTTAATCAAAAAATTACATTACAACTTTCTAACAATAAATATGAAATTACTTACATAATCCTGAAAATCCACTTTTGCGCCTTTCTTCAACATGAAAATACCAGGAAAACCAGCACCACATCCAAGCTATATTAATTATTACAAAAAAAAACAACTCTATCACTGTTATATTAACACAGAACTCATTATGTAAAAAGACAATAGCATGAAAAACAAAAAAATAAATGATTTACAATAATATTTCTCCCATTTTCATGGGGCATTATACGGAAAAAGCATAAAAAAAACCCAAGGGTTAACGTCAGACCTTCAGGAAGTATCAACCATCTACAACAATTACCACAATAGTTGAAGAAAAGAAAGATAAGAACAGTTCCGTGATCTTCCAACAAACAACAGGGATTACACCTACTGTAAATCCCAGCTTCACAAAGATAACAGGCAGTTCCGAGTTATCTCCAGGAGCTAAGGATATCAAACACACTGCATCCAATATCAGCAGAATGCATCTAAGCAGTTTACCTAAAACAGCCAGGAGGAACATGAGGAGGAAATTACAGAGACATGAGCCAGGCAGAGGAAAGTAGAAGTGAAGCAAACATTTCCTACAGACACTTCCACACCACCACCTCTTAATGGACAAGGCCCTCCGGAAAAAGTTACACAGGGAAATTAATCTAACACTACAGTGAAGCCATCTCCAGATGACAGTTATTAAGAAAACATTTCCTGATGAAAAATTGGACAACGATGATATAGGCATCTTCCAAAGAATTTCTTAAGTGAGTTGGTCGGACCCCAGGAGGCAAATCTCTACCACTAGTAAAGAATTTCAGTCTAAATGGAGGGTATCTATTTTATCTGTGACCATACCACTGCACAACAGCTCACCAAAGCCTTTGACAAAACAACAAGTGTTTTGAAGAGCATGAGGCTCAGAGTTCTGAAAGCCAGTAACTTACTTACATCTGTCAAGATAGTCTTCAAAACAAAGAATTTGGACAACAGAATCAGTTGCCTGACTGCAACGACTCAATGCCACAACAAGAAGTTAAACACCAATTGTTGGCGGATACTGAATCATAGTAAGAATTGAGGCCATTCTCAATTCTTATCACCGAAATTGTCTGGTCAAGGTTGCTAGTCTATTTTCTTTGGTGAAATAAAGTGGGAGGAATATAAAACCACACTAACTTGTTACAACAAGGCGATTAGAGAAGCTAAAAAGACTTCTTGGAGAATTTCTGTAAAATTGTATCAGACATCGCTACTACTGCTAAATTAGTAAAACTTTTAGACAAAGATGTTAGGTGTTAAAAAACTTTTACAGGATCTAAGGAAATCAACACTGAGAACATGCACCAATCGTGTCTAGAATCACTCTGATGTAACTGAAACAATTGGAGTGTGTCTAAGGGCATTGTTGATAACTCCAGATAAAATGGTCTATATCAACATTTAAACCATTTAAATCCCCAAGTATGGATGGTATTACTCCAGCTCATCTTCAAGAAGGAATGGATATACTTACTCCAATATTCTGTCTAAGCCTGGTAAACTCAAATATCTGCAAGCTAAAGCTTAAAACCTATCAGCCTTACTTCAATTCTCCTTAAAACTTTGGAAAAATTGGTTGATAGATGTACAAGAGAGGAGAGCCTTGTCTCGTATCCATTACAAGTCATCAATTTGCCTATCAACAAGGCAAATCGAGTGAAACCTACCTTCATTTATGGTAACATGCATGTAGAAAGGAACTTAAATATAAGGAACTTGCCAAAGCTTTTTTCCTGGACAATGAGAGGTCCTTTGATAGACCTTTATTTTACAAATAAATACTGACAAAATGCTTTTTCTTTATTTCTTTAAGAGACCCTTTGACATGCATTTTCCCTATAGAGCTGAGTAGAGGTAATGGCTCTATCCCTAAACCTGAAAGTAATTCCGTGTGGTGCAGGGATGAATCGAAATCTGTCAACGGCTCTGGCATAACAGGCCTGTACTATCAAACAGACAATTATGGATTCTCATACAACCTGGGAAATTTTACCACTGTCTTCAAGGCAGAAATCTTTGCTTTTCTTGCTTGTAACAGAATCCGTTTGGACACAAACACCAGAAATAAGAAAATTTGCATCTTCTCTAAATCAGTGTTGCATAACTTCAGAGATTGTTTTAGAATTTCTTAAGACCCTGTCCCTATGGCACAAAACAATAGTGCATCTTTTATGGGTGTCAGGACAGAGTGGATATGTGGGTAATGAGAACGCCGACTCTTTTGCTAAAATAGGAGCAGAGATGACATTTCTAGGTCCAGAACCTATAATTGGCTTATCCATTAACAGGTTAAAGAAGATTTATACCAAGAAAATTGAGAGCATTCAGCTTTGGCACAGGCTAGAAGGAAAAAGCAACTTAAAATGCTTATCAAGGGAGCAAGCAATAAAAGAATTTCTGAGCTCTTAAAGCTTCGAAAGAAAGAAATGGTTGTAGTTATTGTCTACTTACTGGACTGTCATCTAAGCAAGCATCTATGGTTGATAATCTTAATGATAACCCCATGATTGAAAAAATTGTCATTCTGAGGAAGAAACTTTCTCAGATATCCTATGTGACTGTGACTATTTCACAGCATTAAGATATAAAATCCAAGATTCATGTTTTCTGAAACCAAAGGATCTTTTCACAATCCAATAAGTAGTGTTCTGGCCTTGCTTTAGTTATGGGACTATTTAGGAATTAAGGTTGGGGAAGTAGAGGAGACCATAGGTCATGCTGCTATGTGCCTTTACCACCCATTTGTACATTAGATTACGTTTAGCTTTCTATCCAAATGATCTCAACTAAAGTATCAAATTGGTATATTTATTTAAGTTAAACCCATGATGTAATAAGGCATATTTTTATGACTAATTTAAATAAATAAATAATTTAATAAATATTAAAATCATACCTCTAATACTTTTAAGTTGTAGGAAGAAAAATTTGTAGCTGTTAAATGTTCTACCAAATCAACTGCTCCTTCCCAAATCTTTAGACCACCTGTAAAAATGTATTTATTTTTTTTATTACTAGGAAACACTTCGATATCTATTATGCAGTGGGGACTGAAAATACAGAAATTATTCTTATAACTTTGTAAAAGTTATAAGTTTTACTTCTATTAATAGAAGGAATAAATTAAGAATGAGGATTTATATATATAAATTTAAGCAGGGATGGCAGTAAGAAAGTGATAAGTAAAGATAACTGCTTTTGACTGTAACTATCACATTTTCATACTTAAAAAAAAAAAAAGAAAATTAAAAAAATATGCAATTACAATTAAAAAAATAATAGAAGATCCAGAAACTATAATCCAGATAATAATAAAACCGAGATGAAATAATTTCTATCACTATATAAAGTAAGATGAGAGTTATTAAAAATGTTTTAAATTTTTATTTTATAATATCAATAAAAGTAACTGAATTGGAAGTAAGTCATTTTAAAATTCATATACACAACCTGAACTACGATACAATATCTGAAATCTCAACGCAGTCGCAAAGGAAAACTTTTTTTTTTACTATGATCCCATGATCATCCCATCCAGGGGCTTACAAAGGTCTTTCTTTAATACATACATATTTTTTTGAAAATTTTCAAAAATTTTCCTAATATAGTCCTGATATATATCATAGGAAAACCCATTTCAAGAGCTTTAAAATGAGCCCAAAATTAGATTTCTATCTCAAATAGGGGCTGAGATATTTATTAATGTGAATCAAGATTGCACAAAAATAGATGGTTTTTCGAGTTCAAAAGTCAATTTTAGGAAAATAGCATGCTCACAAAATCCAAAACGTTGCAGTTATCATAGGCTCTATAGGTACATCTTGTATATTAAAAATCATTGGAATCCCTGACTAAAAGGTTCAGATCCTGGTTGATTTGGCAAGGAATGACCCAAAATCAACTTCTGTAATGACAAACGCCAACTAGGGAAGGTACAATCAAGAATCAGGGGAGTCAAGAACAGGTAATTTTGTCCTAATCAACTAAGCAATGTTTTGCTTTATTTTTTTGTTTGTTTTTCTTTTTTTTAATAATCTGCAAACTTTTAGTTTCTGATCTGAATTGGGAGCTGAGATATTATTTTGAGAAGTTGCCATTGTTTGCCGTAGGATATTTTGGAAAACACAGCCATTTTTATTTATCAGTACAGTCAATCATGGAGAAAGTAAATAATTGTTGTGAAGGCATCGTTTCAATGTGTGATTCACTATTTTAGAAAACAAGTGTTTGTTGTGACAATTGAAAAAAATAATGCCACTACAAATAATATAAAAATCTTGAAGAGTTGTGTCAAAACAAATATTGCATGGAAATTGAATAATTTCCAGAATTTTCACCTAAGTAATTGGTTTTGTGAACACTGTTTAACTATCTGTTACTTGGATGAAGAATACAAGACTTAATCAATTCCCAAAAAGTTCTGTTTCAACACAACTCTTCAAAGTGCATTATGTTATCTGTGGTTGTTTTCCTTTCTTTCATCGACTTTGGCCAACTATGAACCATAGGCTAGCCCTACCTGACGTCAGGGTGAGGCTAGGAAATTCCAGAAGGGAGACGAGATTCATATCTCGTCCAGAAATAACCCTGAGATAGTAAGTCCCAGGGGAGAAATGGACGAAACACAGAAGAAGAAAGAAACAGCCATACCAATGCCAGGATTCGAACCCAGGTTTCGACACAACGGTCACACGGCAGACTTCCATGATTTTCCATGATGGTTACGCCTCCAGACAGACCCCACAGTTTACCCAGTCCTCTGTCAAAATGGTACCAGGTTTCTTACTTGGGGATTAAAAGGGGGGGCAGGGGAGCATTGAAATGACCATCTGACTTCAACTAGTACCATTGGTTCAGGATCACTGAGAACGTAAACCTCCTTGAACCCAAGGACCTGCATGGCCTATAATGGAACACCTTTATCTTATCTACTGTCACCCTTTCAATCTTCTAGGCTTATCATGAGATCCAGTAACTTTTTAATTGGTACCTAATAAAAATCTAGTTTTGAATTTCATCTTCCAAATGGCATATCTGATATAGGTAAAATTTGGCACACAGATAAAGTCAAGGAATGGACCACTTGTGGATAGGCGGGGCTTTATAGTTACAAAATATCCAACCAGGCTACTGCTTGGCTTGTTGGATAAACAAAGCCATGTGCTTTGTTTTAATCTGTGTAGATATAGAGGAAATATTATATTAAAGAAGGATATTTCAAGCATTTTTACAGAATTATTACAATAAGGAACTTCACAGTACTGACCATTCCATCTTGAAATATCAAAAATGGACGATTTTTTGAGTAATTCCCATTAAGTTATATACTCGCCCTATGAGCTTTCTGCTTGTTTATACCACAAGATCTCTCAGCATGTGCTAACACATCACACGGGACGTCGGTAGGGGCGTAAACCTCAAGTTGTTCATTGGTTGTTTTAGACAATGAAGAGCAGAAATTAGTTATGAATGATCATCCAAAAATTAATGCCTTTATGTTAAGTTGATGGAACAAAATTTGCAAGCAAATTTTCATTCAAAGTTTGGTATTTTTTTATTTTTTAAGCAGCCAAGATGTAACTTACAATTTTGAAGCAATCAAGATTGTTAAAAAAAAATGTGTTGAACTATGTATCGCACAGATCAATAGGTTCATTGTGTGTCACTACCAAGGAAGCTTCAATGCACTAAAGGCATCCTTGATTACAAATTGATGAGCAATTTCTAAAAATACAATTGTCTTAACATTAAGTGAAAAATTTATTTCCTTATAACAGGAAGTGTAGAATAAATAATTAAAATTAAATAAAACCAAAAATTGAAGAATTAAATTATATCAAATAAAGTTTAAAATAATTTTTAAATTTGCTCTTTTAAATGAAGTACTGAATAGAAAACTTTCATATTTTACCTTCATATTCTCCAGGAATTAGATCTGAATGCAATTGAAAAACTTTGGTAAAAATATCTCTATGTTGTTCTACAGCACTCAGCTTTAGAAGATAACTTTGTGACAAATATTTAATAGATGTTGTTTCTAAATTGAGCAGATCAGTATCACTGACATGTAAAGATTTTATGGCCTACAATGAAAGAAATAAGAAAATCATAAGTATTAACATTGAATATTAAACTTAAATAGATCAACATTAAAATAACTATTGAGTTTTCCATCTGCTAAGTAAAATTGAAATCTTATAAAATTAAAAATGCATTTTCAAAGTTTCATTCTGCAGTCTTATACACAGTGCATCTTTATTGATCATTTTTTTTAAGCTCACAAATGATTTTAAGATTGACAATAACTCAAAAAATGCACAAACGAAATAAATATAGGTTCTCGTATCCTGAGACTGCTGTTTTAGCCACATTAGGCTTCATCAGCCAGCTTAACTCTTGATGATAGGCTCAG
Source organism: Thereuonema tuberculata (assembly GCA_023159025.1). Taxonomy (NCBI): domain Eukaryota; kingdom Metazoa; phylum Arthropoda; class Chilopoda; order Scutigeromorpha; family Scutigeridae; genus Thereuonema; species Thereuonema tuberculata. The sequence continues at coordinate 20,965,526 of JAFIDM010002131.1, read as the reverse complement.
AGTGCATGATAAAGTTAAGGACATCACCTTTGGTTAAGGAGTGACACCTTAACCAAAAACACACAATAAGGAAATAATCGTGTGCGTCACGGCCTCCAATTCGTTTGTGCATTTTTTGAGCTATTGCTTATACTTATTTATGAACGTTAAATTTTATTTTTTTCTTGATTTTCAGGATTGTTTTAGCTTTGATTAACAGCCCTTACTAAGAAATGTGAAGCCAAATTCAACCTTTCTGTTTTTATTTTCAATATCCTCAAACTGTTTAAATTAGCATTTTCATTATCTTTTATTTTCTTTAATAACAATTATCTTCAACATCAACTCTTCCTCAGAAACAAATAGCATATAATATTTTTTGACATACTTTTAATTTATGATAAGAATTTATTAGAAACTAAATGGCATAGTCAATGTTATTATTACCTCAAAATGGTCACTGTTTATAAAAATTTCTTCTGCTGATAAATCTGGAATATCTGACTTAAGGTTTGAAGGATTATCTGTAAATTATAATATAAATTAAATTATTATGAAATAGAAAATCAATAATGTCAACTTCAAAACAGTCAAAAAATCTGCAACTGATAATAATTTTTCAAAAATATTTTTTCAAAGATCAAGGCCCATAATTACAATATTTCAAGTAGAGGTATTCTTCTTACAAAGTTGCATTTAAAATAATATTTACTTAAATTTACTGAATCTTATTATCTTCTGGATAAGATTAAAAATCAATTACTGTCTCTTTCATGCAAACTCTCAATCTCGTCCTGTTGTAACCAAGAAAAAGCGAAATCAAATTTTATTATTATTATTATTATTGTTGTTTTTTCAAAAAAATAAAATGAAAATAAAACAAATACCGATAAATATTCTTTATCAATAGCAATAATTCAGCCCATTAATGTTCACAGGTTCTTTTGTTTAGTGGAGTCCAGCCTTAGCACATTAGTTTTAAGATTAAAGTATTCGGCTACAGGCCTACATGGCCCTTGGAATCATGGAGGTAAGGCTCCCACATTTCCTTGTCAATGAGACTAAGCTGAAGCTGGGTGGTCAATTCGACACCTACCCGTGTTTAATCCCTAGGGGAAAGAAACACAATATCCATTTCTCAGAGGGCTGTTTAGACCCCAGGCCCAACTAGAGGAGAATTCAGCGTGGAACAATCCCTCCTCCCACCCCCAAAAATCTCAAAATCTGTACTATAGATCCTGTTTTCATTCAGGTATTTGTTTTGGGTTGGATGATCAGTTAAGGCGAGTTTATCCCCACCCAAATTTTGAATAGATTATTATTATTATTATGTTGGTTATTGGAGGTCACCCACATAACACAAAGCATGGCCCAACGTTGGGCTATGATTGGCATTGTTGGGGAATGGTTGGTGCTTTTGCTAACCTGTTGCCAACGTCGGCAACAGACTGTTGGGCCAACATTACTAAAATACTGTTGGTCCAATGTTATTCTTTGATTGGCAAATTAAAAATGACGAATTATGTATCATATTTTTGCATTATTGACAAATAAAAATACATATGTAATTTTAAAATTAAAATAATGATTTTATTGCATGAAATTTAAATGTTAAAATTGAGCTGCAGCTCATCACTCTTCTCCTGAAACAAAAACCTATTACGACCCTGACTCCATCTGAAGACCTAATGATATTAAAGCAATTGTATGAATGCAACAAAGTAGGCAATTCCTCAACCCTTATTTATATTTACTTCATGGGGGAATAGGGGAAAGGGAGGGGGAAGGTAGGTATAAAAATCTATTAATTATTTATTTGTCTGTGTGGTTGGGCACACAAAAGAAAAGCTTTTTATCAGTTTCTAACATATTTATTTTCACTATTTAAATGTATGACGACTATTTTAAGAAAAAAAGACAAAGGTTCATGTGGCTCAAGTGAGAGGAAAATACTCTGATCAATTGTCAGTAAGTATCAGGGTTTCACATCCTAGGTTATCTCTTTGGACAGAAGAAAACCAACATTTTATCTAATAACTACTAGGAGTCTTTCCTGGGAAAACAAGGAAACAGGCAAGAGCTATTGGTCTTAAAGTAATACTTTATGGTTCTCAGGCAACAGTAAATAACAAACTGTATTTTCATGACTTTAAAGCACACATTGCGTAAATTACTGGATGCATTTAATGATTAGGTGAAATAATTTAAAAAAAAAAAAAAAAGTTCTAAAATCTTATGATAAGGAAAATACGATGAACACGATGGTGACAAGTATTCTCAGTTGTAGAATACATCACGGTATTAAAAAAAAATATATAATATGATATGGAGTAGACGGTAAGTGAAATATAAAGGACTTTATTTAAAATTTTATGAAAATCGATGACGTAATTTATACATAGCCCGCTTTTCTAGCTTTTATTTAAAAAAAGCATTTTATTGTTGAAAACTTCTGCTGTTGTTGTTATCAACGCTGCTTTTTCTCTTATTTACAGCTTGATATTTAGACAGAATCGGGATTTATATACCTTGTCCTTCATTTTCTTCGGAATTATTAAAATTAAAACGAAACATTTCGTGAAATCTAGGAGTATGCTACAAGCTTTCATTCATGGTGCTTTCTGTCTTTAAAACCGACTGTGATTGGTGTAGATTTAGAGAGAGATGATTAGATGAGCCAATCGCGTTGACGATGTCATAAAGCATAGGAATGGAATGATTTTTGTAAAGCATGGCTGCGAAGGTAGTGTCAACAACGGGCTTTCAAGGAAACGTTGCCAATCACACGGCACTTCAATGGTCTCCTGACAATAAAATTTCTTTAACCACCGATGCAGGAGTCCACATTTTGGTAAAACAAAACTATTTTCATTTAATTATTCGTAAGAAACGAAGTTTACTTAATTTTTGAAGTTCATAAAAATCAAAAATCCCTGAAAGGCGCTTGAAAAAGTGCCTTTAAAATTCTTAAAAGAATTTTTTTATTCTTTTTATTTAAAGAAAAAGAAAATATTCAAGCAAAGAAAATTAATAAATAATTAAAAAAAAAGAAGTAAAATTGTTTTTATAAATAATAATCGCATTAAATAAAAAGCATCACGAGTATATATTAAAATGATTGATTATATTTTCAGATATTTTAATAATAATATTTTTATTTTATTTTATTTTTTTCCGTAAAATCAAAAGTGATTTTCTATTTCAAAGCATTCTGTTCTCTGTTTCCTTTTTTATTTCTTTCTTTATTTGCGCAGTTGTATTTCATAGAAGAAAAAAAAAAGTCCCTAAATAAAAGTCTGAAAATGCATTTAAACAATATAAAAGAACGTTTAAGTTTGAAAAATGCTTTTCAGTTTTTTTCCTAGAAAAATACTGAAATAATTTAACTAAAGATTAAAGTAATAAATATCTTATATTCAAAATAAAAGAAATGATTTTTTTCCTATGTAAATATAATTGCCAGTTTTATACTGCGTTCCAAAGTATAAATGAGAATAAACATGTATTACACCGTGACTGTTTTCTTTATTCTGTTTTTTGGTGCTTTTAAGCAACTTATTTTTAACTTATTTTCCATTAGGATTTCATTTCAAAACATATATTTATATTACATATAAATGCTGAAAAGAATATTTTTATTTAAGACGAAAAGACGTTTTAAAAATTTAATTTTTGGATTCTAATTAATAATTCTAATAATAATTTATTTATTTATTTAACAAAACAAACAAAAAAATCAGAAAAACGTCACATGTTAAAAGAGTCCGTTTTCTTAAAAAAAAAAATCATTTAAATAATTAATCGAGTATAAAAGAAAAAAAAAATCTCTTTTATATAGATATATATATAATAGAAAAAGATTATAGCGTAAGCTAAGACTAAATATCACAGTAGGATCAAGCAAAGAATTATTAATTAGATGTTTATTATTTTAGGTGTCTATGCATGAACTATACGTAATAAAACTGCCAATTTTAAAACTTTTTAAGAATATTTTATTGCTTTTGTTTTATTGCTTTCAGGAGCCCCAGTTTACACCATTTGATACATCTGGAACTATTTCTTATCAACGTTTGTTCATTCCATGTCCTTCTACCACACAACAATTTGATGTTGGCATATCTAGGGAATTACTGCATAAAGACCTGGATAGAGGTGATAAATTCATTAATTTAATGGAAGTTTAATATAAAGGTTATTTTAAAGATATTTAATATCAAGGCAGCAGGGAATAAATTTTGAGGGGATTATGGGGATTTGTGGGAAGTCTACAAATGGTTAATGGTTTATGTTCAGAAATTGCTGTCACTCATTTAAAACATTTTTTTTTTTTCTTATTTTAATTATCTTCTAATGTTATCTTCTTGAGAATGGGGCTTTTAGTTGCTGAACTAAAATTTATTAAAATTTGCTATTATAACTATTATTAGTATTTTACATCTGGTTTATTGAGTGACAGATAAGATAATGAAAAAATAAGAAAAAAAATCAAAGATATCCTTTTTATACAAATTTATTGATTTTATCCATTGTTTTTAGTATTGTAATGTTCTTCCTTCTATTCACTTTAATTTTCGTTGATTGATGCTGAAGATTATAAGTGTTTTAAACTAAAAATCTTAGATTTTACTTGATACCAATCAGCAATTAAACCCCTGCAAAAAATTAAACGCGTATTTACTTATTTAAATAGAAGAGAAGAAACCAACATATGTTCATCCAACTCCTGTTAACATATTAGAGGAATTTACAGATCCATATAATTTGCTTTATAATTGTTGAACTTTACCTTTGAATGAATTCGAAACTATTTTTTTTTAGGTCTAAACCTTGCTGAAAGGGAGGTTTAATTGAATGTTTCATTGCTATCCGTGATCTAATGCAGAAAAAATTCTAGGGCAATCATGGAATTATATTGAAGCCGTAAGGCAATTGTGCTGTGACACAGACAGGCTAAACTATGAAAATCCAAATGAAGTGATTATGTATTTTTATATTGTTTTAGTGAATCTCTGATGTAAATGAAAAAATATTCTATTCTTGGAAAGAGTTTCTACGAAAGACAAGCCAATTTTTTCTTGAATTTCAATGAATTATTCCTATTGCAAAAAGAACCATTTTTCTTTCAAAAAAAAAAAAAAAGAAAGAAAGAAAGAAATTTTGTTTTCAGTTTATCTCTCATAATAGAACAACCCTGGTATATTGACTATTACTTTTTTTTTTTTGCAGAACAACTATATTTTCTAATGTTGGATCGGACCTTAAGCCCATCTATAGCCAGTCAACAGAACTATAAAAGCTTTCGTTTAGCTAAATGGTCTCCAAGAGGAGTAGTCTCTTATGACAGGTTCTAGCAGCTTTATTTTTAAATTTATATCTATAGAAATTATCAAATAACTGAGAATTGTCCAGCTTTATAGAAATTATCTTATGTAAATCATTAAACAAGAAATCCGTTAGTACACAGAAAATACATTTCCGAACACTGAGCCATCATCGCCGGGAATCCTGGACAGGTGTCTCATCCTTATTAGGAATCTTCCGCCAGATTTGCTCTCGATGATAGGCTCAGACTGTGCGAAAGATTGTGGAGACAACTTCCACTCCCGACAGTGGCCTCCAACATCAGAAAACAAAAATAAAACTGGAAAATCTCATATTCTTGATGATGATGGCTCAGTGTGTGGAAATTTATTTTCTGTGCACTACGAATTTCTTGTTTAATTACTTATCTGTGCATATTAAATATTATTTTCAATTATCTTATGTAAATATTCAGTGATTTCAGAAACCAGAATTGGTATGATTAGCATAATATATCTGATAAATTTATGAAACCTTTAAATCAAAGCAACTTTAACCCAGGTTAAAGTAATCTATCAGAAAGATTTGTAGCTTTTTGGATAATTTTATTAATCTTGAAAATTACTGTGCTAAGTTTAGTCCCTAGGTTTGATCAATCTTTGTTGAATACTGCAAGAATTGAAAGTAAGATAAAAGTTCAAAACTATCATTGCGGAACTACAAATAGGTGACATTAAAATTTGTTCTCAAAGTTATAGAAATATTCTTATCTACATTTTTTTCCTTCATATACTCACTTTTAGATCGCCAGCAATTTTTTACCAGTAGCATAACCAATGTACTGTATAAAAGAAACATAAATGTAGTTCTAATGTGAATGTGGGTGAAGTTACTGCATAAAGACTCTGGGGTATTTCCCACTATAGAAAACAGACGAGGCCTTTGGCATTCTACTGTTCCGGAATAATCTTCAGGTCCGACCAGAAGACGATTCCTGATCAGTAGGACGCGAAAGGCCTTGTTTATTTACTACGATGTGAAAAATACCCCTGTGTATCGTATGTAGGGAAAAAAAACACATTTTACTAGTTATAAAAGAATATTTTTATATAATTTTAATTCGTTATTCATTAGGAATCCTGATACAGTATTTCAGAATGTAAAGAGTTGTTTTAACATTCACACTACTCTTTATATTATTTATTTCCAGATGCCTACTTGCTACTGTGACTCAAGACCATCGTTTATGTCTTCATATTCCATTAGCTAATTCTTGGAATACACTTTTAGAACTTTCTGAAAAGTTTTATAACTATCTTAAAGATAGAAATTTTATAGATTGCAGACAACCACCTGATGAAAAGCTTTCAGGTGTTGACCTTCAATTTCACAATCTAAAGCAGCGACTATACATTTTAGCTGTAAAAGGTTTGAAAATTTACTTTTATTTTTTTCTTTACTTGTAAATAATTGTAAGATACTTTATTTATTTCATTAAGTTTTATTGGAAAGTTTGCAAAATATAAAATATAAAAATGTGACGATATTAAAGGTTTTAATGTCAGTAATTGCGTTTATAGTAAATTCTGTAAAGAACGGATTGTCTCTAGATTGGCCTTTAAGATACATCTCAGTGAGCACAATAGGGCTATTAGGACTGGCAACGCCAACTATAATACAGTATCTCACATAATGGACACCCAAAATTTTTTAGACTTCAGAAATCTGATTGTTTTTGGGAAAGAGGCCAGTCACAGGACTAAGAAATTTAAAGAATAATTGTACATATTGCTCAAGAAACCTTATGATGACAAGGTATCTATTGATACCTCTAAATTGTATAATATTTATAGTTAATTTTTTTTCTTCACATTTAACATTGCAGACCGTCTACCCTTAGCTTTGTTTTGGATCCTCTTAGAATTTGTATTTATTTGCTGTTATTTTTGATTGGTTAGCACCTCATTCCCTTTAATGAATCGACTTGACCTACTTGCTGTGATTGGCTCCTTTAGGTGTTTATTGTAAGGTTCTCCTGTTCATATCAGCCTTTGAAGAAGAGTTCTGAAAGGAGGGCTCAAAACTGGTCCTGTATTTTAAATGATTTTAATATTTTATGTGTGTTTTTAAAATTTCTCGTTTGGTTAAACAGTTTCTTTTACAGACTTCAAAATAAAATGACTGCTTTAATTTATATGCCAGCAAAGCAATGACTAATTTACTCGTTTAAGTAAAGAAATAATATTTCAGCATAGATTAAACAAAACAAATTCTATTCCAAATTCCTCATGAATATGTTGTCATGTGTAAAAATTTAATATATTGTAGTGAATATGTATCTCTTTACAAATGATAATGTAAAATCAGTTAATGAATATAGGTTTCCAGTGTAGTGATAGAACAAACACTTTTGCTTAACATTGTTATTTGTAAACTGGATCTTTAAAAATCAGGGTGAAATTTATTTTTGATACCATTTTACATTTGATTACCATTGTGCAATAGTATTTACTTATGTAGTTAAAGGACATTATCATATATATATTAAAGTACTTCTAGGAATCACTATCACAAAGTAGGAAAGACAACCGTAACGGTATTAATGCATATTGCATGCCACATTTAGTTGTAAGAAGCGAAGAAGATAGTAGTAAAAGGATATTAACAAAATGGATGTTGGTAATGGATTATTGGCGAACAAGCTCTAGTTTGCAGAATAAATTTTTCATCTTAGTTTAATGTTAATGTTAACCATAAGGATATTCACACATTAAAGTCTTAATTTTTAATATTGCTATTTTATTTTTTATTCAGATATGTTGTGGACTCATGTATTTCATAAAGAATCGGTGAGCAAGACTTCTCAACAGGGTGTTAAGAAAGCACGTGATACTAGTTCCAAATATCAGTTTGTGCTTTTAATTACTGCAATGAAGAGTGGACATATAGTTTTATGGAAAATAGCTATACCATGTTTACAAAAGTAAGAAACCAACTTTCTAAGCTTATATTATAATTGAAATTGTCTTCATTTGCCTTAATATTGTCTTTATATTATTTTCGATATACACTAGTTTTTGTGAAAACTGCAGCACCAAGAAGGAATGATGGTAATCACTTGAAACGTGTAGGATATGCAAAGCAGGGTATCACATGTAAATGATTAGAATTGCATAGTGATTATGCATGTCTGGACACAGCAGCTCCCTTGGAATTGTTATGGTGGGGATATAAATAGCAGATTGTGTAGGAGTCACACAATTAGTGCATCTTGGACAGTGAGCAGGAAAAGTGTCTCCAGGATTCACTATGCCTCACTGATGATGCAGGGCGCAATATTGACAAATGACAGAGTGTGAACGTGGACAATGACTGCATGAAATACTGTGACATTGCTGCTTGTATAGGACAAGCAGTGGACCATAGAGAGCCAGGTGCATTGAAAAACCAGCAGTAGACCATGAAATGTGACGACACTTTGGGATTACAGACACCTCTTCCGCATGGTAGTGACAGATCGTTTCAGCGTCATTGCAAGTTTTAGCACAACAGGTGTGGCATTGTCTGCTTTCACAATTTGATGCCATCTGTTGCACAGAGGACTGGTTGCATGCATCCCTTTGTGGCAGATTCCCTTGACCCTGAACCATCAACACTTCAGCCTCAAATGGGCTTGTGAATACAGACAATGGCATGCTGATTGGTAACATGTCGTGTTTTCAGACGAGCCCCACTTTAACTTTTTTTACCACTTTAACTTGGACTACAATGATGGCCACATACGCATTAGAAGGTATTGTGGTGACTTCTAATCTTCTAAGCCTTCTTCCAGCAAGCATTGTAGAGTGTTATACTGATCAAATGTCATGTGTGATGGTGCGGGGCGCCATTGGGTATTATGCATGATCTTGGCTGCTACAAATTGAAGGTATTCTGAACAACAACAGCTACATCAGGGATGTTCTAGAGGCTGAAACCATACCCTTCCTTCAGAGCACTCCTGGTGCTATATTCTAGCAGGACGATGCCTGACCACATGTTGCCAGGAATGTTCAAGCTTTCTTCACAGCACGGCAGATACTGCTTCTTCCCTGGCCTATGTCTGGGATATGGTCACTCAGCAACTGGTCTGTTAAATCCTCCAGCAGTCAGTACCAATGAACAGTGGACTCTCATACAAACAATTCCCCAGGACATTATCGCAAGCCTCTTCGATTCAACGCCACGACGTACAGCAGCTCTTATTGTATCTCATGGAGGCTTTACAAGATATTAATTTTTTCAGGTTATAATTGTTGTATTGTGCTGAAAATGTAATCACTTATGTACAGGCGTATCAGTAATATGTGGTATAAATTTCATTCTAATTGCATGATTCTTTCACGTTGTTGCATTTTTCACAAATACTAGTGTATAAGCTTGTAAATAAAAGCCTGATCTGTTTTTATCATTGCAGTACTGAAAAGTAATTATGAAAAAAGTAGTCTAAAACTATGCACTGGCATAGCAAGGGAGGAGTTGGTGGGGGTTAGAACTGTGCCCCCCCCCCCTCCTCCCATTGCATCCAAAAATGGAAGAAGCCTAGAATTTTGGACTGATTTTTTTTTGATTGAATGACTAAGACAAGACCATTAAAACTCCTTCCATTCCAAAATCCTGGGTAGCCTATGAAAATATGTGATAAATTAACTTCACTGCTTAGTTTGGTCTTGAACAATTGAACAATGAAGTATGAGATGTAATGTATTTTTTTTATATCAGCTAATAATGATATCAGCTTTTATATGCATTTATTTTCTACTATTGTTATTGATATTGTTAAAAATCCCTTTAAAAACCTAAAACAGCAACTTAGAACCAACTCACCTTTTAATAAAGATGTTACGACAGTTTTGGGGTTTGATATTTTTTTAAGAATTTGTTTTCAAGCTTAATGACATAAAAATAAGCAATGTTAGATCAGTGTTTTTATATAAGGAAATAAAACAACAATAGTGACTATCAAATATATCCAGTTTACATTCAGACATCTGACTTCAAATCAAATACATTAAAAATAATAGAAATTGCTCAGCATAACATAAAATTATGATTAAAATTTCCTGTAATTCATAAAACTTTGGATGTTCCAAAGAGACGAAAAAGGCTTTAACAAAAACAAGTCATTTCATATTGTTGTTCAGGATTAGGTTTTTAAAGACTGAAAAGAATAAACATTAAAGTCTGTCTTACTTTTTTCCCTCAATTTTAGAGATGATGTTTCCATTTTTTCCATTTGGGATACCCAACAACAATGCATAACTGCACTTAGTTGGCAAAAAATTAATTCGTCAACAGGTATGAGTTCACAGTCTTAGAATTTTATATTTATTTCTGATTCCCATTGTCGTTATATTATTACAATTACATTAAGAACCATTTCTAATTATGTCTTCACTTTTAACTTTCTAATGAAATTAGGATTACTAGGTGTTGGAAACCTCTCAGGAAACGTAAAAATTTATATGTTGTTACTTCCAACTGATTTTGGTAACCCTGGAGCTGCATCTGTAATAGCCATTAATAGCTGCACCGTCTGGGCAGATCCAGACAAATTGGCAGTATCCCAGTTAGGTTTTAAAAAAGTAAGTTAATTAATTAAGTTTTATTTAAAATTGTAGAAGCAATACAGCAACAGTTAATAAGATCGCTTATCCGGAATAGGACAGTTTGAGATGTTATTGAATATAAGCATTTCTAACTTGGCACTTAAAACAAGTGATGTTGGTTACCGCCTGAAATTGTTTAGTTTTTGAATAAGCTTGAAAAAGGAAAGAAGATATTGATGTGTAGTCGAAATGACAGAGACTAACGCCGTGGTTTGGTCTAAAGCACACACACAGTTTATTTACAATTATGTACAGGTTTATATACAAATGGGATCAGATTTCAAGAATCTCTCTGAAGCTCTCTATTCGGACCGTCACTCGGAGAGCGCTAGCTGCGACGCTGTCTGTTTGGTCTGCCACTTGGTGAGAGGACAAGACGCGTTGCTGATTGGTCCCCCGATTCGGCCAATCACAGGACATTAACTGGCCAATCGAGAGGACTTCTCAACTTTGTATCAATCTTCTTTCCGAAAATTTGATGTTATTTAATATATTGATTAAATATATTTTATTGGTGTGACGATGTGGTTATTTTAATAATAATATGACGACTAGAAGAGAGGAGATTAGGAGAAAATATGGAGTTAATACTTATAAAGTGATGTTAGTATTTCATTTAGTATTATCGATTCTAATATAGACAGTGAAATGCAATCAGTCATTCAACATAAATAGCTAAACACCCAGAAAATGTGCACAAATAAATCGTGAACATTTGTGAATGAGTCATAGACAAGCCAAAGCTGCCTTTACAATAAATGCCATTTGATTTATAGATATTGGAACCTGATTCCACAGAGCATAGTTTTAGCTTCTTCATAATCACAATTGGCCCAAGCCAAAGTTCTTGTTATTAAGTTGTATTTGTTAATCAGATCAAAAACTATCATTCATGCAATTTCTTAGTATCATTTTCTAATATTAGGCAAAAAAAAAAAAATCATTAACATTATAAATTTATGTATCACCTTTTTCATTTTCAGGTTGATGATTCATCTTATTTACTTATTGCAAGTAAAGAAAAATATTTAATTGGGTGTGAATTAAAAATAGCACCCCAATCCATTTCTGTACAGCATGTGGCCTATACAATGGGTCAGAATTCACTATTTCTTACAGGTGGGTTTTCTTATGACATTCATTTTATTTATTTTTCTAAAAATAAAATGTTGTTAGCCTGAAAAATCTCAAAAATTATTACAAAACATCTTAAGAAAATTATGATTAAATAAATTAAAAAAATTATATTTTTTTTATATTTACAAGTAGATAAATTTCCTTGTTATTTTAACGTGCGCTGATAAATATATTCCATCATTAAGTTCCACCATTACTTAGGCTATATAACCCATGGGCACTTCTAAATACGGTTAACTTGAAGAAGATTCTTTACGAATCGAAACTAGTAGTTTTAATGTTTTTATTGTAAATATTTTTTACTTTTAAATAAGTGCGTTGGCGTACACGTTTTTAATACAAGTAAATGAATTAAGAATTATGTACATTAAAGCTATTGTTGATATGTTGTTTTTGGGTTATTGTAACCTGAAATGATATGCTGATCAAACCATATTCTCTTGTAAGAAGTCACAAAGTAGTAAATTCATTATAATCCTCAAAACCTATTATTTATTGGATAAAGCTAAATCGATTGGGTTTACTTCTTCACAGTAACATCGGCTACATGATATCCACATCACAAACTCTGTAATCATATTTACAAAAATTTAAGATATTACTGAGAACAGTAAACTCAATGTTACTTTCTACACTTCTAAAAGTGAACCTCTTGTAAAGTTGCCATTGAATAGTTTGGTATATCATCAAAATTGTGTGTAATGTCAAAAATTGATGTGCAACTTACTGGCTACAATAAGAGTTTGCTTTGATATTGTTCCAAATTAATAATAGAAGCATATTTTTGAAAACAATTTTTTTTGGCTGTTTTTTTTATACGACTTGAGCTAAAATTTGTTCTTATTCAGAAATATTAGATGAATTTTTAACTTTTCTCTGCACTCAATTGTATAAAAGCTGTTCTAATGGTAGATCAGTTCTAAGACTGCCTCGCAGCTCCTCTACTCTTGATATAGTCTTGTATCTTGTACAGTTTCCAACCCCAGGCTGGGTCTGTTTGGAACACAAGCCTCTCCATTGCCACTCTGGTCCAGTCCTCCCCTCTCATCCGGACACACTCCTCCACTCCCTTAATCCATCTATCCCTTGGTCTTCCCCTTGGTCTTTTCTTCTGCATCCGCATTTCATGTATCCTCCTGAGAATCCTCTTCTCCTCCATTCTCTAAGTGCCCATACCATCTCAGTCTAGAAGTCTCGATCCTTCCCTGCAGGGGCTCCTCTTTCACTATCTCGCTGATCCTTTCATTCCTCACCCTATCTTTTCTAGTTACTCCCATCCTACCTCGCAGGAATTTCATTTCATTAGCCTGTAACCTGCCTGTGTCTCTTTTCTTCATTGTCCACATTTCCGATGCATATGACAGTATAGGGATATAGTAGCTCCCTACAATACTTCTTTGCTTTTTTGTGGGACATCTTTATTCCAAACTAAACTCCTAATGCTTCTCAGAAAAGCTTCTGCCTGTCTGACTCTTGATATAGTCATTTCTTTAAATTCACTGGGTCTTTACTCCCTTCCAGCTCACTGTGATAAATTATCTGCGTTTCATAATCTCTGATAGAAAGCTTTCAAAAGTGTAGAAGCCATCTCTGCTATTGAGTTTTTTTCCTTCACTGTGGATTTCAATGTAGATTTCTTACTATATTTAATAATTCTACTAACACTTCTAATCATTTTTATTCTTTAATAAAAATTTACCCTATTTCTTCAAGCTCTTACATATTTGCAACTTGAAAATCCACGTTTTGAAGTATAAATTGGGAGATCAAAGAAGATTGGTGACATGAGAAGTATTACCAGATATACAAAGTTACTTTTGATAGAATATTAATGTAGTCTGGATTTTTGTTTAATTCTCTGTAGTGTCTAACATCTAGCTATTGACATCTTTTTTCCCATTAGTTTTCATATACTTGGTATGAATTGCCTTATACTTTAGTATCGAAATTGAGCAGATTGATGAAGTGAGGTTCTCAACTGAGAATTTAAAGATTTTAGGATCAAATCCATTTTCTTAAAAAAATCTTACTGTATATAGATTTTTTTGCATTCATATCAGTATATGCAATCCTTGGAACGTGAAGAGTTTTTCCCGTTTGTGCTGGAACTAGTGCTTGATAAGCCGGCTCAAAAATGCCAAATACATTTTTCGAAAGGAAGGCTAAAATCATATAGTTGGTTTTCTACATTATAAACTGGTTTAAATCTTTAAAAAAAATCTAGATATTTCTGTACCTGCTCTTCATCAAATAAAACAAGAAAGTTAATTTTCTAATTTTGATTAATTTTTTTTTTTCTGGCATCCTTTTAGGACTTTGTTCTACTAGTGAAGGCTTTGTAGTTACATCCGAAGATGGATGTTTAATGAATGTAAACATTCAAAAAATGGAATCAGGTATTCAGGTCATTTGTTTTCATTCTTCTTATTTATTATGTTTGTTTACATTTTTTTTCTTTCTTATTCCTCGAGTTTGTTTGACTGCATTTGTATCATATTTATTATTAATACAGTAAAACCCCATTATTACGCTCGTCAAGGGACCATGACATACAAGCGTAATAAGCGGGCTAGCGCTGTAGACGGAAAATGATTTATGAGATGGGGAAAGATTTGGACACCATTTTACAGGAAACATACATGATTCTGCAATAGATATGAGCTTATTTCCTATTAAAAAGATCTTTGATTGTGGTTTGCCATGTGTGTGTGCTACTCTTATGAAATATGACATTTTCAGTGCGGTTCAGGTAACTATTAACGTCAATTGATACACCACTAGGAGCAATACTAATATATTTTCGGAGCAGATTTAGTGCACACTTTACTTTTTTACGTTTGCAACAACTCTTCGCTGCATCGGTAATTGCATCCCTGTTTTCATTATTGTTCACAGACTGGACGAGGGAATTCCTAGAGATTCTGCTAAATCCTTCTGACTTCTGTAGAATTCTCGTCATACTTATAGAAAGGGATTTCTTATTTTTCACTTATAGAAAGGGATTTCCGCTTCGACATTTTGCACAACTGTATCACAGACCCGCACTTCAGAGTTCAAAGATTCCCTCCTACCAGGGAAAAAAAAAGAATCTTGACAGTGTTACATTTCTTTTCGATACAAAATTTCAGATATAAAAAAGCACTACAAGCGGGATTTGAAGCGTTATAAGAGGGTAAAAGTATACAGAGATATGTAGAAAATTCCAAGGACCGCACTAAAGGAGCGTAAAGAACGGGATAGTGCTATAAGCGGGAGCGTTATATCGAGGTTTTACTGTACAGAAGATACTGAAATAAATCTTTACTTTCTGTAGCTTGTATATTTGTGTTAAATAAAGCTTTTAAAGCTATGATAATTGGGAAAAAAATATTCAAGACTTTTTTTCTTAATATATTATCCTCACTGAAAATGTATTATTGTCTTAGGCTGGGTACTCCTCAACAATTTGATATTTGTTCTGGTACTGGCATCATAGTAAGGTGATAAGACGCTTGACTGCAGCTTGGAGGAACCACTTCATCCCATTGGTCATGAAACTCCATGAGCCTTCCCTCCCACAACCCTAAGGACCTACGTAGGCCTGTAGTGGGATACTTTAACTTTTAACTGGCAAAACAATGATGAAAATAAAATATCTCACTATACTGATGTAGTAGATCTCTCTAATAATCATGTCTATCTGTGCATATATTGATGATTTGGTAGTTGCTCTAGCAAGTCAAATTTCAGTGTTCATTTGCTTAAGTGAATCAAATGAATATCCTTTGAATAGTCTTTGAAAAGGTCAAACGTGAAACTACATTTAACCATTTTCATTAACATTAATGCTACGGTCCTAATGCTAAACAACAATGAAATGGCTATAATTTTTTAGTCATCTTTAATTTTGGAATTAGTGAAAAATTAAATGTTTACAATTCATTGTAACTGCAATGGAAATGGGATTTGCTTCCTTCTTTTGTGAGTTTCATAGCAAGCCTTGTTTGAGTCATTTCTGTGAACTCCATCACCTGTTAATAAAGGTTTCATTTCCAAAACACATCATTTGCTTAGCACTAGATTAGATATCTTCGCGTATTGTTGGGCACTCAGTCTTTTAAGAATTAAGAGAAAATTAATGAGTTTCTATTTCATTTCATTTTTAGGTCTTTCAATCTCTTCACAAAAAATTGAAACTGGTTCGGAAACTTCAAAACTTGCATTCAAAGGAATTGCAGTTTCCAATAGCGAAATTTTTATTGCTTATGTTGACAGGTAATTGAGAATTTGTTAAATTATTAACATGTTTCACATAATTTTATGTAAGTAGTAAAGTTGGTATTTTTTGATATTTTTTTTATGTTTATTCGAAACATTTTTACAAAATTATATATCAATATTTGACATCTACAAATAATATATAACATATACAGAAATATTATAGAGATAAAAAAAGTTTAGAAATGAATTGTTAAATAAGATAATCCTATAAAAATAAGAAGATTCATACATTTAGATGAAATACCACAGAACCACTAATCTTTCTAAAAAAAAAATTCAAGATTTCATTTATACAAAACACAATACTAAGATAAAAAAAAAAGGAAGTTATCAGTCAAAGTTAACAAATTAAAAAAAAAAAACTTGGATGAGACATTAAGAGTGCTCTTTCAGTTTTGGCAGAGATCCTTAAAAAATAAAAGGCTGTCATATTGAGAATTGTCCTGTAAGATCATCTGAGTTGCATTTGTCAATTACATTTTATTATATAGATAAGTTATAAAGGAACTTCTTACTGGAGATCAGGCATACTGTGAAGTAAGAGGTTGAAACATCAAGAAATATATGGTCATGTAGAGAAGATGGTGTGGTACCTTTGGGAAATTTATAATGAACTAAATGTCCAATTATTTCTGGAATAAGGAACTTTAATAAAAAAAGTTAACCAAAGCATGATAATGAAATCAATGTAAGATCACTGGAAACAGATGTTGCAACTAAAGCTCCTGCTTAAGGATAAGAAGCCTTGAAAGGATTGGCTGAAATCTCACCTGACGTAAGAAATTCTCAATAGATAGGCATGGAGATCACCTGAAACAATCGTTTTCTAGAAACTCACAAACTAACAATTTTCATCAAGAAGTGAAAAAGAGACAGGTCAGCCACAAGAACATGAAATCATAACGAAGCAAAAATATCACAGAAAAATGGTTGAGAAATACTGAAAATGTGGGAAGCATTCTTTGGATGAAAGAAAAATCTCCTGTAAAAATCAAGTAATGGTAAACAATCTAGGTTGACTTACCTTAACACTGCCTGGTAAATTGAAGTGAAAATGAAGAAATTCTTTGCCAATCGAGCAAAGTTGTAGGTAGATATAAATAGATATGTCACGGAGACATCACCAAAGTTCATCTAGTTTGCCTAGTAGACGTCTGTGGTGAAAGAATGAACAAAATTGAAGTTTATTCTACCTAAGCATATTTCAAAAGAATGTTGGAAGGAATGCAAGTTTACATTCCCCAATTTTAATTTATTTGTATCTTTCACATATTCTTGCTTCATTTAGTCATTATTCTGGCTCTTGCAGTCTGTTTATCATCACTTGATCAGAGCTTCCATTAACCCATTATCTTTCAGACATATCGGCTGGTCTCTTCACCCAAGTTTTTCAAGACTGTCTCATCTTTAATCCCACCTTGCTTAAAAACTATTTGGTTATGCCCTAGGATTCACTCTCCCTCTGTAAAATGGGAACTGTGTTTCTTTTCCTGAGAGTAAAGGCAGGTAGTGTTTGGCTGACCATCCAATTTCAGATAGTCCTGATAGTCAATGAAATATTGCAGCCCCATGAGCCGCAAAGGATCAAATGTGAAATACTGTCTACCTGTATATAATTAATTAAGCAAATTTAAATAACTTTATTTATACATGTTATTTTGTGATAAATGTTGCGCAGAATATTTTTCATTGGCCAGAATATCTTTCTTAAGCTCATTGGCCTTGAACAAGCTGTAGTTCAGTCAATGACTTGTTCTTTTAGTCCATACAGATATTTCATTTTATTAAGGAACTCCAATTCCCTTTATTTATGCTTGAAAATTTCTTTAAATTAAATCCATCACTTTAACTATAGCGATTGTCATTTGATTATTTCTAATTTAATGAAATCGATGAAAGTGAAAAAAAGAATGTTAATAAGGGAAAAGACATTGCATTGATTCTTTAAAAAGAAAAAAATAAAGAAAAGTGTTGTTTGATGGGAGTTTTTTTTTGTTTTTTTCCTACCAGTCAAGGAACCAAATTTAATTTCTTGATTTAAAAAAGTAGGTATTAATTGTATGTATAAATGAGTTATATTTAAGAATCCCACTACAGGCCAATATGGGCCTTGAAATAGTAGGAGGTAAGGTTACCGGTGCTTCCTGACCTACAGGACCTCAGGCACATGCCTACCTTAACCAACCTAACACCTGCTTACTTTTAACCGACGGAGAAAAAATCCAGTACCCCTTCTACAGAGGATTGGGTGGACTTAGTGCCAGTCTGGAGGAGAATTCAGCTTGGAAAAAAATCCTCAATCTCTGCCAGAGATAGAATCCAACTCTTCCAGCCCACCATCAAGTACCTTACCACTTGGCTACTAGGCCCACATGTACAAATGAAGTTATTTAAGCTTGCTTAATCAATCGTATACAAGTAGACGGTATTTCCCATTTGATCCTTTGTGGCTCATGGAGTGCCATAAGTGTAGGCTTCAACATTTTATTGGCCATCGGGGTTAGCTGAGATTGGATGGTCAACCAGACACTCACCTGCCTTTGCCATCAGGAAAGAAACATGGTTTTACAGAGGGTGGGGTGAATCCTAGGGTATCTCCAAAGAAGAAGTAGCCTAAGAAAATTCCCCCATCTCCACTGGGGCATGAATCCTGCTCCTCCAGCCCTAAACCACTGGATTTGCATGAAACATACCGTATATGCTCCAATAAACGCCGAGGCTCTTATTGTTGCCGGTCTCTAATAAGCGCCGGGCTGCAGATGGGACAAGGCCAAATAGTAGCCTGTCTCTAACAGTAGCCGGGTCTTTGATATTTGTCTACCGGTACTAGTGTAAGTGTCCGTATCTTCATAGTTGTGCATAAAACCTTATGGTACATTGCCTTACAAAATGCCGCTGAAACGGTCATTTGACTTTGCCTTTAAGATTCGTGCGGTGGAATACGCAAAAGAAACTTCCGGTGAGGCGGACGCCCGTCATTGTGGATTCGGACGAAGAATATCAGCGAAAGGTACAGAAAGACATTGCCATTTATCTTTAACAGTCTTATGTAGCAAGTGAAATTCAAATAAAGTAGCTGTTTGTAATATTAGCCAGTATTTATGTGTAAAAATATTGCGTTCTGAAGGTTTTTGTTAATAATGGCCGGCCTCTAATAGCAGCCGGTCTCTATTAAGTGCCTGGGGCTTCTATTGGAGCATATACGGTATATTGACTTATTTAATTGAAATACATTTATATTATGTTCACTTTGAAACAGATTCTTAAGTAGAACAGAAAAATGAATTTCAAATTTTGCCATTTTTATTTTTATTTCTTCTAAATTTTTTATTATCAGATGATAAATCAAGAAAATAATACTTTTAAGAGAGACAAAAGAGGAAAGCAAGTTTTCCAATAAAATGATGACACTTTAAATCCTCCTTTTCCATCTACTTCATTTCGTCTGCTGTTATTCTTGTATTTATATTTTAAATATAAAATTTTAAACACACTTGTTTTATGTTAATTATTATAAGAAAACTTATCATAAGCATTTTTCTTTAAATAACCTTTCTGAATAGAAAAGCCTATATGATATCTTACGAAATTTATGAATCATCAAAATGTATCCAAATCAATTTTATGTTTGTTGTATTGTTGTTTTTGTTTTGTTTTTTAAGATTTTGGATTTATTGGTTGTTTTAATATTTCTTTATAAATTTTCTTCAAGATTTTTAATTTTTTCTTTTACACTTTAATTTCAGAATATCATGTATGTTTGATCACTTGGTTATTAAAGAACCAATGACAGTAAGTTTAATATACAATTAACTTATAGTATTATCAATAAGAGATAGTTGTTTTTTATTATTATTATTGTTACCACTTCACAAGCTCATTACTACTTTGAAAAATAACCTTGTGAATAGTACTTTCTAATTGTGGTGGGAAAAAAAATCCTATTGATGTCACTATTGCTAGCAGTTGTATTCTCATCATGGTAACTCATTGCTGCAAAATTTTCATTTTCAGACAACAATACCTCCAAAGCCTTGGGGCTGAGGGAGAAGGAATCAATGTGTTGTAGTACCTTTTTTTTTTAAGGATTTTGGAGGTTTTTGTAAATTCTAGATACTGCACTCTTTTCTATTATTTGGTCAGTAGTCTATATACAGTATGGCCCAAAACAAACGACATTAAACCGTTTTGAACAGAAAACACTGCAAACGAAAGATTAAACATAATACATGTTCAATGTGATCTCCTTGGCACTCTAAGCAGTACTCGTAGTGGTTGCATAGGTTGTCCATCATGTCCCAGAAGAGAGATTGTTCCATTCCATTAAGCAGCAGCTCAGCAATGTTTGCCGGAGGTTGTCCTTGAAAAAGCATTTCCTTCAGCATTCCCCAAATGTACACATCAGGTGGAATTAAATCAGGGGAATGTGGGGGATGTAGAATGTTTGCTCCATGGAATATCACGTGATTTCCGAAGGTGTCGTAAAGTAGCCGAAGTGATTCCCTCACTATACGACACACAGCCCCATCCTGTTGAAACCACTGGGAATGAAGATGTAGGTGTCGTGCTCGGCAGAAATGTTGGAAGTCCCTGAGAAACGGCGTGATTACGTTTTCTCTATAATGCACCTGATTTACAGTCCCCGGATTCTGTTGGTCATCCTCAATAAAGTACAGGCCAATGATGTCTTTTCCAGAGACCACATACCATATCGTCACCCATTCACTGTGGAGTGGTGTTTCAATAATGATGTCTGGCCGGATGAAACCAAGAAATCCGTTTGTTTGTTTATTGATATAGCCATTCAGATGAAAATGACACTATTCCAAAAACCAAACATTAGCCAAAAATCCGGAATCGTCATACACCATTGCTAACATGGAAGCACAGTAAACGATTCTTGCTTCTTTATCGACAGGTTTCAGTGGTTGGCCATTCTATATCTTGTAAGAGAACCCACCAATGGTTTTAAACATACGTCGAACTGATGTTCGATCCATGTCCAGTTGAACTGCCATTCATCCGAGACTTCGTTGTGGTGACTGTAACACTTCAAAAAGTCAGCCGTGATTTTCATTCGTTGTTACTGTTACGGGACGGCCGATGCAACCTTTCCGCTGTGGAAGTACACTTCCGGTATCCACGGAATTTATCGACGACGGATAGCATAACCTTGTTCCTGGGTGCTGGACGGTTAAAACGCTCCCGAAATTCCATAGTAACGTGTAGCAGGCTAGGTCCATTGCCACCGTCTGTTCCGTATGATCGAAAATAGTGCTCCACAATAAATACTTTCTCTTCGGTAGTTAATACCATTTTCACAGCAACACTGATTAATCTCACATCCACAACCATTCCTGTTCGAATACAACAATCGCCTACGTGTTCATCTCGCAGTGCCACCTTTCATGTGGTCAAATTGTTCAGTGTCATTTGTTTTCGACCTTACTGTATTTTAGGGTTCTTAAAGAGACTGCTTTCCTTTTGAATATAAGTTTTATGTGTGTAGATATTTTAATTGGATAGAAAAAGCCTATACACACAGAAAAAAAAATCAATATCATTAACACTACCCGTTTCTCATGCCACTGACATGTTTCTTCAGGTCAGGCATGAAGAAACATGTCAGTGGCATCAGAAACTGGTAGTGTTAATGATGTTGGTTTGTTTTATTATATCTGTAGCCTTCTTGAAGCCAAATAGATACTTTCCTTTCCTTTGTTAATTTCCCCTCTTCATTTATATAGTGTTCTGAGTACAGTGGGGGTTTTTTATCTAAAATTTCAGTAATGATTTTTATCTAAAGTAAGACAACTTAATGATTTGAAATCCAGAGGTAGACTTCATTTTGTTTGAAATTATAGTACATTTCTTATATGGGAATCTTAAGTCTTAAGATCCCTAATACTGTTATCTAAAAGTCTCTGGTGATGTCTTTAGCTAAGTGAGCATTATTATCAGGTGTTTTACATTATATATATATATATATATATTCACAAGTTTTTATCTATTTATATTTTAAACTTAAATTGGCTATACAAGCAATAGTTATTCCTAGATAGAGTATTCATATTGTTTAGTTCTCAGTTCTTTGGCAGGAAGTTGCAGTCTTAAATAACAAATCCCAGTTTAAGCTTTTCTATGAAGGGATTGCTTAAAGTACAGTAAAACCCAATAAAAATTCATATTTTAATTTATTTATTTTTTTTGAAAATTGGTGGATCTGCTAGTTGTTACATATAACCCAAGATCTGATAATACTCTTGTATTTATTGGCAATGCTGCTATCAGAAATGGTTCTTATTTCCTACCTTAAAAATAGAATTCAAAAGCCTACACACAATATCATTAACACTACCAGTTTCTCATGCCACTGACATGTTTCTTCAGGTCAGGCATGGAGAAACATGTTAGTGGCATCAGAAACTGGTAGTGTTAATGATGTTGGTTTGTTTTATTATGTCTGTTCTTTTGGTTGCAATAGATTTGAATTATCAAAAGAAGTGTTTTACATGAAGTTTTATACTTTCTTTAGTCAACCATTTCAATGTGAACTCTTTATTAATTCATAAATGAATGTGATTTCTAGAAGAAATGGAAAATGTTACACGATATGTGAAATAAATAAGCAGATACACTTAGAGTAATGGATACCAAGAAATTAAAAGCATAGGATTTACATATCATTCAGTTGAATTAACAAATATTTTACAAGATACAAGAAAAAAATATTCACAAATCTGGACAATAGAATTGTTAAGGAAATCCTTCTGACTTTGGCATTTGCTTCTCTAATCACAGACTGGTATTTAGTCACAAGTTGTTGTAGGAGAATATTAACATGGTAACTTAGGAAACATGTTCACTTTTCCTTGATAATTAATTCTACTGCAGTCAACAGCATTGTCCTATAGACTATTGTCATTTGTGGATATTTCACATTTTGAAGTGACTTTTACACTTCTATTTTGTTTTGATTACAACACAGCAGTCCCTTGTTATTATAAATGATGTTACTTTATACACTGTCCCTGAAAGTTTTCAATCATCCAACATTTATAATTCCAGGAACTTTCAGACAATTTAAAGTGAATGAATAGTAGTATTTACATTTTAATTGAAGGCCTGTTATTTTTGCTACTGAAAAAATAATACTTCATGATAGAGACAGTGACCCCTCAATAATTAAAAGCAAGAAAATAAAGGCTTACTGTCTCCATTATGGATTCCTAATTCTTCCCCTCGTACGCTTTTTGAGTCTTGCACTGGTTAATTAGCTCTGGCTGAGGAGAGCCTAACAAGCTCGAAACGGCCGTCCCAGAGTATCAGCTCGACTCAAAAGGCATTCATTTTCAATTAATTGCTTTTCTTTTACCCATCAGAGGGTTTGTTATTTATTTATTTTTTTCTTGTTTTTGTGGTCAAATACCTTTTGTGGTAGCCTGAGTGCTACTCAAGGATTTGGATTCCACATTTTGTTCTTGTTTTTTATTTTCTTGCTTTTAATTATTGAGGGGTCACTGTCTCCATTATGAATTCCTAATTCTTCCCCTCGCACGCCTTTTGAGTCTTGCACTGGCTGATTAGCTCTGGCTGAGGAGAGCCTAACAAGCTCGAAACGGCCGTCCCAGAGTATCAGCTCGACTCAAAAGGCATTAATTTTCAAGAAATTATACTTGGTCACCGAAATTCCAGTAAGAATGATGGAATGGAGAACTCATCATCCATCCAACAAATTCATGCAAAATTTGAATTTAATTTACTAAAATTTGCCGTACATTATCTGCAAATAAAATTAATTGAGCAAATAAAAGTTTACAATCAAATAATACATTTAACAACAAGTTTAATGTGCGGAAACGATATTAACATTACAAATAATACATCTTTATCTTTTATTTTTTTAATATATTTAATATTTTCTTCAATATCTATTAACTTTAAAGAATCTTTTTTTCAATGTTTACAGCTCAACATATTATCAATGAAAAGTTTGGCTGACACAGTAAAGGATATATTAGCAAATCCAGTTCCATGTTTAATAGATGTTACGGATAAATTAATGTTCCTTCAGATCTTGATTATCGCAAGTGAAATCATTCCTAATGAAATTTTAAAGCTCATTAATTTTACTGGTGACCTGAAGCAAGATTCAAAATATATCCTTAAAATCAAAAGGTAAATTTGCTTTTCATATTTTATTATTATTTAATGTATTTATTATGCAAAAAGAATTATTATTGAAATATTATAATTTTTTGAGATAACAGTACATAATGTTTAATAGTTTTATGATTTTTTGTAAAAAATGAGGGTTTTACAATAAGAAATAAATTAAATTTACATGCATATACACAAAACAGAATAAAACAGAACTGTCTTATATAAACTGTATACAGTGGCCGCTTATAGCTAAAATTAGTGAGTTGCTGCTCCAGAAAATTTTTAGCCTTTGTTTTAAAATTGTGTAAAAGGAAACAAATTATATATAAAAAGAAAATTTTTATTCAGAAACTTAATAAAATCCTAAAAGAACAAAATCAAACATTTTTTACTTACTTTAACCTAAATTGTTACAGTTCAAGCTTGATCTATTCATTTAAAAATGAAATCCATTCTTCTTGTCTTAATTTGCACGAAAAGATCAAATTGCAAGGGAAAAAAAGGGAAAAAAAACTACCTTCCACCAGCACACCAGGGAAGGCACTGCAGGAACAACAGTGCCTCTCGCCGTCGCAGCCTCATATGCAGCTTCCTATGTGTGCATGCGCACAACAGTCAAACACCACGCCGCTGGAACTGTGAAACGCACAGTTCCATACAAAGATTTTTGTATCTTTTTCATAAACTGGGGGATGGCTACTGACATTAAACTTAAGGATTATATATTGTACAAGTATAAAGAAAGAATTAAATAAAAAAGGACTCATTATATTAAATGTTATCGATAATATCAAGTGGAAATAGGGGGTGCTGCAGTTCCACAGTGCCTATACGCAAGCCGCCACTGATTGTGTAGGTGAATGGATAGTACTTCTCTTTAAATTACGATATTCAGTGCTCAGATGCCAAGTATTTCTTTGGAGTCAGCAGGGAGCACCACGAACAGTTGTCATTAATAATTAGTAAGAGATGTTGTGTCAGTCAGCAAGAATATCAAGAAAGGAAAAAAATCAGAAATAATTTATTGGGAAAAGATGAATGTACAAAACTCAATAGTGGATTATCTAAAAACGCAGCAATTAAAATGATATGGACATGTGAAACAGGTGACAGAAGAAAGAATTCTGAAGAAAATTTTCTAATGGGTTCCACATGGGAAAAAGAAGAAGGAAAGGTCAAAAACAACATGGATAAAGGGATTTCAAGAATGACGAGAGAGAAAGGAACTGATGATGATTTGGAAGATAGGTAAAAACTCAAGAAAGCAGTTTTAATATTGTCACGTATTTGTTGAAATAAACAAATAGAAACTGCAAACACTTCGATGAAATAAAATTTATTCACTCTGATGAGCTTTACTGTCTACAGATGTTCCCGTGTTCTGCCTTCTTTTGGGCAAACACAAGAGTTTATATTGAAATTAATTGCCAGATTGGGCTCAACAATGAAATTTCCAGAATTCTCTGGCTTCGGGAAAACTTCTAGAAATACGCAAATTATAAATACAGTTAATTGACTGTTTTTAAAGAATTAAAAGTAAATACAAAAATAATCAATAAAATAAATAAAATAACATAACAGATTTAATTATTAAATAATTCCTGATAATATGGTCAAAGAAAGATGCTCTAGCATTGTTAATACCTGAATAATTATTATGTTAATAATTAAAATTTGTTATAAATTTAATGGAGTATTTTATTATTTCCATAGATGGTTCCTGAAATTCTTTTTGGCTTATAAACATCCAGGGCTTGATAAAATTGATGAGATGGTAAGTATTTTAATTTTTAATTATCTTCAAAGTTATCTACATTTCAGTGGAATTCAAGCCATATTTTCAAAACTTTAGTTCAAAATTAATAGATTTTGTCTCTTTAGAAAGAATTGGAAAAAATTAAGATTAATTTCTTTATTTGAATATTTTAAAGAAAATTACAAAAAAAAATTAAAATAAGTTTAACGGCCGAAGAATTTAAACAAAATAAAACAAGAAACAAGATCAGCACAAGCTTAAACAAATTGCCTTTCTGATTCGATTATCAGGAAGGAATCGGGAATGGCCGTTTCGTCCTACAAGGGACTCATCAGCCCGATCTCCGCCTTCCCCGATAAAAGATCCAGAAAGGCAAGATCTTATAAGAAGGCCACCGTCACACCTGGCAGTGATCTCTGTAGAACAAAAAAACGACAACAATAAATGTTGTGCTAACTTGTATAACTAATAACCTCTTCCTAATGAAAGATAGGACTAAGGCTATTTATTACTACAAAAATTAATTAAATAAGTTTAACATGCCGAAGAATTTAAACAAAATAAAACAAGAAACAAGATCATCAGGAGTCACTGCCAGATGTGACTATGGCCTTCATATAAGATATTGCCTTTCTGTGTCTTTTATCGGGGAAGGCGGATATCAGACTGATGAGTCCCCTGTAGAACGAAACGGCCATTCCCGATTCCTTCCGATAATCGAATCAGAAAGGCAATTTGTTTAAGCTTGTGCTGATCTTGCTTCTTGTTTTATTTTGTTAAAATTACAAAAACTTAAAGAAATATATATAAAATAAATTGAATCATTCATGATTAATGTGAACTCAATTAGCCAATGTTAAACTTTAACTACTTTTATACATTTGTTCTTTGAAGGACTTTGTAAATAAATGAATACCACTTAGATAGCAGAATAAGTATTAGTCAATGAATTTGAATTGAAACAATGTATGTACTTCAAATAACAGTGGAAGATATGACATAGTGATTCCCACAGATATTGTAATAACTAAATAAGCTGGACTTTTTTTTCTGGTATTTTAGCAATATCTGATAAAACTATATAAGTTGTAATAAACAATTTTAATTTTTTAACTTTAGTTTTGGTTTCCAATTAGTGGGTTATTTCATTAACAATATTTTTAAATGGGATATTATGAGATTAACTTTGTCATCTTTCTATTTACCGTATATAGACTATAAGACGCACTTTTTTCTTCGAAAAATTGCCTCCAAAATTCAGGTGCATCTCATATTCGAAATTAATATAAAAATGTCCAGTTGTTATTTTTTAAAAAAATTGCTTAAAAATTAAGGTGCATCTTATAGTCCGTAAAATACGATATTTATTTTTTTATTGATAAGAAAATTTGCTTCCAAATTAAATAAACATTAGTTAATGTAACAATTGAAGTTATTTAACATTAAATAATGAAATCAAATTTTAAATACTGATAGGAGTAGCTTAACAATTTGAAATGTTAATTCTATTTCTGCTCCAAATAGGAACTAACATCATTTTTCCTATATTAAAAGTGATTAATCACTTTGTTTTTTTCTGAATTAAGTATTTTTTCTGAATACTTAATGTGCAGGATGTAGCGAGGACGTACACAGAGACCAATTTTGCACAGTTTTTGTAAACTTTAATTAATACAACACCATTACATGTTTTGATAGCCTGTATTTTCAGTTCTCTTTCTCAAATATACAAAAGTAAAAAGAAGGAAACATATTATAAAACTCAGTTCATCATTGCTTCACGTGAGGATCAATCGGCGTCAGGATTCAACCTCAAGTGAAGCAATGATGAACTGAGTTTTTTAATATGTTACCTTCTTTTTATTTTGAACATTTGACAAAGAGGACCGAAAAAAATGGGTTCTCAAAACATGCAATGGTGTTGTATTAACTAATTTTTACAAATATTGTGAAAATTGGACTCTGTACACATCCTTATTTTTTCTTGCTTAAAATAATTTAATTGAATGTTTTTGTTTTACCCTTAAAAGAATTTTTATAAATGTTAAAGTGTTTAAATAGGAAGGTTTGAAAATTTCACTTAAAATATATATTGTTGAAGAGTTGACTAACGATGACAAATCACTATCACTGACATATTCAATCTGTGATCAATTGTAAATCTTTTTTATTATTATTACTGTTTAATTATTAATTTTTTTGTTATTATTATTATTTATTTAGATGTTTATTTGGTTTGCTTTGGTAAAGAAAATTTAACTACTTTTTCTTTTTTTTTAGAAAGTTAATCTGAGAAACGTTGAAAATGAAATTATGAGACGTCATTTAGGAAGCATAGTAGAGAAGATTGATCCTGAAATGCTTAATAATTGGTCTGCATCTGATATATCTACTTTATCAGTGATTACCAATTGGCTGGCACAATATGATTCCCAATCAGTCGAACAGATTTCGGTGAAAACACAGAAACTGCTTTCAGAAGAAAATTCATGCCAAGAAAAATGCAGAATTTGTCAAAGTGATATCCTTTTTTTTTTAACAAAATTTTACAAAGATGTATATTTTTTTTTTTATTATTCCAATCTGATATAAGAGGTTTAAATGTCTATGGAGAGTATGGGTTTTAGGGATGGGATGGGACGTGATGGCAAATGTCAGTATTATTAAATGTGATTTACAGTTTTCTCTTGTTTTATAATGGAGATAGGTTAGATCTATCAAAGAGGGATTACAAAATGAATGGCTTTAAAATGAAAAACTAATGAATGTCAATGAGCTGCATTCCAAGATGGTGTCTGTTAACAGTTACTAATTGCATATTTATTGGTTTTCATAATTTAAAAGTGTTGTTTATTACTTTTAATATAATAATATATAATTACACTAGAAATAGAATAAGGCAACACACAATTCAGTAACTTTAAACATTTAATTTAGTGTTTAAAGATCAGAATGTTTATTATGTTTAAAGTTTTGGATTGTTCCTTTTATCAATACAATGTTTGCACATCTACTACAATTGTTTCTGTTAAAAGTCTGTCAGTGCTGTTGTAGCTTCTTTGTTTTATTTCTTCTGGAAGCTTTTTGACAAGTGGAGCCAGGAGATGAAAGCCATAAACTGAAAGTCATTTATTTATCATTTGAATCCTACAGTAGATTCCATCAGTGTTTCAGAATAGGGTTTTTTTTTTTATCTTTTATTGTGAAATTTAAGCTTACTTTAATAAAATAGATGATGTTTAGTTACTTCATTATTCTGAACGGCACTTCATCGTATTGTAATACTTTTGGAGAAAGCCCTTGAGCATAAGGAATTTGCTTTAACTGTCTTCATGGATATTGAGGGGGCCTTCGATAGAATCTCTATAGAGGCTATTGATGCAGCCACTCATAATCATGGAATTAACCCTACCTTAAGACGATGGTTGAGATCAATTCTAAGTGAACGTGTGGTCATATCCTCACTGCTCGGGGACAACTTAGCGGTCGCTACCAATAGAGGTTGCCCGCAAGGAGGGGTTCTCTCTCCTTTGCTGTGGTGCCTTGTGGTGGATGAACTGCTGGTGTCTCTTGGGAGGTTTGGGTGTGGCTGCATTGGTTATGCGGATGACATCTCAATAGTCGTTAGAGGTAAATTCCCTAAAACCGTATCAGAAGTCATGCAGGACGCTCTGTTACTGGTTGAAAAGTGGTGTAAAAAAGTAGGTCTTTCTGTCAATCCAGACAAATCGACCTTGATACCTTTCACAAGGAAAAAGAACTTGCATGAGCTGCAAGCTCTTACCTTCTTCGATAGGAAGCTTACCATTTCTTCGGAAGTCAAGTATTTGGGTGTTATACTTGACCAAAGAATGACTTGGAGACAACACTTGGAGCACTCGATTACGAAAGCAAAAAGAATCTTTTGGTCGTGTCGGGGAGCTATTGGTAAAACCTGGGGTATTAATCCAAAGGTTATGCACTGGATCTACACTATGATCATTAGACCCATTCTCACATACGCTGCGGTGGTATGGTGGCCAAGGGTCAAACTTAAAACAGCTCAATGCGAGCTCAATAAGCTACAAAGAATGGCATGCATAGGTATCACAGGGGCAATGAGAACTGCACCCACGGCTGCAGTGGAATTGCTACTGGGATTCTTGCCACTACATTTACATATTGAGGCTGAAGCTACTTTGGGAGCTTTAAGGCTTAAGACTGCGGGTGAGTGGTGTTATAACCACTCAGCAAGCAGTCACACAAAGCTCTACACGCAGCATTCGAGTCAGGAGTCTGTCCTGCTAATGACAACTGACAAAATGCTTCCCTATTATTACTTTGAAAGACCATTCAGCATGCATTTCCCAAGTAGAGCTGAGTGGGATTCTGGATCAATTCCTATAATCACAGATGAATCTGTTTGGTATACGGATGGATCCAAGTCTGCCAATGGATCCGGAGCAGGTGTGTATTACCTAACTGGCGGGTATGGTTTTTCTTATAACCTGGGCAATTTCACATCTGTATTTCAAGCGGAAATCTTTGCAATTCTTGCTTGTGCCGGCATCTGTTTGGACAGAAACATCAGGAATAAGAATATTTATATTTTTTCTGATAGCCAGGCAGCACTGAATGCTCTGAATCAGTGCCGCATTACTTCTAAGATCGTTTTCGATTGCCTCAAAACTCTGTCTTTACTGGCACAATTCAATAAAGTTCGTCTTTTTTGGGTGCCAGGACACAGTGGTCATGAAGGCAATGAGAAAGCCGATTCCTTCACTAAGGAAGGCTCGGAGATGACCTTTATAGGTCCGGAACCTGTTATTGGCTTATCCAATAACATGATTAGGAAGATCTTTCTTAAGAAAATGAGAGCTCTACAGCTCAAGCTATGGCACAGGCTTAAGGGACAAAGACAAGCCAAGATGCTAATTCAAGGACCAAACAATAAACGTTCCTCCGAACTTTTAATGTTACGGAAAAAGGAACTTGGTATTGTTGTTGGTCTACTTACTGGGCATTGTCGTCTCAATAAGCATTTATGGCTTTTGAACATAAAAGACAACCCAGTCTGTAGGAGATGTGATTCAGAAGATGAGACTTCCTCACACATCTTATGTAACTGTGAATATTACACAGCGCTAAGACACAAAATCCTAGGATCTTTCTTCTTAGAACCAAAGGATTTGATTAAGGTCCCTATAAACAAACTACTGGCATTTGCCGTAGCTACTGGTCTTTTTGGGGATTAAGGTTGGGGAAAGTACAATAGACCTTAGGTCGCGGTGCTAGGTATGAATTTACCACCCATCTTTTACATTACATTACATTACATTACTTCATTATTCTGAATACCAGTAGTTGCCATTTTTCTTCAAAGTGTGAGGCATCTTGTGGATAGATTTCATGATCATATCAGCTTCCACCAGGAATAAGAATACAACGTGAAAGAAGTCAAAAGAAAAACTTCTTAATTTCAAATTGACTTAGGAAATTAAAGAACATCCACATTTTTCTTGTAAAATCCCAGACACCCTGCAGCCATAGAGAATTGACAAAGTAGCATAACCATACAACTGAGTTTCTGCTCAGCCATGCATTCCATAGTGATTGAGACTAGTTTGGAGACCAGAATAATCGTGCTACTATTTTAAGTTAAACATTGTAACAAAATTCAAAGAAAACAGTCCACCTGTTACAGCTTGATGAAAACAAACAAAGAAGAAACATTTTCAAGTGCTTGAAGTCTGCTGTCAGAAGAGGGTCAAGTTATTCAGTTTATGTGTAATCATACATTTTGGACAGTATTATTAATGTTTAGCAAATCTAGATAACTTCCTAAATTATTTATTGTTATTATTTTACAAATTAATACAGTAAAACTCGCTTAAGACACTTTCCCGCTTAAGACGCTCTTTTGAGCTGGTCCCTTGAAGGGCATCTTAAATGAGTTTTACTGTATTTCATTTAAGCTTTTAAGATTCTTAATATGTTGCAAATCAATAAGAAAGTAGTGTTGTTGTTTTTTTCTATTGAAAAATACATTGAAATTCCCCAATGGAATCATTTAAGTTCCATTCAAAACAAATATTATGATTTTGAGAATTCAAACATCAAAGAAAATACTTAGTTCTTTTTTGTGAAATGACAGTTTGCTAAGTCAGCATTAAATTCTTCTGTTAATAATATTTTATGATTAGCTTTGGAGACTAAAGCTTTTACGTATAAGCAATAAGATAAAATGCAAGTAGAAAGTTGGAATCACATGAAATGATATTGTTTTCTTTTGTTTTTATTTATGGTTCTTTAATTTCAATCACCTATTCCTACCGACGATGCCACAATTGGCATTTGTGCTAACAAGCACAAGTTTGGTAAGTTGATGCGTTTCTTTTTCTTTTCTTATTTTTAATTTTATTCACAAAATTCAATTTAAAAAATTCTGATTCTGAAAACTAAGTGAATAATAAAAAGAAAGGAATTGTATGATTAAAATTAAGCAATGCTAATTTCAGGGAGATGCTGCTTAACGTTAGCTGTTTGCAGTGAGGTACCATATCTGCAATGTAGATGTTGTTCAGAACTTGCCAGAATTACTGGTAAGGCCAATTTTCTAAAATTAAGTATTAGCAAGAGAATTAATGATAAAAAACTATAATTTGAGTGTCGTTGTATACTTATTTTATCTTCTTACTTAATTCCAAGTACATACCAATATCAAATATATCTTTTATTTGATTTTCTGTGAACTCGATCTAAGAACCATAAAGTCAAATTTTCATTCAAATCATAGTTAAAACTATGTTCAAGTGTATTTTAAGTTTTGAGATCAGACAAGATCAAAAGAAAAAAAATATCTGTTACCTAAGCATAATTTAAAAGAATTCTTAATCTGGCAAACTAAACTTCAATTACTACTGCTTTTTTAACTTTTTGAAACTATAATATATAAATAGTATATAAAAGAAGGTTTAACGTGCATAATGTAATATGAAAATTCTTCCCTTTTCATAAATAGTAGATATTTATACTAACTTCTAAAAATCACTATAAAAAAAGCTTCCTAAAAGCAAAACAAAAAGAATCATCTTCTGATCTATAATTAGGCTTCAGTTCTACATTCAAGAAAATCTTACTAAAGAATTTAACTTTCTTAGATATGAAATGTGGCTGCAAGATGAAAGCAGCAACCAGCCTTCATTGCCATAAAATCATTCAACATATCCTGCTTATGGATACATCAATCTTTTGTATTTTGCCATCTGATATTCTCTCCTAATTTTTTTTCTTCTTTTTTTATTTGCCAGCCTGTTCATCCATGCTTGTCTTCACTGATTTTTCAATTTAGTCATTATAAAAACTTGTTTCTTCACACTGACTCAACTTGCCTTTTCACTAAATTATCTAGATCATTCCAAGAATTCACTGGTTGTTGTGTTTCTTCACAGTGTAATATCAGCAAGCAGCATTTTCTAACTTCACTACCATACCACTGCAAAGCATTTCTTGCTTCTCTTTCTTTTTTGACATTTGATTTTTTTCTACAACTTTGTGTTGCTCACTGTTCAGCTTTGTTGATAACATTCCCTTCTGTATCAAGAGCACAGGCAACAAGATAAGTTCGTTTTCAAGTTCCAAACAGTTTTCTGTGGTTGATTCATTTATTCGTTTATTAAGACTCCACTTGCGCATTTGGCGTTGTCACTAAGACATTGGCCTCTCATCTCTGAGTAACCGGGTTCAGTTCTCATGTGGGTTTCGTGATGGTGGACAATCCGTGCTGGGCAGGTTTTCTCGGGGTTCTCCCGTTTCCCCTATATTTCTCCCACCATACTTTCTCAGTCTTTCTCTCTGTCTGTCCTCATTTCCGTGGGATATCACAATAGATCTACAGATCCCTACAGGTGCTTGGCTTCCCTGCCACCCACATTCACCACAATCAATCAATCAATCAAGACTCCACTCCATGAATGTATTTTTCTGTAGTCCTTTACTAAATGTTCCCTGTAGGACTCTTATTTAACTTTTCCCAAATTCCTCCAAAATCTTCATTTAATTACATATTACTTTACGTCAAGTGTTGATTTATATTACTATTACTTCTGCTTTGCACTGCATTCTGATTTTATTCACATTATAGTCATTTCTTATTTTTTATCGTCTCTCAATCATCAGAAGATAAGCATTCTACTGACAACACCACTTCTTTCTCTCTCTTTTTAGACTCTAGTTCATTTGCAATTTGTCTGTTTTCTTTAAGAGCTATTTTCTAGATGGTAACACTAACTTCTTTTAGTATTGTTTTCCATTTCACTATTCCTAATCTCTTGTTTCCTTTATTTTTCAAAGCATTGTCTTTAAAACTTGTAGATCTTTGTTTGTTTGCTTGTTTGTTTTGGTTTTTTTTTTCTTTTGCTATTAAATCTTCACCCTACCATTATTAATATTACTAATGTTTGGCATTACATACTGCAATCATCCATCCTAACATTTTATCACAATCCAGCTCTAATTCACTCTTTTCTCATATTCCCAAGTATATTACTGAAGTTTTAAAATTAGAAACGTGTCAAATTTTACATGTTACATTGAACTTTTTATGTCTAATTTCCATTACAGTCCTTTATGTTTTATCAATTATATAATTTTGTTAATGATTATTCCACTTGATTACAGAAGTAATATTTTTCATTTCATAATTCTTTTGAAAAATGCTGAAAAATAGCATCAACTGTCTTAATATTAATTTTTTTTTTTTTTTGGTGTGTCGAAAAGACATTGATTCTTTTAAAAATTGTTTGAGTAAACAACCATCCTAACTGTGATGAATAAAAGCTCGCGCTTCTCAACTTCACCAAATTCTTACTGAACTGAAACAAAAGCCTCTTGGAGCTTCCAAATTTGTTAAGAATAATCAAAAAGTAGTTGCTGGTTGCTGCCTTCCTGTAGATTATATATTTTTAGATATTTTGTTGATGGTTCTTTCATCTGCTTTATGGCAGTCGAGTTGCCCATCTGTCACATGATAAGATTGGTGTCAAGTGGTTTAATTGAAGGATAAAGTAGGCAAACAACATTATCTCAAAGATAAATAAGATTATTTCCAACTGTCATTTAGATTTGATGAATTGAAGCATAAGGGAAATTACCTTGTGACAGTGTAATGTTTTCCATTAGGTAATTAGAAACAAACAAAAAATTGAAATTAGAAATTCAATTAGGGAAATGCTGACTTTTTTAATCATTAATAACGTAAATGTTTACTTGTCTTCTTAGTTAAATAGCAGTAATTCTTCATTACATTTGTTTGGTAAAGATGACTTTTAACTATCACATAGTTAGTATCAAAAACAAGATATCATGATGTTTAGATTAATTCAACAATATGAATTTGAAACTTGCTTAAATTTTATGGATCAAAACTAATAAGCAATTACGATGCAAATTCAAGAAGTCAAGAATTTTTTA
This sequence comes from Thereuonema tuberculata, assembly GCA_023159025.1. Lineage (NCBI taxonomy): Eukaryota > Metazoa > Arthropoda > Chilopoda > Scutigeromorpha > Scutigeridae > Thereuonema > Thereuonema tuberculata. The sequence continues at coordinate 20,929,829 of JAFIDM010002131.1, read as the reverse complement.
TTTTTTTTTTTTTTTTTTGATAATACCAGATAAAACAAAACAAAATAAGAAACAAGGACAGCACAAGAATAAATAAATTGCCTTTCTGATTCAGTTATCGGAAGGAATCAGGAATGGCCATTTCGTCCTGCAAGGGACTCATCAGCCCCCAGATAAAAGACCCAGAAAGGCAAGATCTTAAGTGAAGGCCACCGTCACATCTGGCAATGACCCCCGAAACAAAAAAATCAACAATAACAAATGTTGAGCTGATTTGTACAACCAAAACCCTTTTCTTAATAAATGATAGGAATTGAAGGCTTTTTATACAAGGAAATAAAAATTCCTCCAAGGTGAATTAACCTAAGGAATAAATTTAAAGTGCTGGAAATTTTTTAAACAAAACAAAATAAGAAATAAGGACAGCACAAGATACTAGATAAAACTTACTTTTTATATTTTGTAAATCCTTATAAAAATCTCTGAAAATTAAAACTTTTAAACGAAATTAGATTATTTTGTTTACATTACTTTTTATCTTTTATTAAAAGTTTTAATTAAAACCATCATCCTGCATCATCTCAGCAATTTGAAACAAACATCATCTGTGACATTGGCGTACTGAGGAGGGGTGAAAGTTGGTAGGGTTTTCAACCCCCCCCCCCCCATTACATCTGAACATTTTGTGCCTGTTATTTTGGTTGGAAAGCCCATTGTTTTGTTTGAAATCCTCCATCAGGGAAAAGGATGCCTTTTTTTTTTTTTTTGGTTGAAGGTCTAAGATCATCGTAACCCCTTCCATAGAACAGAATGGGCATTCGTCTGCTCTGTAATTTGTCTTTCAACAAACCAAAGTTTTCATCAGATTCCATAGGTTATTCATAAACATTCGTTTTCATTTTATAATTAATATTCACTTATAATTCTTACAACCACTCCTACATATATTAAAATGCAGGGGAAATCTTGACTGTGTAATTTTACTAGCTTTGATGTATGGATGTCGTTTTATTTTAATTGAAAGGTAAATTCCAAAGCTAGTTCCACTAAAATGGAAAAAACATTTTTTTAAATATTTATTGTATTATTTAATAAGCATTGATGATAAAGAACAGCTAAAAGTTTTAAATTACTTTTATTACTTATCTAGAAGTTATAAGAAGGCATACATTTTCAGCAGCCATTGTTAGGGAAGGGGAACAAAGGCTATTAGAGAATTGATTAGGTTAAAAAAAAAAAAAAAAAAAACATACACACATACACAATAAAATGTCAAGTTTGCATTATTTATGTTTCAATTGTTTTTTCATCCCTTTGCATTAGTTTTAAAAGTTAATATATATACATAGATGTTGTGCCAGGAGAAAAGATCAGTATATTGGAAAATCATAGTAACAGTCATACTAATAAAAAAAACTTTATATAAACATGTGTTCTATTGCAAATGGTTTTCAAGACAGAGATGTTTGAATGTACAATATTTTGAATTCGAGGCTCAAATTCATTTTGTGATTCCCTCCCTCTGTAAAATACAACTATGGGAAACTTATTAATGAAAAGTGCATTGATATTGACAGTGTTTTTTTTTTTTTTTGTTTTGTTTTTTAAATTTACTATAAACTGCAACAAAGTTGTCACTTGAACAATAAATATTAGATATAAATCTACAACACACTTAAAATAATTATAAAAACTTTAAAAAACTTTAAAAAGTTTTTATAATTATTTTAAGTGTGTTGTAGATTTTATATGTACACTGTTTGATTTCACACACATAAAACCTTTTAACTAATAAATATTAGAATAGTGCGTAATTTATTTTTCTTAACAATAATTTTGCAACTGTATATTCAAAATATCTCTATCTCATAAATTGTTCAAAGTAGGATACATGTTCATATAATTTTTTTTTTCCTTGGAATGATTGATGCAATGACTTCCTAGAATATTGACCTTTAACTTTTGGGACACCCTGTGTGTGAATATGTTTGTTTGTTAAAGTTGACTTTAGTGCCTTACTCAATAAAAGTCTTATCAAATCGTATCCATGCAATGGATTGTATGTTGTTAAGTCATCATAGATATTATATATTGAGATAGAATCCTCCACAAAGCTGCTTCCCTTAAGCAGTCAATCATGCATTTAAAGTTTAGAAGTCAGTAATTGTTTTAAATGTTATTTTATGCTTTTTTTTTTTTTTTTTCGTTTTAGATTGGAATGTTGGGGACCGATGTACCTACTGTGACGGTGAATTGAGATGATAAGATATTAATATTCTCATAAATAAATTCCATTATAATAAAGATCCATTGTAAATACTTCATCAACACGTTTCTTCAACATCATATTAGCTACTGAAGAATATTGAATATAATCTCATCTTCATAAAAAGGTTTTTTGTAAAGATAAATCTATTTACAGATTCTGTTTCATATTCAATTCACTTCATCGTGTTAATTCCAGTAACAATTGCCTGATGAAATTGCATCATTCACAGTGATAATTTTGCTGAAATAAATTAGTGTGATAAAGTAAATATCAGAAATGTAAAATAAGAGATATTTTTAATTATCATCATTTAAAATAAATACATTTTAATAAATCTATTTATCTTTGAAGTTTGTTCTTATTGTTGTATTATTAAGTGGAATTGCAGCTTTAAATTAGTTGTGAGTATTGTGGTGTATTTAAATCGGATCACTGGGTTCGTGAAGGAAAGAGGCAGAGATTTAGTTGGGTCAGAGATTTAACTGAATTTTAACTGTAGATTTAAATTTCAGGGAATTATGGGAGCCCAACAGCCGTTGAGAATTTGAAAATAAACAACAGAATTTGACCGTTATCGGTTTAGAATTTGAAATTTACACTGGATTGAATTTTGATTGATTAGAACACAAAGAGTAAATAGAATAAAATAGAATATATGGAATAAATACAAATATAACTATAAAAATAATCACAAGCATTATGAAATATTAGACTATAAAAAAGTTATCAACTATTGTGATATTGTATTCCACTAATGCCATAGCCGAGTGATCTAGGCAGATGTGTCAGAACTTGGGTTTTGAATCCCGGCACTGGCATGGATGTTTTAGTTTCATTTCCTGTGTTTGTCAGCCTCTTCTTCAATTTCTCTTCGGATGTGAAGCCATTCCATAAGGACATCCTGAGGAAACCATCTCAGTATCTTTCCCAAGAACATTCTATGGGTTTACCCATAAAATCATTGAGAATCGGATCCTGGCTGATCGCTTAAGCAAAAAAATCCCTCTAAGATCTTAGATACATCATTTTGATAGAGTTTATAAATATATACGATAGTTTAATTTTAAATCTCATGAATTCTTTGATAGATTTTAAGTTGCTAAGTAAATTTAAACTTAATTCAGTTTATATTAAACATATTCTCAAATAAGTACTGCCCAGGGCCAGATCCCTGCATTGCAGGGGGGCCTGCGCTATGGTCTGGGTGCGGCTCGAAAAAGCTCGGTAGGGCCCCTGGAGGATTTTTGCTGGGGGGCCAACAATTTTTAGATCCGGCCCTGGTACTGCCAGTGTTGTGAACTCAAAAATCGAAATCTCTTTGCCAGCTCTTAAAAGGTGCTTGAGAAGGTGTACAAGTTAATTCTACTAATATTGCATTAGTAAACTATTAGCAATCTTTCATAGTATTAAGACTTCATAAATTCACAGTTAAGATTCTTAGAATGCAGGTTTAATGGGGGGTTTTTTATAAATATAAATTAAAAATTCAATGTATTACAATATTCTGAGACTATAAAATGAAATCCGGTTTATACAATAAAATAAATAAATAAGTAGAAATTAACGAAAAAAGAAAATCACAATTGACACAAAATAATTAACAAAGTAACAATTAATAACTGCTTGCAGCAATTTCTCATTTTGAGCAATCACGGTTTTATAAAAATTATACATCCAAACATTTATGATAACGAGAGCTTAAAGTAAACAAGCTCTTAAGAGTTCATCTCAAGAAATGCCTTATTTTTTCATTTTTTTTAGGGACATATTCTTGTCTTTTTTATTTATATTGCTTTCAGAGCTTCAAATGAAATTTTTCTAAAAACAAAATTATTTAATATCTTTAAAATTTTTACAATTTCTCTTATTACCTCTTTATTTATCCTGTATAATTCACAAACTCTAAACTTTTAAATCTAATTTAAACAATTACTCCATAAAATGTGGGCCCAGTAGCCAGTGGTAAGTGCTTGGTTGCTGGTTGGAGGAAGTGGGTTTGATCCCCGGCCTCAGTGGAAGCTGATTTTTCCCACTTCATTCTTCTTCAAATGGATCCTAGGGTAGACCCAGCCCTCTGTAGAATAGGTACCGGGTTTCTTTCTGAGGGTAAAGGCAAGCGAACGCCAGACCGACCACCCGACCTCATCACATTCTCTTCGACTTTATTTATTTAGTTAAAGGAGGGGTCGGCTAAACGAAGATTTTTCTATATTACTATCATCAGATCAAGTTAACAGAATATAATCTACATTTTGTTAATTGAGCTTCAGTTACACATTATATTTGAACTTTCTTTAAAATGTTATTTCTTAAAATTTCTTTTTTATTTATTTATTTATTTTGGTTTTTTTTTTAAGTCGTAAAAACAACAAAAACAAAAGCCTGCCTTTATTTTCAAATTATAATATATGCTGAATATAAACAGTACAAATTTTCTAAGTTCTGTATGTATTTTTTTAAGTTGTTTGTTAAAAAATATTTTAATATAATTTCAATGTATGTGGAAGTTCCTTTCACAATTTAAATTAATGATTTTAGTGGCACACCTAGAAGCCTCTTATTTTTAATGAAAAAAAAATATATATATTCAAATTAGCATTATTTACTTATTTTATATAAATCGGATTAATTTTAATCTTATCAAGAGAAGTGCGTGACCTCAAACGCTGAGAACCGCTCGAAAATGTGCTTAGAATATAAATCGCTCATGCCAGAAACAGTGGTACAAGTCATTCTCATGCAAAACTGCACGTCTTACCACGAGAGACATTTGAATGATCACCTATTGAAGCTCCAAGAGAGGAACTTTGGTAATGCGAAGAAACAAAAATAATGATATAATAAGACCAAAAAAAAAACAACATATTTCAATGTATACTGTTTACAATCTAACCCAAAACCGAACACTCTAAAAGACGGCCTCCAATTGCAGATATACTATTCACACAACTAGACTAAGTACTTGTTAGTGCAGGTACAACATGCCACCGTCAGATGGCGCTAGCAGACAACAGCAGAGTTTTGCATGGGAATGACTAAGCACATTTTCGTTGGGTTCTCAGCGTTCGAGGTCATGCACTTCCCTTGTCATAAATTAATGGATTAACTAAAAAAGATTGCAACCATCGTTTAGATTCCAATGCTTGGGGATGTATGGGAATTTTTATCGCCTTCTCGCACTAATTTCTCGACAAGAATCCACTTGGATAAGGTTTCAAATATAAAAGATGAATGGTTTCAAGTCCAGTTTTTGCTAGATCTATCCAGGGGTCCAAAAGTAATTAAAGGAGAGCACACACACAGACTGAGTGATTTCATGAACTAAAAAATCATACCCAACACACAAATTTTTTATAAGTTATATTTAATTTAGAAAAACAGGACAATAAATAAAAATAAATTACTTACATTTAATTAAGTTACATTGATTTCTCAGATGACTTGAGACAATGAAAATATGTTTTAAGTTAATTGTTCTAAATATATAGATTATATACAATATTTTTTTACAATAATAAATTATGACTTAGATTTACACATGACTAGGAATCACTTAGGATATCATTAAATCTATATAAATTAATTCTTTATCGTATACATAAAAAGGAATAAAGTATTATTATAATTCAGTGTTTTATAAATTATAAAAATTTCAAACAAGATATCGGAAGTATGAATAAATAATATAAATCTGAGTCCGATTACAATGCTAGGTAATTTATATTCGATTAAAAAATGTTTGACTAATTATGAATGCTAAAAAAACAGCAATTTTTTAATGCAACGATTTAGGTCTAAGTCCGCTTGATTACAAAACATTTTTTTTAAGTCACTTTAATGTTCATTATTAATTTGACAACTTTAAAACTACATTTCAACTACGCAAATAATTAATCGATCTGTGATTTTCTTAATCTATTTTTTTTTAATTAATTAAAAATATGATATTCCGAGATAGGTTTTTTAGAACATTCTCTTCAACCAGAATTAACCATTGTTCATCGACTCAGATGTAAAGACTAGATAAACTGAATAAAAATTGGTTAACAAAGTAACCCCCTTCTATAACAAGAAATATAAAAATTAAAAATAAAACCAGAAAATATAATTTCCTTGCCAACTCAAGGTTCTATATAAAAGGAAATTAATAACAAAAGTTTACGAAGATTAAATATGCACTAGAAAACAAGAATAAGAATTTTAAAATATAACTAAAAGAATACCTAATTTTTTATTCTAATGCTTGTATTATAGGGCACATTTAATCATTTTTAAAATAAAGTTTGAATAATTTTTTTTTTTTTTTTTTCACAGCAGCAAAATTTGAAACTGCTCATAAAAATGTCTTTTATTTTTCTGTTAATAAAGTGCTATAAATTGAGAGTCTGTTTCAAATACTGACAGTTCGCTTTGTTGATAAATTGATATTCTGTGTCGTTCTCTGAGTGAAGGGGTGTAGACCGCGTCGTAGTTGAAGCCGTCCCTCTACCGTCACCGGCTAGTGATGAATGCGAAGGTGGGAAGTAACTGGCTTCCCCGCAGGCGGCGCTCTCCGACCGGTTGTAAACGTCAGCTTCGCCGGGGATCCGAAGGTCGTTCAGAAAAGGAGGGGCGGTGGTCGGTGGAGAGGCACTTAACTCCACCCCTTGGTCCTCGAGGTGCAGGAGGCGCGGCTTGAGCTGTAAGCAGCCAGCGATCAGATTGACAGTTCCCTGGGACAGGCCCTTGGAGAGCTCGCGAGCGAACTCCACCAGATCCATCGGCTCCCCAGAGTTCAGGATATCGGACAGAGCGGCAATGTAGTTACGGGCGAGCCGTAGGGTCTCAATCTTGGATAGCTTCTGGTTTTCAGAATGAATTGGGACACACCTACAATAAAAATTTCCATTAATAAACCAAAGGAGAATAAAAACAAAACAAAAACATGTTATCATTTTTCAAAATAAAAGTAGAATGTGATATATAAAGGCTGCAGTAAATCTATTTTACGTAAGAATTTCATAAAAAAAATATGATTTTATATATTTCAAATTTATAAAACAATATAATTTTTAATATGTGGTAGGCCTAACTTCGAGTTAGATAATACTGACAACTATTCATTTAAAACGTTTTGAAAGAAGTGATACTTTTTTGTTTTATTTAAAATATAACAAAGAAAATATAACGATATTTATTTTATTCATAATTTATTATTTCATTAGTACGGAACAAGGCTTTATATTCTAATATCAATGTTTATCGTTATACAATGACGGGCAAATGCAAACTACTTACTTCAAAAATAGTTCAATAGAAAGCAAGTTTAACGTCCGTAATCATTTATAAATGGAGAGAAATCGCCAACCGGACAATAAATATGCCTTCGCCCATAGAGCCAACATCAACGAGAATTCTGTACTATTTCGAAAATAGTTATTTTCGAAATCTCTTATTTTTTTTATATATTTTAAATTTCATATTAAAAAATCGAAAATAAAACTTAATAAGAAATCTTTAACAGAATTTCTCATTGAAATAGTTATATCAAAAGTTATATTTTGTATTATATAAAACCGAAGCATAATAGATTTCAGTTGTTGGAGGTTGAAAGTCAGTTCCACAAACTTATAAATATACTCGTGTACATATTTAATAATAAAAAAAAAAGACTTCTAAAATACAATCTTTAATCCTAATTGATTTAATATTAAGTAATATAGGCTAATGTTAGATCTGTCTTTAGTTTTACTTAAAAACTACTAAATTAAATATGTACTTCCAGATACTTTTAAGTTAACAAAAAACCATTATAATAACAATAAAGTTTCGACATTTAGATACTGTCTAAAAACGAAGGATAACATTTGCAAAAGCTTCCTCCCATTTCCGGATAGACCCTTGTTAAGATATGTCTACTTTAATGTATCTTGTTCTTGATATGAAAGTTAAAATAATATTTCAAAGAAAAATATTTTCGTAAAAATATATAGATTTAGCCCTATAAAATTTTATGCCTTTTTTTCATAATACATGTATATGCCTAGTCCGGTTATGAGGTGAACTCACTTCCTGGTAGCCCAGGAGGGCGTCTGCTTCGACATTTCCCTGTCTACCTCTTGAGGGTACTTGAATATGCTTATTGACTTTCCATTCATTACTTAACTCTCGAACAGTGACGTACCTAAATGGTCCAGGTACAAGCATTTTTCGGGGCCCATGAATAAAACCTATCCCATTTTTCCATAGCATATCCCACATTTCTTTTTTAAATCGTTTTATAATGAGCTACTATTTTCATTTATTGTTATAGATACGTATTTTTAACTATTAATATCAAATTTGTTTCTTTATTTCATCAAGTCGCAAGTTCTACAAATGCCATCTTAGGAGTAGTTATGTCTTCATTTCAACGAGAACCCGATTAACATGAATTAACAGCTTTATAATCTCATAAAGCTTGAGCCCTCCTTGATCGTGGGCCCAGGTGTAGATACATTGATACTGATCTACAGTTTACAGTTTACGAAATATCAAATGAATGAATGAATCAGTGCCGGATTAAGGGGGGAGGGGGCGCAAGAGGGGGAAACTGCCCCGAGCGGCATGTCCGGGGGGGGGGGCAAAATGGGATTGAAACAGTTATTTATTATTGCATTAAATAGTGAAAAATAGCTACAGGGGCGGCATGGGGCTGACTCGCCCCCCCTGATAAATTTCCTAGATCCGGAACTGGAATGAATCAATAAATAGGATTCATCTAATCCTACTTACTTCCTCAAATTGTCCAGTGCAGCATTAAGTCCATGCATTCTATGTCTTTCACGTGCATTGGCTTTATATCTTCTTAGTCCCAATTTTGTGGACATGCGTGCTTTGCTCAACTTCTTCGGCCGATCAGGTTCACACGAATCAGGCTTAAGATCCATGCTTTCCACCGAATCACCACTGAAACTAAAAAGATAAATACATCAAACATATGCCTTAGGATATTACATTTCTAATAAAAAACAACATATTTTGTCTTGTATGTCATGTATGTCTTTATTTGTATGCCATCTACGTTGTCACAACAATGGTTAAAAATATATAAAAAAGAATTCAATCAATGAACTTACATTGAACTAACTTATTTGATAGTGTTAATCGGTCTGTAAGATTACAGTTCGCTTTCTCCAAAATTAATAACGTTAGTGTTAGCCATAGGCGTACCTAAGATTTAGGAATGGGGGTACGATACGATGATGGTAATCGTAGTAGTCCAATAAAAAATAGTCGTGTCCTTGGGGGGGGGGGGGTTACAGACAAACCGATGAATTGTCCAACCAAAAATAAGAAAAAGGTCCAAAATCTAGATTTCTTCCATTTTGGGATGCGAAATTGGTGACGTAGGTTATTTATACAGGCCATTAAGTTTTCATCGCTGATAATTTGCGATGAATATTAAAGAATATTAAAAATGAAATATTTCAATAAATTGGACAGTATTGCGTAGGAAAAAAAAAAAAAAAGGTCTTGCCTAAATGAAATAGTAAAGCTGACAAGATCTCAGATGATGTTTAAATTCTAGCCCATCTAAAACCACAATCATATTTTGCGATTCCATTCTTAAGCACTTGATTCATTTTTGGCAAGGTTTGGGTTTTCAATGAATTTTAACAATGAAACATCTTATTCTGAACTTTCATTTCTTTAGCCTATCTATCTAAGATATCTTAATGTAATTATAATTATTACGGGACCATACATTATATCTTAATGTAGTTATCTCTGCTTAGCATCGGAGTTACATCCTATGCATCTAGGAAAATATTGGAGTAAGTTCAAAGTATTTTGCTTTTAATTCCATTTAATATCATCAGATTAGCATTTCTTCTTTGAATTAAGTGAGGATTCCACTTACCTTGCAATATAAGTAATGTCATCTTCTAAATCCCCACTGGATGTAACTTCATCGTCCACTTCAACTTGAAGACCAAAATGTCCCATAGATGTCTTCGTTGGCATATTTGTTTAGAAATTCGATTGTGTTACACTTTCTGAAATAAATAAATAAATAAATAAATAAATAAATGGTTATAGACATTAATTTAATCAAAAATATTGTACAATTAAAAGCTTGTGAACATTTTTTTTTTATAGGAAAAGGTTCCTCTGAATATGAACCATTATTTTAGGGGGTTTCTTTACGGATAAAACCGTTTAGAATCATAGGTTTCAAAGAATGCGAGGATAAAATTGAAAACTTTGAAATATACAAAAGTGATTACGGTGCTTTGACAGCATAATAATGATTTTCGCCGTAAGCTCTCTACAGTTCTACTTCACCCATAGTGTATAGGTGAAGTAAACACTATTGTATTTTAAATAGTGTAACGTACCGCTAAAATCTCAGCTTCATAGGGTAAGTAATTTGTGAGTAATAGATGAATGAATGAATGATGAAAGAATGAGTGTAATCGGTTTTAAAAATGCCTTTTAAACATACAAACTGTAATAATATTTATGGTTGAAATGCTTATCAAAGAAATAAACATTTACTCTTGTTACCATATACTCAGAAATAATCTTTTTATTACGTTTATTTTTAAGGGCGTCAACCGAAAATAATTAGAATTATTGTTTGAACTGCGGAATGTTTGTTTTTTACGATTTCTTGATAAAGCAATGCCACGAATAAGAATGAATTATCAACTACACTGTTTTTACTTAATCTCTTTTCTTATTCGTTCAGCTGCTTTTTGTTTGAGAAGCGTTTACTAGAAATTATTAAAGGTTATTTCCAAAACCATATTATTGACGAAAGCTTGATTGTTTACAAGAAGAACAAGTCAACACCTCAATCAAAACATTGAGACCTGAGTGATGATTTCATATTAGCTGAAGATTTTTTTAGTTTTCTGTAGAGCATGTCGCTAACTTCTCATAAAGCACCTCGGAGGTATAATAGCTGTGCTGTTACGATAGAAACGACGTAAACAAATCTGAGGCTTTAATTTTGCTGGACTATATTTCGCAGTAATGTATAAAGACTGGTTATGTAATTGGGCTAAGATTAGTATAGATTATAAATTTGTAACTGAATTTAAAGAAAATAAATATTTTTTATATTTATGAATTTGTTGTTTTATAAAATAAATATTACAAAACAATGTATGAAGTAGAACCAGATCTTTTCTTGATGAGTTCATGACCCCAGCGGACCACCTTCTTGCTCCCCTTTTGGCGCGCTTTATATCCTATAGTAAGCGAGCCATTACAATATTTCGTTCGCGTTTGGGAGTTAATATTTTCATTTAAAAATGCAGTGCATCATAACCCCGAATTAATTTCATAACAAAATTACCAATAATCTAAGCTAAAAAAATAGGTCAATTTGAAATTAGAATTTGAAATGTGTCCAGTTTTTGTTGATTTTAAAGCCAAAACATAACAACACATTACCTCCTGTCAACTCTGTTTACGCCATTATTTAGAAAAGAATCTACCGTTATTGCTGTTTCATAAATAAAAGTACTGACTTAATGTAAATGTTTGAATGTTTTTTGACATTGACATCATTTTCTATGACGTTTTTCCTCATATTACAAAAAATAAAAAAATAAAAAATGATTGCATCTTCGCGAGCTTTTCGTATTTGTCCACAAATCAAGACCCAAATAAATAAATAAATAAAAGAACAGCAAAGCAAGAATCTATAACAGGTTTTAGTAATACTGAAAATTTTTTTAACTTATGTAGCTTTGAGCCCCCATGGGGATCATTGGACAGCTGTTTGGAGATTCTTAAGCTCTCATCAGTCAGAGCATCAAATCCAGAGAAATTCGGAATAAGGTCATTACATGTCGTAACGTTGATGTACAATTTCTCTTCATAGGAACCATTGTTTCAAAATATACCAATAACGTGGTTTTGATGATTTATGATCTACAAAGATCTCACTTTTGAAAGTAAGATATTTCTATTTTTCTGTTTATTATGATCATTGAACTAAAAAATAATTGAAAAGAAAGTCTAAATGACTGAATAAACATTGATCCTGCAATGATTTAAGTGCCAATTTCAGATAATAGATAACGAAAGATATTTGGAAGATATAATGGAAGTAGAGAAGTGATATTTGAATCTTTTTGATTAGCCTATTTTTTTCAAAAATCTTTAAAAACAAAAGTAAATTTGAATTTTTCTGATTTCAAATTTAAAGTTTGAATAGTAATAGTTTCCTGATCTAACAGATAACAAAAACTAATTCACAATAAAACCAATTCAATGATTCTGTGACCCAAATAAACTTATAAAAAGCATTAAAAGTAGTTATATTAATATCAATAAATTCAATGATAAATCTTCTACATAGTCAGTGACATCCTAATACTGTTTTCCTGCTATTTGGCAGTTGACAAGGTCTTGAAACAGAGGTCAATAGATTCTATAATAGATAGAAGTGTAGGCTAATATATATCTTAACTAAGAATGATGTACGGTATTATCCTTCCCTGATGATGCGAACCAGCTTGAAACACAAGCTTTCATTTGGTGATAGCCTGTATTAATTACAGATATTCTAGTGTCAAATTTTGAAAAGTTCTAGAGTGTTCTGTTGTTTTCTTAGAGACTAATACTGATGACAGTAAAGGCTTACAAATTGTTTTTGAAAAGTTATTAAAACCTTTTGTAAGATTTGTAATACTAAAATTTCAAGAAAACAAAAACTAAAAAAAAAAAAAAAAAAAAGAAAATTTTCTTGAAATACACACCTCTTTTTTTTTTTTTTTACTTTTTTTTTTAATTAAAACCTAAATTTAACTTGAAAGTCAGAAAAAAGCCAGCGCAAATCAAAGTATTTTTGATGCTGCCAAAGGGTTTTTTCTTACAATTTTACCTGACAGCGCTAGTGTTTACATGGTATAACTGAGAGCTACTCACCTTAGCAGAAATCTCTCCGTCTAATGTTGAGGTAGTAAAGTAGAGAGTGCCGTATATCCTTCCATGAGTTGTATTTCACTGCTGTGTGATTCTTGTGTGCGAAGACTGGTGAGCAGAGCTCTTATATTGGAAGCCGGCAACCCATTGTCATGGTAATCTAATTCATTGACAGGAGTGGCGGTGTTGGGACCACGTGGCAGCATCTGCCGAGGGACGGTTCCAACAGCTGCACGCGGACACGAGCGGCTTGATTCGTTCAATTAACCAAATGTTCTAAGTATTTTGAACAAACCAATTCTTGTTGGAGTGAGCTTAAGTGACTTTAGTGGGTAAATGATAATTTATGTTCGCTGCTGTAGCATTGTCATAACTGTAAACACTTATAAAAACAACAACAGATTCTTCACTTTTTTAACAAATATTTTATTAAATATAGCATTTTATTATAAACTTTTCTCCTTTTTATTGTTGAGCTTCTATAATAAACAAAATAAATACGCTTCTTTTTAATTATATTAGTCTATATTACCTATTTAATTTCTTTTTTTTACATAGCTGTAGATATTAAAACGTTTGTCATGAGGTACAAGTCGAAAAATGTTGCTTTTTACTGATAAAAAGATGCGTCATTTGGTGCAAAAAAAATTCTTTTTTGCTTTATTTTAAAACGGCAACAAAGAATAACGACCAAAAAAAAAAAAGTTATGAAAAATTATAAACAATTATACTTAATCACTGAAATTTAGTAAAACTGTAACTCTCAGTGTCAAATCATAATTTATTTCGATGCTGTATTTTTCCCGCCTTTACAACAGTCATTTCAGATATTACTCTTTTTTTTTAATTAAAATCATTAAAATAGTTAAATTACTTTCATATAGTTTCAAAAACAGATATAAATTATATAATTATATCTGTTTAGAGAAATATTATGGATATTAAGCGTATTAATAGGCAAGTTTATTATGACGTGTTCCTATATTCTTATATTGCAGATATTTCGGTGAAATTATTTGTTTATTCTCATAAAGTTCAGCATTAACATATCAAACATCAAACCGCATTAACATATCAAACATCACTAGTTAACATGTAGTTATTATTATAATTAAGAGTTTGTCCTCATTTCTGTTCTGTAGCACAAATATAAATTTAACTAATACATATCCTTAATATGAGATATTAGAAGAATTAATAAAATTGAAAGATTACATTTTTTTTACCATACACATAATAACATAACGTAAGTAACTTATTATAACTAATTATAATTAAAGTCAAAATATTTTTGTTTATTTCTTTTTATTTGAGAAATACTGAAATATTGCTTTAGATTACAGTTGGGACATACTATGATGGTCCTTCTCTGCATCAACAACTACCACCACGCCTAAGTTTTCAATAAATTATTTATTTTGAAATGATGCTTCTATACCTGAAATGATCACAAGAGGTTAGTTCTACAGAATAAGTATGATTCATGCGCTGTTCCAACAAAATTCTATTAAAACTGTGATAGCTACTATCATAGCTACTATCATTGACTCTGTAATAGTGTGATAGACAGATTTCCAGATATGATTGAGTTGTGGAAATACATAAAATTATTAGAAGAAACAATTTAATTAAGGATCTATTTTACCTCAACATCAAAATCAGCTCGGGGTCCAAATAACCCCATCTTCTCCAGTCCAAACCACAGTAGAATGTATAACAGCAGGGCCGTCGCGTGGTTTGTTGGCGCCCGGGGCAAGATTTCGTCAGGCGTCCCTTAAATCTCCAATTCAACAACCAAAAAAAAACGCAACGAATCTCCAGGTTCGACAACTAAAAAAAAACACAACGAATCTCCAGGTTCGACAAATAAAATAAAACGATTCAACAACCAAAAAAAAAAAAAACGCAACGAATCTCCAGGTTCCACA
>JAFIDM010002131.1:20885060-20914651 GCA_023159025.1 Thereuonema tuberculata | reverse complement strand
TTCAACAACCAAAAAAAAAAAAAACGCTACGAATCTCCAGGTTCGACAAATAAAAAAAAACGATTCAACAACCAAAAAAACAAAAAAAAAACAATCTCCTGTTGCCGTTGCCGCGGCGCCCCCCTAGCCGCGGCGCCCTAGGCAACATTTCATCAGGCGCCCCCTCAATCTCCAATTCAACAACCAAACAAAAAACAAACAAAAACGGAATCTCTTGTTGCCGTTGCCGCGGCGCCCCCCTAGCCGCGGCGCCCTAGGCAAGATTTCATCAGGCGCCCCCTCAATCTCCAATTCAACAACCAAGAAAAAAAAATATATATCATTTTACCGTTGCCGCGGCGCCCCCCTAGCCGCGGCGCCCAGGGCGATCGCCCCGGTCGCCCTGCCCACGCGACGACCCTGATAACAGAATGTACATTAACTCAACAATGAAAATTATTACCACGATGTCATAAATGAAATATTTTTTGTGTATCGTATTGTTACAGAGCAGCAATGTTCTATAACTTGTTATATTTTTGTACAGATGTTGCTTTTTCATAGTTCTAAAAAAGCTTGCTCAAAATTCTGAAAGAGCCGGAGATGACATGGAAGTCTGTACATTTGAAAATAAATTATCTTGTGATTAAATTTCGCATTTTCTCGTAAAATAATACATTTATAATAAGTCTTCATACAATGCTATAGTTTATTCATAAAACAATACAAAGAAAAAGGCGTTGCTTTTTAATAGTGAATTAGTCATTCCAGGTAATTTAACGAAATCTGTTGTTGAAAAGTTGAAAAGTAAATTGTTCGTTAATAAATGTAAATGTAATATAATGTTTTAAATTATTGTAATTCTTTATATCTTGAATATGCCAGATTATTGCCGTAAATTCATATATTAACTTTAGACTACTTTTTAATTATAAATTCTGCTAAAACCTTTCATTTAGTTTTGTGCATTTTTTGAATTGCTTACAAATTTTACTTTTTAATTGATTTGTTATTCATATTTTAATTGAGTCCCGTGGATTTCCAGACATGATTGAGTTGTGGAAATACATAAAATTATTAGAAGAAACAATTTAATTAAGGATCTATTTTACCTCAACATCAAAATCAGCTCGGGGTCCAAATAACCCCATCTTCTCCAGTCCAAACCACAATATAGGTAACTTAATCCTCTCAACAAAAGGTCGTATGTCTAAAGTAATTGACAGTACACTATACAGTATCTGATAACTATGCAGTACAGTATACGTATAGTGTATATACAGTATTGTATAAATCATATATACAGTATACGTTACTAAATAACATATATGTCGAAACACTTTTAAAGTTAATTACAGCTATAAAATATTACAAATTGGATATTCACGAAAGAATATTCAATATTACTCACAGTAAAAACTGGATATTCAATGCTATTATTCATATCTCTGGCAGTACAGATTGGTTTGTTGGGTAGTAAGCGAGCCACGTGACCTCTGCCTGACTTTTGCATAGGACCACAGTCAGATGCAACTTTTTAAAAGTGTTTGTGAAGGCTCTATGGGACCTTCGTTGTAAAGTGACTGGTCGTAAGTTGGGATCTATTCTGTACAACAAAATGAAAATCGAAGCACTGAGTTTATTTCACAATGAAAATTAAGAGATATTATCAGAAAGTTTGAGTTAATATTAGGGTGAAGTTGTAGTTCTTTGAATCAGAGTGAAAACGGCAAAACTACGCAATGTAATTGAAGGGGAAACGTTCCTAACTTTCTCTTATTAGTTCTGAAACACATCTTCGTACTGTATTTAAGTTTAAAAATCGTCGGCTGTTATGCAAAATGTAATCTGTCAAAATCTACACTTTTCAGTAGCTACGAAAAGCTTCTGTTTTCATTTTGTATTAACCCTAAATACTTGATACCATAATTTTAAACTTTGGTTGGCACATCACGCAATATGTAGGTACTGGTTTTAACAAATTTCTTTTTGTACTGCACTATTACCTACACACGATGTTTTGCAATTAGTTTTACTGTTTTTACAGTAAAATGTTTTTTTAATCTGTAACTTGAGTTCTATCACCTGATCACATACAACAATTTGAGAGCAGATGTAGCTAACAAATACAAGTGTTTTTCCTCAATAAAATTTTTTTGGTAATTTTGACATACGACATTTTGATATAACAGTTACGAAATAATTCTGCAATGGAGAGTCGGTAAGAAATGTAAACTAACTAACTTATACGATCTGACTGAAAATGGAATGACGGGGGGTCATTTATGAGAGATGGGATGGGTAAGGCAATCGGTTCACCCGTTTCAGCGTAATGCGCATTCAAACAAACAAACAGTAAAGGAAAATGCTCAATAGGAATAATAAAATTCATCTTGTTTAATGTACAGTAGATACATGTTAAGATGACCAGAATATGCACAATTTTTATAAAAAAAAAAAGCACAAAAAAGTAAATAAACATCTACAACAGTTTCGGAAATCCATTTTGTTCGATTTTCTTCTTCGGGTGTAAGAAGACATTGAGGCAGTTACAGTTAACTCAGTGTCTCCTTACACCCGAAGAAGAAAATCGAACAAAATGGATTTCCGAAACTGTTCTAACTGTTTATTTCCTTTTTTGTGCTATATTTTTTATAAAAATTGTGCATATTCTGGTCATCTTAACATTTAGGAATAATAAAAGTCCACATCTCAATCAATCGGTAAATTATAGAGCAACCTGCGTTACAGGGTAATAAAAACACGCTAAATAGCAAATGGACACTGGATTTATTATGTCTTTTTTGATGTAATGATCTACGAATGACCCTGGCTGAGGATCATCACGATCCTCAAGAGCCATTTTATCACAATCCTCTTATAATAGGAATGCAATATTGCTTGACTTCTTTTCCTGTTTCTTTCCATGAAAATTTTTGTAAACCCATGAAGGCATTGCTACGTTCGTAATTAGGATCATGTTGCTTCATTTATAAACTCAGATTAGGGCAACAAGACAATACTGAATAGTTCCATCAAAACTCAACAGTACTTTTGATTCTATTCTTGATTTGTCCTACATTTTTATCTCGTTTCATTTCGTTCTCCTTTCTATTTTTCTTTTGGTCATGAAAGAGTAAGTCAGAGTAAAAAGTATCGAAGGAAAGTATCGCATCCATTTTTTTCTTATTAAGGGCAAAAATAGATGAAAAGATATATGTCATCTATTCAACAATGAAGTAGTGCTACAAAGCCTTTATAATTATATATTTACGAATGACAATAACTATTCACCATTCCAATGAAATTATTAATTAAAATAATACACTTAAAAAAAAATCTATGTTTTGGAAACATTGAATATGTTGTTTTGATGAAATTTATTCACAGAAGTGTTCTTTTTATTTATAAAAATAAATTGGTTGCAGAAAAAAATTGTATTATAGTCATTTACGATTGGCAAATGACATTTCTTAAAACCTCGGTATTAAGACATCAAAGTTTTAAGGTACTTCATTTGCTAATCAATAAATAATACAATAAACAAAAAAAATTTAAAAATGTCTATATACGTTATAACAATTTAAAATTCTTTATTAAAAAAAATGAAATTGAAAATCGAAAAACAGTATATTCAAATCTCTTTATCAACAAGATAAAGATTCTTTGGAATGACGGTTCAAAATCTTAAACTTTACTTCACCAAAAAAAACATTATATTACAAAGGGGTAAATTTTCGAAATCTTTACGGCGACTTCTTTACCAAGCCAAAATTTCAAACTTAAAAATACCAAAATGTTTCCCAAATTCAAAACCTTGGAAAAAGAAAACATTAGCATCAAATTTATTGTATTGGGGGGGGGGGGGGTGAAGTAAAATCTATGCTATTTATGGTTGGTTCCACCAAAGAAAGTTTGCCATATGTGGAAATAACCATATCTCTTAATCCCGCCTGGAAGTTCACGTGACAGAAGTATTCCAAATATGAATACAACAAATCAATTCATAAGTAAAAACTGATAATTAAAACATAAAAGTTATATTTGAATTTACAATAATAATATGGGAACACCCAAGATAGAAGGAATTACAATAATTCAAAACATGTCATTGTTTTTGCATTCATTCATGACCAATTTACAAGAAAAGTCCATTAATACCTGGAAATATTAATTCATTACAAATTCCCACAAGCCCTTTCGTATGCTTTCGTGCAACTGCATAATAAAACATCCAATAATTAAATACGCACCTTATGGTCTCTATTTCATCTACCGTTGTTAATGGTTGTATTCAGATTTCTAAATAAATCATTGGGAATGGTTCGGCAAGGCCTAAGTAATATCAGATTTATTCATCGGAAAATTTCTTTACGGTGTTCTATAATTTTTTATTTATTTATTTATTTATTTATTTATTTATTTATTTATTTATTTATTTATTCATTTATTTTTTTAGAAGTAGAAATGCATCTACACAAGTGAAGAATATTTATTAAAAAAAAAGTTTGGGTTGATTGAATTTGGACCAGATTTTCAAATAGAAGGATTAATGAAAGTAAAAATGTTGAGAACGCTGTCTCAGATGACGCAGTGTTCTGTGTTCAAAGCGAATTATATCCTATGTATGCTGAGAAACTGCGAATCTATTTTTGTTAATATAAAGAGATATATCAAGTTTTTGCAGAGGTAACTGTTGTTATATAAAGTCATTTGTAATCCCAAGTATATTTAGAATACATATCTTTTGGAATGACAGCTTGCTATTAAGTACAAGTCTAAGTTATAAATAACTAAAGATATATGAATTAATCTAAACGTGAGATTTACTTTTACATATTTAAGTCACGGTTATTATTATGGAATTTTCATAGTGTTTCCATCTCAATTTTCAATAAAGAATTTTAGTATCTAAGTAAAGATTATTCTTATAAAGAAATGAGAGCCTGATAAGTCAGACAGAAGTAGCTCAGTCTGCGCGTGTGTCCTCCCTTAACAACTTTTGAACCGGTCGATAGATCTTCTTGCAACTTAATATGCATATTTAAGGATTAGAGACTAAATTTTTTTATATTTGAAATCTTATCCAAGTGGAGATTTGTCAAGAAATTAGCGCGAAAAGCGGCAAAAATTTCCATTGAAAATCATTAAATCCTAAGCAATAGATTTTATCAATGAATATTAATCCTTTTAATAATCCATTAAATTCCATGTGTACAACCTGTATCGTGGTTTTATACGATTAAAATTAGTCAGATTCAGACAATTCATTTAAGTAAAGCATATTTTTTTTTTTTTTTCCGAAAATAGAAAACTTATAGTGTTTGTGTTCTGATATTAGAATCTAAATATAAATGCCGGATTTTCATTTAGTCTTTTACACGACGTTAAAAAAACATCTTCATTAATTCCTGGTATTCGATGACAAATCCACAATTTTTTCGGTGTACTCGAGAGATATTGCTTTTATTTTATTAAAAAGAGTTCTTGTTTATCTCTATGTGACTTATCTTAATAAAAAGATAGCGTTGTTTTTTACGAAGCTCAATCCTTGCGATAAACCCAGCTGATGGCAGAAGGCTGTAATCATCAGTTGCCGTCCTCCCATCTGCCGCTGTACGGAGCCAACTGTCGCTGCAGCGTCGAGGTGTCAATTTATGCTCCTGCCCAAGGAATCACACAAAGCAAAACTTATTAGCTGTGAGGACGACAACACATGTCTCATGCGCTGCTGACCAAAGTAAATTATAATACGAAACTGAAATATGAACTTGCTTTAAAGAAATCTCAGGTTGTAAATTATTCGTATCTTACTAACAACAGAATCAGATATCACAAAACATTTGAATAATAAATAAATTTTAAAATTAATAATAAATACTGCATATTGAGAATAGACAAAAAATTAGCATAGAAATTCCAATATTAAAATAACTTTTAAACAGTTATTTAAAAAATAGCTGAAATATAATATTAGAAATGGAAGTATTTATTAGAATTACACGTTCTTATACATATAGTGAAGAATTATAGTAAATTTTAGCTATGATATCAAATGTACTTGTTATTAATTTTAACAAATTTTTGTACTGAAATACAAGTAGAAGAAGTACATTAACATAACTTTTCATTATTAATATACTTTCTATATTACTCATATTTCGTTGAATCTCGATTATTCTAGATAAATAAAGAAAAAAATTCCCTGTACAACTGAAATCTACTAAATCAATAAACAAACAAACAAGTAACTAACTAACTAACTAACTAAATAAATAAATAAATAAATAAATAAATAATTTATCTTTCAGAAAAATTTTATATATTTATTACATATATGTTTCATATATTTATTACATTTGCGCCTTGTTCATATCCCTATTTTCATGAAATCGAAGGAGACCTGACGCATGCGCAAAAGCATTGAAGGCTCTCATAAACACAACCGAACAGTACATAAATATTGTACTGTTTCGTTTTTTTTTCATATAAATAAACAAATAAAATAAGTCACAGGTAAGTCATGAGATATTGAAATTATTTTTATAAAAGAGTATAAAAAATATATATAAAAATAATTTTAAAATATAATTAGGCTTAAATGTTCATTAGTAGATTTTAGGCTTGTAAATCCACGGCTTTGAGGACTTATCCCAATTAGCAAAGATTAATCTCATCAACATTTAAAAAAACCGGGTGTGAGGGGGTGGAAGAAGTAGGGGGAAGAATGAAGTCATTCGTTGGTACATCACAGGGTCACACGTCGTACTCTACTATAAATATTAGATGAAGTAATCATTAGATGGCTCATCAATACTGGGTGTAATTTCATCAAGGGATATTTGGTGTTAGGGGTGGGAGTGTGTTAATAAAGCTCCTGAATGATAAATGCAACAGTCACCCATCTGTCATCTTTGAAATCACCGCTGTGGCTGTGGAACACACTAAAATCTTCGCTTTTTTTTAAATAATTACTAACAGCACAGGAGCTGCGTTGAACACATTATCTATATTTTAATAGGATTTTCTTCTTCGATAGTAAAGACTATCAAAAGGTTTTTCAAAAGTTGAATTATGAGCTTTTGAATAGTTTAATGAGCAAGGACTAATAGTTTAATTTAAAATTATAAATATACGCTTTTAAAGCGATTGCATTTAGCTTCAAAATGGCGGTTGAAAATGAAAATAGTAGCTTATTCCTTGTAAATAAACGCAAAAGAAATTGCAGCCTTCTTTCTTTAAAGTCTTGCTTTTTCTTTTCAAATAATTCTTTAAATTTTCTTTATTACTTTTCTTTGTTTTTCTTTTTTTTTTTTTTTTTAATCATAAAACCTTCTAAAACTAAAAGACTCCATTTATTTTCAAATTATAATCTATATTACTAAAATCTTTTATTTCTCTGTCTGTCCGGCGCAATTGTTAATTATTAGTTTCCCTTGCTGAGAAAGTCAGATTATAAAATTTTTTTTTTCTTTTTTTTTCGCCTTGCATGGGATTCAGGAACGCTAACCATTGGACTACTGCTGGTCCCCCAATATCCAATCCTACTTTTATTCTATTTGTTCGCACGCTATGAAATAATGAGTTCATTCAAAATGGAATAAAATATCACTTTTTGCCATAACCGCTTGGAATCGATTCTTGTTGGATTATCTCATATTTAACAGGGGAAGACAGGGGGATGGTCTAGTATCTTCTGAATATAAACAGTACAAATTTTCCATTTTTCTGAAAAAAAATGAATTAAATCCCCCTTACTTATTTAAGCTATCGAAATCGGATTAATTTTAATCATGATTTTGGTTTGATACATTTGCAAATTAATAGCTTAGGTAAACGGATTCATATTCCTTTTTAAGACATGGAGAGAAATTCATTGTTTAGGTTTTACTGCTAACTTCTCGACAAGGACCCCACGGAAAAGATGTCAAATGCAAAAGTTAGATCGTCTCTTGTGCTTAAATCTTCAAGCCAAAGATGAACATCCATTTAGTCGTTCAAAAATTAGTAGGCTAGAGACTTACACCCATAGACTTAGTGATTTGAGGTGTTTCTCCTTCTTAAGGAAAAGTAGGGAATTTGTAGCAATTTTTTACAAAATATATAAAAAGTTTACCTTTTAAATTGGTTGCAGATTTATTATAACAAATACATTTACATATGTCATTGTAAATTACATAAATTCGTCGTCTATAAATAAAGATTATATATGAAAACGTCATGGTGTTTTCATAGATGCTTCATTTCAGATAGATAATATCTTCTATCGGATATAGGCCTATTGTATTTATTTTGGTGTTTAATACAGCAAGTACTGTGCGTTTACGAAAGACAGAGCTACTACTGTCGGACGATTTTACTCCGCAGAGGGGTGACACGCTGAGATGGGTACTTTCCTAAGAAATTCTTTTGGACATTTTCGCTTTTAAGAAAAAAATAACGAGGAGCATTTTTGCAATAGTATTTATTCTTTCCATAATTCTTTCCCGAAAAGCGCAAATAGAACCCAGCTACTAGTAAACTAACACTATAAAAAGTAAACATCCCATCTTTGTTTCTCCTCGCCCCTATTTTGAAGAAATCGAAGGAGACCTGACGCATGCGCAAAAGCGTTGAAGGTTCTCGTAAACAAAACCGAACCGATATCAAGCTATCGTCAAAAGCTTCAAGTTCATAAATAATATTAAAAACTTGGGTATTTATTCTCTTTCTAATATTGCGAAATAAAATTATAAATAAGTGTTGCCTATACATTTTTAAATAATCTAGAAAAGAAATCTGAATTTTGAACCTTTCTACATTTGAAGATTTAAGAAATTTTTATGTAAATAAAGCCTAACAAATAAATATAACTGAACTATATAAAGAGAACTTAAACTTATCACTTCCGCTCGTGCAAGTAATTACTTCTTGATTGTTTCGGTTTAAAGAACCGATATACTAAAGGTTTGTTTTCTTCTAAAATAAAATTTAACCTCACTATTTAAGTCCGTTTTGTACCAAATTAACAGGAACAGAGATTGGTACTAATCATCTATTACTATAATAATCCAGCAAAAGTTATCAAGCCATCTTTATCGGGGTTTTTTATTTACTTTATTTTGGTCCCTGGCTCTTTATTTGTGGGTTCAATAGTATCAAAATCAATTGGAAACAAGAATTGACAGCCAAAAACCTATCATTACACTTTGAGCTAGCGAGATAAATTGTTTGTAATCTTAAGTCACGCAGACGAATATGTGCATCCTGACTTACATAAAACTTCTCTTCTAACCCTTTTTTAAGCCTTTTTTGCAAGAGAAGAGAGGATCATCAAATCGTCTGTGTATGTGTTCCCCCTCCCTCCAACATCTTCAATACCTTTTGACCTGCTGGATAGATCTTCTTTTAACTTGATATGCCTATTGAAAAATTAGGGTCAATCTTTTATATTTAAAAATGTTTCCAAATTGGTTCTTGACAAGAAATGAGCACGAGAAGGCGACAAAAATTCACATAGAAAAGCATTGGATTTTAAACAATGGATTTCAATCCTATTTCTGTTAATATTTCATTGTTTAAACCATTAATATTAAATCTTAGTTAATCCATCACCTGTTGTTTGATTCGATTAAAAGTAAACCGATTTATACAGTTTAAGTCAATAATAATGACGAAAAGGAGAGATTGTTTTTAATATTAGATCAAATAGACAATACCTTGTGCAGTTATAGGCCTATTTACCCAATGATATAAAATCTATTAAATCAAATACACTACTGTTGGAAACAGTTAGATTTAATAGCAAATAAAAGTTTTTATAATATTGATAAATTTTCAATGAATTGTTTTAGTAAAATACCGTAGAACCCCGATTATCAGCGGAATTGGGTGGCAAGGGTACCGCGGATAGTAAAAACCGCGGATAGTAAAATCGCGGATAACCCGAAAAAAAACTAAAAATGAGGTGTAAAGAAAAAAAAATATTTCAGCATAAAAACTACGTTTTATTATACAAAAAACATAATAAGCAAAACTTTTAAAATATGTACAGTACAGCAGAAATCTTTCTGCAGAACAAGAGCTTGCCACTCATCCACAAATTCCGAGAAGGCCTACAGGATTACGATGCACAATAAACCTGTCAGTAATTTTCGACCTTCGCACAGTAGGGCTTACTATACTTTCCCTGTTGTTGGCTTGGATTAAAATTGTTTTTTTTTGAGGTTCATAATTAAAAAAAATTTTCGTGGCACTCGCGGATAATCTACTGTACTGCTGTTAAAATTTAAATACAAATCTTCAAATACCTTGACTAGGAAAAGAGAGCCCAATAATTAGAACTCTAACTACATACTGAGATAGATTATAGTTAAAATAGACTTTGGAGCATATCCAGGAAAATTATTTATCCAATATTTCTTCTTTAAATTAGCAGTTTTCAAGTAGGTTCATACCTAAAAGCTACAATATGTCAAAGCTTCCTTGATCTTTCTTTTTTTCGTCCATTGTGTCATTTCGATTTAAGATTAAGAAATATTCTGGAATCAAAAATCTTTTTGACTTATGTAAATTTCAAAGTAAAATAGTTAAGTTAATATTTATAAAATGGAAAGATGAAAGAACCATCTCATGATCCTGTTGTGGGTGGGGAACTGTCTTGTAATAAACTTAAAAGCAGGGCCCCCACAAGGGGGGGGTCAGTTGGGCCCTCAGCACCGGGGCCCGGCCGTCAAAGGGGCCCGCTGGCTGCGGTCTATTTAAGGATCAAATAATGGATCTTTTAGCTTCCATTACAACTGAACATGAGCACTTGTTTCTTTATACTATTTTATAATGAAAACATTCAAATTTTTCACTAAATTAAAGAATTTGTAAAAAAAAAATTATAAATATGGTTAATTTAAGATTCAGGTTATGAATTCTTGGAATCAATTTACATTGCATTTTTCCGTTTTAAGGAAATATTTAAAATAATGACGCAGCTATGGTTCCATCACAGAAGAGAGAGGAAGTATTGTATGAAGCATAGTTTTTGTCTCTAGTTCGAAGTTTGTTCTCCTCATGCAGCATTAAATGGTTTAGTTTCTGTAATAAATACTGGTGAAAAAGTTATTTATGAGTCGTCGTATGATACCAAAAAAAAAAAAAATATATAATTTTAATAGTTGACACATCTTATTTATTTCTTTGATATCATTTTGAGGGCGAAATCCTATCAATTAAAGAGAATATATACGAATCTATTCAAGAAAAACTAATCAAAAATACTGGATTCTGGATGAAATCTTAACTTTCGAAGAAATTTAAGGATTCAGTTGACCTTATTACTCCAAAATACTTGAGTGCAGCCCATAGCGACTTTTCTCCCCATTACTGTTTTCGCACATATTTGTTAATTAGTGGACCCCAGGACATGCGGCAAAATTTCAAAGAACACCACTTTCCAATTGTTGCTAATCCTTCCAAAGGTAAAGTTTTTGAAGACAGAGGTTTCAAAGGAAGTCATTGTTATATTCTTCTCTGTCTAACAAACATCTTCCGAGGCTTTTGCAAACTTCAGAATCCACAGCGGTTTTGATCACTGAAGATCTTCTTAAGGTAAGTTATTACTTATATTAAGTTTTTGCCCATACATTTTTTTGTTATGCTTTAATTTATGTATTAGCAAAGTATCTATTCTAATGAAGTTTTACTAATGGGAAAACAGATTTATATTGTAAAAATTCAGTGATTTACAGAGAATCAAAACCCAATCATTGACGTTTTGTGTGTCGGGAGTATAAAATTTCTTTGATAAGTTTAAATTGAAATTTAAGTTATTGTGGAGTGATCAATTATCAAAAGTGTTACAAATAAAAAATACAAAATTGTTGATCTAATCTTTTACTTGGCATTCAATAAAAGTACCTTTGCAGAAATTGTCTTTCAAATGGGTCTGTTTTTCCTTTTTTTTTTTTTTTTACCATTCTAAAGAAAGTTAAGCCAAAAAAGGGGACTGATTCACATTTTAGTAAATTAGTGAAAATATTTTCTATAGTGCATCATAATTTTCCGATGAAAATGTGTCTGCGAAGGCTTATTCATTGTCCAGCTGTGATTTTCATCTCAATTTTTGAAATATTCTGGACTTGCTTTTCATTGAAAATATTACCGAGTTGTTCATTTTCATTTCACAATGTATCAAACATAGTTTTAAGATAAACAGGTTTTTTTTTTCCTTTTCTTTTTTTTTTTCCTAAAAGCTTTGATTTTCAGAGACATTGTCATAATTTTTTTTTCTTAAAATATTTGATAGTAGAAGTCATGTATACGTAATTATAATATTTTTTTGTCTAAAAATTACAAAGTTAAAAAAAAAAAAAAAAAATCTATCTTAAAATACTGTTTGTTGAAGAAAACATTTCGAAATTAATTAGCTTAATTTATCTTAACATAACATTAACATAAATAAAAATGAAAGGGAAAAATATTGCTGCGTTTCAGTTACGTACCTAATCCAAATCTGTCCTCTATTTTTAATTTACTGTAAGATTTATTTTATTAATTTTTTAATGTTATTCATTTATTTCTTGAGTTTGACTATCAAAGCTGAAATATTGCACGGTTTATAAAAAATAATCAGAAAAGTATAATGGCAGCAATTATGTATGTGTATAGACACAGTTATGTTAAATAATTCAAATTAACAAGTTACCTAATTCTCCAGAGATCACCAGCATATATCCCGAAAAAAAATAATCCTCAAAAAATCCACAATCCTCAAAAAAATAATCTCCGCCAACGCATCAGATTAGCTAGTCCAGATCCTTTAACAAAAAAAATGCCATCTGCCGTCGATGACCGAATAATGTTATTGTTATTTGTTTTACTTTAAACCCGTTTAGATCTACTTTATTTTCTATTCGTTTACCAATTATTTTTATCTGACAAGAATATGATCCCTTTTTACTAGTAAACAGAAATCAGTTTCATGCAAGGGCCCGACAAAATTTTGCAAATCTTACTTAAATATGTACTTATGTTTTTATCTTTTGCAAGAATAAATCCTTTTATTATTTGTTAATAAAAAAAAATATGTGACGACGTGGTTTCAGATTCTGAATAAATTCATTCATAACTCTCCTAAAATTTCACGAGATGCAGGCAATTTGCACTAAAATTGTGCAATTATTATGCAGTAATGTTAGACTGTACTCCCGATATTAGCCACCAGGAACAAACAACTATTATTGTGCGATTTGGGCATTTAAATAATATTAATAAAAAAATTGAAATTAGAGAACATTTTTAGGCTTTTGTCCTATATTAGATTCTAATGGAGAGGGACTAACCAGATTTATAATAAACTTTTTAAATCAAGAAAATATTACGATATGCGAGGCCAAGGCTATGATAACGGCGCTAATATGAAAGAAAAACAATGGTCTCCAAAAATAAATATAATAAATTTAGTTATAAATCCTTGAGCTTTTTATGTGCCATGTGCTTCACACAGTTTAAATTTAGTAATTAATGATGCCGCAAAGGCGTCTCTAGAAATTACTAACGTTTTTACTTTGATTCAAGAAATTTATGTTTTCTTTTCGAAGTCAACTCATCGTTGGCAAATTTTAATGAAAGAGTGTCCTTCACTGACCGTTAAACAAGTATCTGAAACAAGGTGGGAAAGTAGAATCGACGCTATAAAAGTTTTAAGATATAATTTGGAATCAATTTATGATGCATTATGTTTTATTTAATGATTCATCTAGGAATGCTAATACAAGAAATATGGCTAAATCTCTTTAAAAAAAATTAAATCATACAAATTTATATATTCCATAGTTATTTGGTATAACATACGGTAACATCTAAGGTAAATGTTGTAAGTAATTTTTGCAAAAATGTGATTTAGTTATACCAACTGCAATTGAAATGCTGCACGACATCAATATTTACTCACAAGAATATAGATCGGATGATAATTTTAAAAATATGTTGAATGAAGCTGAAAAGATTGCACAGGAGATTGACTGTGAAACTAAGTTCCCAGCTTGATATTGTAAGACCTCGCAAAAAAAAGAAGAGAATATTTATGTATGAAAATGTGGATGAAAGTCCTGAATTGCCATTAGAAAATTATAAAGTTAATTTTTATTTCACTATTTTAGATACAGAAATATCCAAAATACAGGAAAGATTTGAGCTAATGACAGTTCATAATGAAACTTTTCAGTTTCTAAATAACATTTATTCGTTGCTGGAATTGAATCGAGTTACTAAAATAAAATATTGTCTGGATTTGCAAATTAAATTACCCGCTAATAAACAAAATGAATCTGATATAAATGCGTTAGATTTATGTGATGAAATTGAAATCTTTTTAACATACTTAAAGCCCTGCATGAATGCATTAGCAGTTTTAGATTATATATTTTCAAATGATCTTACTCCAATGTTTCCAAATATAACAATTGCATTATGAATATTTTTGACAATACCTGTGACAGTGGCTTCCGGTGAAAGAAGTTTTTTTTAAATTAATAAAAAATTATTTAAGATCTACTATGTCACAAGAACGATTAACAAACTTGAGTTTAATCAGTATTGAAATTAAAATAGCTGCGATTTAGACACATCAGATTTAATTAATGAATTTGCGCTCAAAAAGGCAAGAAAAGTTAATTTTTAATTAAAATTTACTGTATAATTTTTTTATAATGAACTTTTGGATTTTATTTTGCTTAGTAATTGAAACTACATTAAGCACATTTGCAAGGAAATTTTTATTTCTGATAATCGATTTTTATTTCTTTGAAAATCCAATTATTTAAACCACAATCACTTAAGGAATTTGGAAAAAATCCTATATAATAATATAAAAGCTTTCTAATAACAAAACTTTTAACTTTTTAAAGTTTTGTAAAAAATGGAGCCTGAGGAAGCATAGGAAGCTACCTTTGCGAAATATCGTAGTTATGATGTCTTTATTTGAAGTAAATATGGTTTCCATATAAAAATAACGAAGGACAAAGTTTGTCATTATTTTTTTGTTAGGGGCGGCAATTTTTGCCTGGCACCCCGGCGCCAACATACCTTGGCGCGGCCCTGGATCTAATAGATTTCTGCTGTTTCTTAATTATTCTTAAGTTAACGCGGAACACTTGGGGGCGATGACATGTTCCTGTTATCAGCTCAGTATTCGCCAGTAAGGTAGTCGTATCATCACCTCCAATATACATGCCAGGATACGTAGTGGCATGAAAAATCAGTGTCAACGGTTGTGTGAATCAGTAAAAATTTAAAAGAAAAGAACTAGTGCTTCGTTTCCTTGATCAACGAGTCATCCCGATTCCAGAGACGTGCATATTGGGGCCCGAACCAATCTTTGCTCATTGTAAGTACTCTTTATTGCGTTATATTTGTCGTGAGGGGAAGAAAAGTGATATCCGGAATATTATGCTACTAAAGACATTATCTAATTCAAAACAATCCTAGTTCAGAAAGTAGCCCACTTTAAGTAATTCGATTGGTCGAAGAGAAAGACTGTTTTTAAAACTATCATTTTACATTACACATAAAACTATTAGGTCTACTGGTTTTAATCAACTAACAAAATTTACCTATATCTAATTTATTGTTTGTCTATCTTGCTTTTTTTTAAGCTGATTTTTTTTTTTCTTTTCTTTGCCTGATTCGTTGTTTGTTTATTATTTTCGAGGCGATTGTATTTATTAAAAGGCGGACAACTGTTGTTGTTTTTTCTTGCAGCACAATCATTGCAATCAGATTTTCATAGGAGGAAACGGCTCCATTATTAATTTTGTTTAATTTAATACATATGTATGTTTGTTTGCGTATTTTTATAAAATAAAGAAAATATATCAATGTAGGAACTTTTTTCGAACAGTCACCAGTAATATAAAAGTTTGTTTAATTCATCTCGTGTTTATTCTCTTTTATTTGTAGACAATACTTTAAATGAATGTCTTTGTTTAAAAATAATTAGCACATGATAAAAAGATTATTAATTCATATTTTAAAAGCTAAGAAAACAATAAAATACTCATCAAGGACGGTTTCAACCCACAACTGTTGGGTTATCATCAGCTCCTCTTTTTATTTAGATAATGAAAGATTTAATTTTATAATTACTAGTGCAGAATTTATTTAATGTTCAGGCATTGCTCATTGAGTTCAGCCTGTTTGGAGAGTATTTCATTCACTATTTCGATACTATTAAGAAGTAAGTGTAGAATTTGAAGTTTTGATGTTGTATCGCTTCTGTACATTCCGTGAAAAGTTTGGTAGTGGTTTGTAATCTTTATCACATTCCCAGATTTTTCTTTTACTTCCATATTTTTTTTTAAATTTATGATTAATTTTTTTTTTAATGTGTGTTAAAATTAATTTAATAAAAAGATGAGAGACAA
Organism: Thereuonema tuberculata; assembly: GCA_023159025.1. Lineage (NCBI taxonomy): Eukaryota > Metazoa > Arthropoda > Chilopoda > Scutigeromorpha > Scutigeridae > Thereuonema > Thereuonema tuberculata. Next base: position 20,898,278 of record JAFIDM010002131.1, on the reverse strand, counting down.
ATAATCACATTTTAAAAAATTTAGAAGGTGAGATTTCGAAAGTCTGAAGGTGTTTGATTCCTTTTTTGTTTTTTTGGTTGGCGATTTGGGGGTTCCGTTTTTTATTTTTTATTTTGGTTAGTGATTTAAGAATTCGGTAATTTTTTTTTTTTTTTTTTGGTTGGCGATTTACGGATTCGGTTTTTTTTTAATTTTATTTTGGTTGGTGATTTGGGGATTCCGTTTTTTTTTATTTTGTTCATACATGGGGGGGGGGGCCCGGTATTGCATTTGGTACCTGGGCCCGGAATTTGATGTGGGGGGCCTGCTTAAAAGATATAATAAGCTTGGTAGCTTAACTGATGTTAGGGCCACCCATGCAGGTCAAGTCGAAAATGGGCAGGTACACTATAAATCACACCCACACCGATGAGACAAACTACCGCAGTAAATTACACAGAGAAGTAAATGGTCTTTTACTAAAAATATCATAAAATACTTGGACATGAACGGCTTTAAAGGTCGTGACTTGTGAAAATAATGGAGATATGGAATAAATGTAAGGAAATCAGAGAATAGCCGTTCCGAATGTTCAATCATTGAATCAAAAGATTAGGGATATTATTATAGAGGAAGCTAAAAGAAAAATAACAAACAAGTTCCGAAAAGAATATAAATCCTACTTCCTCAAAATGTTATTTTATATAATTACTTAATTATTATTTTTTTTAAGTTAAAAACGACAACAACGAAAAACATCCTTTAGTTTTACCTTGTTTTCCTGGGCGTGTGAGGCTGATCAGATCATATGAAGTATGACAGTCAGTAGGTGTGTGTCCACGTGACCCTACCCCAAACCTATTAAAGTAAATGGATAGATCTTGAAATCTAGTATGTATTTTTCGGGACTAGAGGCAATCTTAACTTTTCAGTTTTTAGAAACACGAACGAAAAGAAACAAAACAAATAGATAAGTACATACTCTGAAGAATATAAAGGAAAGAGGTAAACAGAAGAAATAGTTAAACCAATTTGTAATAAATTTCAGCTCAAAATAAAACTAATTAAGTACGATGTAATAAAGGACTAAATCCCTAACGACTAACTTCAAGAATAAAATAAATCAGGCATTCAATCACCTGTGCTCCAGATATGAAGAGAAATAAATGGCCCTGAGAGTTCAAAATTTCTTTGATGCCAGTTATAATGAGATCGGTTGTCTAAAAGCCCGATGAAGGGGAGGGGGTCCAGTCCTATTTTCCTTTTTATAAAAAGAAAAAGAAGAGTTTTATTAAACAATTCAAAATCAAATAGGCTTCAATGAAAATGATAAAATTATAATGAAGCACGTGATCTAAATGCTCGAATCATCGCAGATATCAAGCAAGAATTAATAATAGTGTTCACAATGAAATATGGGTACAGTAGAGTCCCGATTATCCGAGTTAATGTGGACCAAGACTAACTCGGATAACCGAAAAGCTCGGTTAAAGCAAAAATTGTAATAAAATAAATCGTATAAGTTTAAATGTATATTTTAACAAATACAAGTTACACAGATACACCACATGCAATTCATATTGTTACGATAATTAAACAGTTCTTTTACTTAAAAAAGTCCTTAATTGTTTTTTGTTTTACGTTATTTTGGCGTTTTTCTGCAGCAATGTTTCGCCATTTTTTTATGGATAACATGATGGCTGGTGTCGCTTCTTCTTGTTGTTCTATACATTCAATAGCACTTTCGATAGCTTTTAGTCCATCTGTATGGGAGATTTTCATATGTCGATTTTCATCGTCACTGTCTTCATCATCATCGCTAGTTTCATTTTTCTTATTGACGATATTGGCAATCATTTCATCTGTAATGTCTTGTTGTTCGTCAGCGTTTATCCAGTCAAGTATATCCCCTTCGTTGATTGGCTCAAACAATGGCAGTTACATGACTAAATTCCAAAGCTCATAGCTACCTTCATTGGACTTTCCGTGGTGTTCTGTATTCTGTGTATCGATAATTTTCCTCCACGACTTTATTATAGTGGCTGATTTTACTTCATCCCATGCCTCAGTTATCCAGTAGACAGCATCCTTTAGATTCAAACTTTTAAGTGTAACGGGGACACTTATATTTTCCTCAGCTCCTTCAATAAGAGCTTTTAGTAATTTTTTCGGTAATTTCTCTTCATGTTCTCCAAAACACCTTGATCTAAAGGCTGAATTAGTGATGTGACATTGGGAGGCAAAAAAAGGGCTTTAATTTTGCTACCCATCAATCCATCATCATTCGGATGACAGGGAGCATTGTCAAGCAATAATATTGCTTTCCTTGGAAGATTACGATTTCTTCAGAATGTACGTTAGGAACGAATTCATCAAAAAACCATTTTTTGAACAAATCCGCATCCATCCAAGCACTTTTCTGATTATTTGAATACACTTTTACAATTATTTGGTAAATTTTGAATATGAACATTCTTAAATGCTCAAGGTTTTTTCGACTTGCCAATCAGCATTGTCTATAGTTTTACGTTTCCAGATGTATTCGAACAAGCTAATATTGTTACACTTTCTTTACTTTTGTTGTACCCCGGAGCTGACCTTTCATCCTTTGTCACAAGAGTTTTTGAAAGCAACATTCTAAAGTTCGGTTTTTTTTTGGAAGTTTTAAAAATGTAGAAAATATAGAACCAAAAAAAAAATCCTAGAAATATTTGATAGCTCGGTTAAAGCGGAAACTCGGATAATCGGGGTTTTACTGTATTTCTTATCCGAGTTCTGCCTACATAACATACTTTCTTGTCATCAGTATTTTCTTAAATCAGTCCGTGAATCACGAATATATGTAAATAACAAAATAGATATTTAGAGTTAAGTTATAGTATCCCATTACAATAGTTTTTACCCATTGGGTCGGGGAGGTAAGGCTCCCTACGTTTCGTGACCAAGGGGACTTATGAGGTCGGGTTGGGGTCAGTCATGACGCCTGATCGTCTTTAACTTCCGGAAAATATAACGGGTTTCCATTATAGAGGGCTAGGTAGACCCTAGAAGACACAGAGAGTACATTGGCTAAATTTTAACTAATAGATCTGTAGTGTCTAAAAAAATCTTAGGTGTAAAAAAAAGGTGCATATTGTAGTGATTTTAAATTAGCCCTATGCAACAATGAGACAGTAAAATTCTTAAAAAATAAGAAAGCTTTTTTTTTTGGATTAAAAGAGAAACAGTAGGAAATGAAAAAAAGGAGCCAAAAACGGAAGAGAAAAATTTTCATTGAGAAAATGATGAGATAAATATAAAAGAAGTTAAAAGAAAATTATTAGTGGTAATTTACAAAAAAGCATGGAATGTGACTATGACGGTTCTCAGCACAAAATATCGACAAGAAACAGAAAATCAGAAACAAATGTACACGAAGTTCGAAAGAACTTAATGTCTATTTTCCTTACAATATTATTTCTTAACGTTTATTTATTTATCAGTTAAGTTCTAAAAACGAAAAATGTATATTCCAATTACAGCATATCATATATGCTTTCCATCCTATACGAACAGAAAGAAAGGCAATGGAACAAATGAAGTTTAACTACTTGAGAGTAGAAACTATAACTGATTGAGTCTATTTCCAGGAATTCAAATAATATAACGAGTGAAATAGAAAACTGCACGAAAACTCAGGGACAATTACCTAAAAACTAAACGCCTGTCAATACACCCACAGGTAATCGTATATCAGAGGACTGTTAGTGAATCATGGAGCAGAAATCAGAGTAAGAAAAAAAACAATAACACAAAATAACTCTTAATAATCTCAAAAATGAAAACATTGGAACTTTAATTAGGAAGTTCGAAGTCAAAGCTAAGCAGGACTGTTAATCTGAAATTAAACTTGGAAAATAGCTAATAGAAAACTTACTATTTTCACTGAAGAAAGAGTGGATAATTAAACAATGGAAGAGTAATTGGAAATACAGTTGACTCGCGATAATCCGACATTTGATAGTCCGACACGCTCGGTTGTCCGACGCAGGTTGGTTCGCAAACCGACCCAATTGAGGCGGTCACGGAGGTGAAATGCATAATCACTTGCGATATGTACATATTTTTATTTTTTATTTTAAGACATAAAATTATATTTTACATTATATACTGTAATTTTATTTTTTTAAGACATAAATACAGAAATAAATTAGTATTACATACATACGTATTCATTTGTGTAAAACTATGCCTAGTGAGTTTTTTTATATCCTCAATGGCCGTAAAATATGTACTCAATAGGTATTGTAACAATATACGTACTGTAGTACGTACAATACTGTATATACATAAGAACTTAAATTTTCTTGCCTTAGAAGTCAAAATTCAGTTTTAAAAAATCAACCTTTGGTAATCCGACATTTTTAATAATCTGACACCCCCTCGGTCCCGTAACTGTCGGATTATCGCGAGTCAACTGTATCTTCTAATGAAGATTGGATATATTATAATGAATGCTGAGCAAACAGGGAAAAATATAGATGAAGGACAATACTACAAAAGCAACTTACTAGTCCCAAATATTTTTTTTCCTATAATTACTCTAACAATTGAAATGTAATTAATATAAAAATCTTAATAACTGAGCAACGCGAATTGTCATTATTCCATTTGAATAAGGTTTTGCCTCTGTTCGTCCATTTGTTTGTTTCGCTAAAACGGTTGGACGGATTTTTAGCAAATTTTGTACGTAACATATTGATGATCCAACTTAAAGCACAGGCCCATTTGTTTTGGTCTCCGCTCTTCTTATCCTTCGAAACTGGACTCTCAAAACCTCTCTCTTAAACGGTTAGACGGATTCTTTAACGCCTATTTAATATTCATCTTATGAAATAGGATTGATTTGATCTCCATTTCTCCCCAGTCCTTGAAATGGGTCCCAGCGCTGTAGCTCAGTTCGCACTGATAGATGGAACGCTGAGCGTATACCTTAATAATGAATGTACAGTAAACCCTCTCAAATCTGGCCTAATGTGGCGCCCAGTGGGCCGGATTACAGAAAAGCCGGACTACCGAGAGTGTTCTTAAAATAACTCAATGGCTCAATTTTTGTGAAGACATAATGTTAGGTTTAATTAATTTAACGCCATTTTCATAATTTTGCACTCAAATGTTTATTAAAAACAATACAAATGTCCTTTTTCCGATACTAAGCTCTAGTGATATTGTTTTGCGGATTCCCTTGACCAATCTCCTTAAGGCATTAAGCTTCTGTTCCATAGTGACAAAGTTTTTCTTTCTTTTTTCACTCACAATGAATACGCGCGGATTGGGAAACAAAATAGGGAAACGAAATTAAAAATTAAAAATGAAAGAAAATAAGTTTTAGGTTACTTAAAAATGAAAATCACTGTAAAGAAAAGAAAGGAAAAGTAGATTTTCTTTCAGTAGATTAGAAATTAAAAATATTTTATCATATTACGAATATATTATATATACGGAGTACCATCACTGATCAAAATTCATTAAAATTTCGAGAATTGTACTTTCATTTAGTTTTCATAATTATAAATAATATTTTTATGAATTTCTTGTTGGTATTTAATACTTTTTTATTAACATCTTACGAAATTAAGATATAAAATTATTTAACTAAATGAAATATGAATTCGTTATTTTTTTACATTATCCTTTTGTAGAAAGCAGGTCAGTAAGACTTTCGAAAGAAAAATTTCAAGCAAAATTGAAAATAAAGGAAGAACTCTTTGCGTTATCAATGTATTACCATTTTCTGAGATTTACTTAATATATATAAACAAAAAAAATAAATAAATAAATTATGTAGGTCCATTAAAAATAGAAATGCATTACCTCTTCTGGGTTAATGTGATTTAATTTCATTAAGAGCATTGGTAACATTGACTTAATTGAATGGCTTAATCATTTACCTACAAATACTTGCAGGTGTCCATCGCATTGTGGAGTCTGAGGATGGGGGAGTGGTCGATTTGGAAGGTTGAGGGAATAGACACTAAAGGAATCGTCCTCATGATTTCAGTTGGTCCACAAATAAACATATATCACATTCTGAGGAAATTCAAGGAATTTGGGGGTCATTTTTGGATGGATGTGGGGGGAGGTATCTAATTTAATCGTACTAGTATTAAAAGTATGAATAACTGTCTCTGTATGTCACTTGTTGAACACGAGTCTCAATTTAAAATTAAGATATTTTGTAAATGTTTTATAAATATTTTATACATTAAGTTATTTTTAACTAAATATTTTAAATATTGATAAATATGTAAATTAAGCGTCCATTTAATTCGTTTGTGGTCGGCTTGACTGCTGACTCTTGAAGTAGGTGTTTCATTTCTACAGTGACTTTGTTTTTTGCATAATTTCTTGGTGGTTCCACTGTCAGTTTTGTTGTATTGTTTTTAATCAAAAGTTCCAATATCAGAATGTAGACTATATTTTCCAATACCAAAATCAGGCCAACTCTTAATGTAAATATATGAATTCGTCGTGACTATACATGAACTATCTATTGCTGATCAACCCAAGACATACATTGATAGTCTTAGAACTTGTGCTCATGACACTTAAGATTTTACGTCAAGGGCGAGTGATTGCAATGGCGTCCTCAGACTACCGATTTGGAGCTCAAATCCTCAAACTGAAAGAGTATAAAATTTTCTTTAAAATATTTATCATTAGAGTTCGCCAAAGAGAATGACAGCTCTACTCGCCACTCGCCACTCGCTACTCTACTCGCCACTCGCTACTCTACTCGCCACTCGCCACTCGTTACTCGCCACTCTGCTCACCACTCCTCCCTTAGGCCCCTACACACTAGGCTAGTATTTAGTCGAGTCGCGAGTAATTTAGTAACTAAAATACTCGCTACTGTTCAAAAAATCGTTCGCACCACGGTCGAGTAAAGTACACAAGTGATTGTTGTTTTGCAAAATGAAGAGGCTACTACGCAAGAATGTTTCTTATGGTTTCATCCAATAAAGTGAACCATTTTACCGACGGAATGTATACTGTGTCAGTCCCTGCGCCGGAACTTTTGGAATCCTTTATTTTTTTTAGCTCCTGCGAGTAGGTCGATCTGCACAAAAATTATTATTCATTTTGTTACATTACTATTTGGAATAAAAATAATAACATGATTAGGCATCGATAGTATAGATTTATTAAAGAAAAAACCTAATGCAAGTATATACTAACCTTATGTTTTTAATTTTAATTTTAATTTCCTTTTCACCAAATCCAGGTATGTTCATTGTATTTTCTAAATCCATGTAAACAGCTTCCCTAATTTGTTTGTTTTTGTATTGTTGAGACTTAACATTCCAGAGACACTCATGTTCTACATACTTCGAAACAAATTTCATTGTCGTGTCTTCGCTCCAACGAAACGCCATTGTGACAGCTAATGAACTGGCTTACAACGGGACGTTCCGACTTGTTTAGTTGATGAACACGTGATTAGTGACGAGTGGAGGGGGGGTGCTACTCGCCCGAAAAAATAGAGTACGACTAAATCGTTTGACTAAGTCTCTTACCAAACTACTCGACTAAATTATTGTTGTTCAGACATCTTTAGGTACTAAATTACTCGCCACTCGACTAAATTACTAGCCTAGTGTGTAGGGGCCTTTAGCTAATGGCTGGATTGTTCTTTGACAAATATCTCCAGATAACTTTATAATTTCTCAATCGGATTAAGATCCGGACAGTGATCAGGCTATTGTATAATGCTTAATCTTCTTGATGAAAGTGCTGCTTTACTTTCTAGTTTATGACCATGGTCGTAGTCCTGTTAGAATACCACCCCATAATTCAGCCATTGTGCTTAAGATGGGTCCTAATACAGAAACGGTATATTAAGTCCTAAAATTAGTCGATTGAAACAACCTGATATCATATTTTATGTCGGGATGTGATGTACAGAAATCTTCTCATACCATAAAACCGATCAGTTCCTTGATAGTCCTTATGAAGAATTATGTAGGACAAAAGGATCATCCGTTCTATGTAGACCGAATTTACATCAGGCAAACCTATTCTCGACTTTGTCCTGACGTCAAAGATCGATAATTCTGAACAACACATTTTTGTTTATTGTTAAGGTCGCCAAAGATTTAATTGAACCACGCTGTGTTCTTACTAAGTAGAACCCCTCTAATCCGTCACCTTTGGGACTGGGGGTATGGTCGGAACGCAATGAAGGTCGGATTATCAGAAAATACAGAAAAATACGGATTTACTGCGTTGTCAAGCAGTTCAAGTTTAGACTTTTTCAATGTTTTGCGATTCTTAAGAGCGTTTTCACTATCTATCATCACTGTATATGCAAGTAAACAACACGACGAGTCCGGGATAAGTTCGGCCGGCTCAAGCACAGTCGGATCAACTGGAGTGGCGGACCAGCCGAGAGCGGACGAGAGGGGTTCAACTGTAATTACTCTTTTTAACGGATTTACTCAGATCAAAATCCAAGGTTACTCAACAGAATGGCAATAACTATGTAAAAGGAAGCAATTATTGTTTCGGATTGCTACGTATTTAACTTTGGTCAGAAATCAGCTCATGGTCATATTTGGAAATAATGAGCCTGTCCGGTGTGCTTAGCTCACACTGTCTTCATGAATATAGATGCAGTCATGGGTCTACAGTCCTTCAACGACCATTGGGCTTATAGCGGGTTTGGTGACAACAACTTTCGTACTTGGAAAATTCTAATCACTTCACAAAATAATGACAACTAAACAGTTAACTCTTCATGCAAAACTCATATCTATATTTTAATTTGATGGCATTGGTTTCCGTCCCTGTTCAGTTGTAGTAGGCTATACTTTACAGTGTGACAGAACGCTGTGTTGTGCAGGTAAGATGTATCTGAAAAGACAGAAACCGAGGAACGGTTATGGTCTGTAGGTCAGGTGATAATTAAGTCGAAAATACTATATTTTATTGGGTTAAAGACGACTTTTAATTTGAATCGTTAGACTGTAATTTATAATGATTTATTGAATAGTAGATATTGAATGTATTGTATTGTGTATTTCTCAAGTTCTTTCCCTACTGATCCAACAATCTACTATCTTAACCCTTCCAATCTCCGACAATTTACATACTTTAATTCACTGTAAGTGAAGTGACTTCAAGTGGCGAAGTCGTAATATTCCACTTGAATATTTTTCTTCTTGTTTGCCTGTTTATATACGCATCATGCTAAAACGGCTTGACGAATCTCCTGAAAATCTAATATGTTATTAAGTTATTTAATACGGTACTTAAGTTTTTATTCATAAAAGTCAAGTCAAGGTGCAATACGTGCGCACAAATGCTGTGTCTCACAACAACTCTTCAATCCGGTGTGGGCAGTGTCATGGTGTGGGGGATGTTTTCCTGGCACACGTTGGGTCCAATGATACCTCTGGAGGCATTCAGGATGCTAGAGCGTACCTAAACATCGTAGCTGACCAAGTGCAACCGTACATGTTAACAGTTTATCCTCTTGCAGATGGCTACTTCCAGCAGGATAATGCGCCGGTGCACAAAGCCCGCATCACTATGGGATGGTTTGAGGAACATGACGATGACTTTTCCTTGCTGCAGTGGCCCTGTCAGTCCCCGGATCTCAGCCCGATTGAAAATTTGTGGGATGAGCTGGAACAGGTTGTTCGTTCCAGGTCTAAACCTCCATCAAATCTTCAGGAACTGCATGATACACTCATGTCTGCATGGTATACAATACCTCACCAATGTTTTCAGCATCTTGTGGAATCCATGCCTCGACGAATTCAGGCTGTTTTGAGGGCTAAAGGAGGCCCAACATGCTACTAGGTAGATGTACCTAATAAAATGGCCGGACAGTGTATTTTGCCCTCCACTCCTCCCATCCCTCAGAAAAAAAAAAAAGACCTCAAAATCCTTCGCTGTAACGGCTGGATTTTTAAAAAATTTGATATGACGCTTTTTAATAGCCCCATTTAAAATATGAACACGACTGTTTTTGTCTCTATCGACCCCTTCCTCAAATTGACTATCCCACCCAAACCAGTTCCACTGTGCTATGGATATACGAGGGTAATCCTAGTTAGTTTAATACAAGCGATTCCTCCACACACTTCTTAGGCCATTCAGTCTTCGCTCATTATAATTATTTAGAATATTTTACTAGAGTATTTCTTCATTATATTTTTAAAAAATATCTCTATTTAGAATCTGTAAATTAATTATTTTTTGAGACTAAAAATGATTTTAATGTACAAAAAATAATTTAAATGGATTTTATTCGGTGTAATACTGCATCTCTTGCAGAATTATAAATAATATTAGCTATCAAATGACAAAGGTTTTAGCCCCTTCACATAAGGATGTAGATATTCCAAGCTTAACTGGATTTTAAGTCAGAGACTGCTTTCAATGGTCTACAAGATCTAAGAAAGATCTAGATTATTTAACCTAATTCTCTGATAAAGTCTTCGCCGATATCAATAAACTTTTATCTCAGTCAGTTCTATTAGGACAAGTATAATCAACTAAAAAAAATATCTAAGGGACACATACGTCACGTCCCTCTTGTTTCCATTCTATCATTGTACGTAAATTTTATAAATATGTTGATTCTATATCATGTGCTACAAATGAGCCATATTTAGAAAACGTAAGTGGTAATGAATTAGCGTATTTGCCGGCGTATTTATAAGAGGCCTTATAAGAGGCATGCGTTGTCAGGGGCATTTAGGGAAAAAAATTATTATATTGAAAAAAAAAATTATGCATTCATGGTATAACACGCACCATGTTTGAGACAAAAAGGAAAAAATCCAATCTTATGTGCCAGCAAAAACGGTATTATAACAAAGACAATTTCATTACTAATTTTAATTATTTCAAAACAAGCATGTTATTAATTCAAATTAGTTGTATTATTTTATAAAATTACGATATTGTGTTACATTATTATTATAAACGTTTCCAAGAGACAAATGATAATTTTAGCAATTGTTGAAAAACACGATGTTTTTATTATTATAGAAAAGTTAGAGAAAGAAAGTATAAATTTAAAAAAAAGAAATAGACATTGTGATGTTTTAGGAATAAATCTCGAAAATTCGTTCAAAAATAACCATCTTTTAAACGATATATATTATTAGAATTCTTTAAGAATACATGAAAAAAGGTAATTTTATTAATAATAAATAATAAACTTGTTCAGAAGTGATATCTAAAAGAGCTATTTCATGTTTTTGGTGTTCATCAGCCAGGATCTAACTACATAGTTTTGCCAAACGGACAGAAGCTTGCCTTTTTTTTTTTTGTTAAAAGTAATTATTTTTTTATACAAATTTAAAAAAGCAAAGGATTCTATTTCCTTGTTTAAATTTTAAATTATGACAAATAGTTGTCAATATAAAGTTGTATTTTTTTTTTTTTTTAAATATAGCTTAGATATTCTTAGACTTGGTATTAAAAGTTGATAAGGCTTCTGGTTTTCAAATATATATATATATACGACTGTTTACAAATCGTGAAACTATTTGAATAATGAATATACTGATATAATCGTTAGAGAGCTTGAGTGTTCAAGGGATTTAAATACGCATGCGCTGTTCTACGGAAGTTAAACATGGAAAAACTCATCTCCTTTAGATATGATTTTTCTCTGGAAACTAGACTCATAAAACCAGTCAGTGTGTTTAAGTGTTATTAAAAACCTAATAACTTTCGAACCACTGGATGAAACTTCTTGAAACTTGTATGCATATTTGAGGACTAGGAGCTATCTAAGTTTTGCATATGAAATCTTTCCCAAAAGTATCCTTGTCACGAGAAGGCGACCAGAACTTTTCGGCAGTCGACAACCCACTGGCAGTTGTCGAATGATATACAGAATGATATCATTTTACAGAATGTCTACGACAGCAGTTTATAGGAAATGACAACTTTCTATATGGAATTGTTATTGATTCCATATCTTTAGCATCCTTAGGCAAAGCGGGTGAAAAGAAAAATAAATAAATAAATAAAATAAAAGACAATTATTAAATAAAAACGCCAATAGATACTTCAATATGAGTTTGCGAATTGCTCGACATGATACAATACTAATACTACATAGGTATTTTTGTAATGTTCGAAAGGCATTCCTCAACAGTATCTTTGTTGAATATTTGCTTAAATATTTATTAGATTTCAAACGTAGATTTTTACTTCTTTTACAGTCCGATTACTGTATATTCAGTCTACTAGACTAGCTTTTATTAAGCCAATTATGAATAGTCTGGTTTCGTATTATTATTTTTCCGTTATGTGTCCTGGGTTTTCCTCGCTCCCTCGCAATTTTCCACTGTATTCCGCGTGTAACTAAATTCGTTTGGCGGAGAAGTGACTGTTGAAGGAGCTGCGGCACGTGCCGCCACGATCCCCTCCATTGTGGGGAATTCTATTCATGTGAAGTTACAGCAGACAGTGGTAAAGCACACTGGGAAGCTATCGAGACACCCACCTGTTGGAAGTGCGTCTTGGACGACAGCAGGCTTTGGAACAGCAGACGCAAGAGGCCATTCGCCCTTGTCCCTCGCTCACCTGCCCCGACAGCTGCCATCAAACCCCCCCACAGAAACAAATATTGGGGCATTACTATATACGGGCGTTATATAAGAGAAAAGGGGAAACCAGGCAGGTTTAGTGGTGAATGATATCGTACAAAATGCCCACGTATTGATATTAAAACGATTTTGACAATATTCGTACAAAAGGGCCTCCGCATTTGAATAAGACTGCCCAAGAAAAAGAAAATTCCGTGATTTAGAAGATGCCATTGACTCAAAAATGTCAATGACTGCTGGAACCAGTTTTTAGTTTTAGTGATTTTGAAATTTTCTTTATATTATCAGTATACGTTATTCTTAAAATGTGACATTAAATTGACTGTATTTCAAAGTAACATCTCTTCCTTTAAAGACATTAGTTAGATTTTTCTTTATAATTTGATGTTATAAGGAATTATAACTAGTTATCGCAGGACGTTATAGATTAGAAGACATCTAAGTGGGTACGTGAAAAATTTTATAATTTTTATACGATATGAAAAAATAATATGTATCTGTAAAATTAAAACTGCTACTATAGCGTGCGGTCTGCCGCAATCAGGATAAAATTATATTACGTGTATGTTATTGATGCAAAAATTTAACGTGCCTAAAACCTTAACATGAAAAAGAAATTTAAAAA
>JAFIDM010002131.1:20873020-20884960 GCA_023159025.1 Thereuonema tuberculata | reverse complement strand
TTAAAAACTGGAAATGAATTAAAACAAAGGACTACAAAAATTGTGGATGAACTTCAAAGATAAAATTTGGACATTTATTTCTGAATTTAAATTTAGATATTTATTTTTTAACGTTGGTAATAATGCTTCGGGAATGCGTTACACGGAGCAAGTCATGTTTATTCTATTTGTTGTATTCGGTATTCATGATTGTTGTTCATATATTTTAGTTGGGGAGAAGATAAGGTGATTTCTTTTCCCATTTTGTTACATGTAAAACTTGATAAAGGAGAGCCGGGTGAGGCCTCTGAAATATTGTAACAGAAAGGTTTGTGATGTTAATAGAACAAGAATTCTTTAAGAACCTGCAAAGAAGTATGACGAGGATGCAGGGTTATGTCTGATATTATTCATAACTAAAAGTAGGCCATCTCCCGTATACACGCGCTTGTTTTTCTATATCACATAGATTTAGTTAAGTAAGAATATTATATTTAGTTTCATTATTTAGTTTCGGCAGTTAGTTTTAATTGTCATTTTCGAATTACAAATAAATAGACGGATCGGAAATAAATAAACAATCTTGAGATTCAAAAAACAGGTTGAATACATTCATTATTTAATGGGGCGAATGGGAAGGACACATAAGTCAAAAAAACAAAATAAAGTGAGTTATAGTCCCGGTGGCCTAATGTATAAGACGTCTGACTTCGGATCCGAAGGTTGCAGGTTCGATTCCCGTCGTTTCATTGTATAAATTACTTATTTTTTCCATTCTCACAGGAAATTGCGCCGGCCAGAGAAATAAAAGATTTTAGTAATATAGATTTCGGTTTAGAGATGGTGGAAAAATAGGAAAGCAAGAAAAATGGCACTGGGTCGGAAATACAGTATTTATCAATACTTAGGAAGATGGTTTTCATCAGGCATAAGGAAAATTTAAAGCTTAAGAAAAATAGAGGAATGAAAGTTACATGGGAATTAATTAAACTAAGTGACAAAATGCATAAAACTGGAAAAAGGCAAAGTTTTTATTTAACGATTTGGTAAATAATGTATGTTCGTATGGGATGGAACTAGAGACTGACGTTGAGGGAGGAGTTGGATCCTTTGTGACATCTCTTTGAAAAAATATTTTTTAAATTAAAAATATCAATGCTAGGTTACGTTATACAATTGAAATTAAAGCTATTAAAACAGCATTCAATAAAAAAAGAAGAGAAGGAATAAGGTTAAAAAAAGACTTTTTTGTTTTAGCTGTTGTTTAGGCAGTCTGATCTCTGAAACAACTAAGTAATATTCAGAATCCTCCCTGCAAAATTCTGCGCCATTTTTTGAAGGCATTTTCGAGAAGTAAACATAGAAGCAAAAAAAAAACCAAAACAAAACAAATAAGTTCGAAGAACTGGAAGCCTACTTTTCTAAAAATGTGATTATTTAAAATTTCTTAATTTTATTTCTTGTATTTTTTTTTAAATCGTGAAAACTAAAAAAACGAAAAGAATTTTATTTTCAAATTCTAATTTATACTGAAAACAAACAGTGCATAGTTTTCCAATTTCTGAAAAAAAAAAATTCGTATTAATTGTTTCTTGTTCTGTTGTGCCTTCCGTATAGTTACCATTTTGTTGAATTTTAAGCAAGTAAAATTTATTACTTTATTTCAATTTTAAATCGGATTCATTTTAATTGTATCAAGCTTTGCTTAATGGATTAATATTCATCACTTAAGAATATGAGATACAGTATACTCTCGATATCTCGAATTTCGATATCTCGAAAATCTTGATATGTCGAAAAATTATTTTTCCCTTTAATATTACATATTCATCTAATGCTAATTCTTATGTCGAAGAGTTTTCACTAAAAACCTTGCTATGTCTACTATTTTTCGATGACTTTTCTGAAATAGAAAAATTGGTTAAGAATAATTTCAAAAGAGATGTCGCCAGGGCACGATACTTTTTTCTTTTTTTTAAGAAATTCTAGCAATGTAAGTTCATTGTATTTTGCTAATTATTTTCAATGTAATGTAAGTATTTTCGACTACTTTTAAAAATTAAAATTATCATTGCTATATTTAGACTTATTGTCAACTATCATTACATATTTATACTTATTCTCATCTATCAAGAGACTAATTTTTAGAATATTATTCCGTATCTTGTGTTTTTACGTGAATTTTTATGTTTTGGTTATGACCTTGTTATCTCGAAAACTCGCTATCTCGAATTTTTTTAGCGTCGACTTCGACTTCGAGATATCGAGAGTCTACTGTATTAAGAGAAATAAGATAGAAATCCATTGTTTAGCTTCCAATGCGGGAATTTTTGCCTCCTTCGCCCGCTAATTACTCGACAAAGACTCATTTGAAAAGATTTTAAATAAGTTAGATTATCCCTAGTCCCGAATGTGCATATCAAGTTTGAAGAAGACTCATCCACGATTTAAAAGTTATTCGAGAAGGGGGGACACATACACACCCAAACTGATATGATAACCCTCACGTTACTATGGAAACGTAGACAAAATAAGAAAATAAAAATCATTCGAATATGTGTCTATTTTTTTATTACAATTCCTATATCTCTGTTTTCGTGTTGAGAACGATATTAAATGCCAATCTACAGTGGTAAAATCCGAACAAAGATCCGACAAGCCAGGGGAACAGTTACCGGGGTCAAGGTCCTAATGGAATTATTTTTATGGGGCCCTTCCCTCCCCACAACCAACCCCTCTCTCATTTAATTTCACTAAAGTTTTCTTTACAAAACTCGCAGATGGGCTTCTGTGTTTTCCCCCACCTTTGCTTTACTGTTCCCTCGCTGCTGCTTTCGACCTAATCAAGTTGAAAAAAGGCTGGCATTTGGTCTATTGGTTAGTGCAGCGCCGAACATAAATAGTTTATCATACTGATGAGAGCTAAAACACGTCAGCTCCTTATCGAGCGCCATGTGTCGCGTTTATGTGTGTTAAGCCTACTACAAAGAAGAATTAATAAGCTTACGTTTAGATTTTGTTATTTTATTTTGGTAAACGTTTTAAAAGAGGAATGTCGATTTTACGAAATTGAACGAGAACACTGATTCTAATTTTAAATAAATAAATAAATTACAAATATTGTATGTTTCCATCAATTTTATTTCCAACAGAACTCCAGGAGTTACATTAGACGTTTATAATTTTTAGCATTTAGTTAAGAGTGGCTTAATAGAGAGGGAGAGATACTTAAAACAAAGTAGAATAAGCTAATCGCCATTGGCGCCGATTCTGAGGGCCCAAAAATTTTCATTGGAGGGCCGGGACCATTCTGTATCAGGTATTAATAACAAAGGTCTTTACTGCGATAATTATTTACAGATAAATTACTTCACATTATTTCACGTAATATCTTTCAAGTAAAGTTGTCTTTCATTCAATTTTAATTAAAACAAAGGAAACTTATAACTTGCTTTCTTTGAAATGTTTCACATTTTTCTATGCTTTTTTTGAAGTCTTAAAATAATACCATTAAAAGCCTCCTTTTTTTTTTTTTTTAATTACAATAGCAGCGAATATAAACAAAGCTTAGATAAACAATAAAAAACTCTCCATAAGGAAAATGGGCGAGAAAATTCATGTGCACGCTTTCCGCGGCCACTATGAATTTTTTTAGCACAGAATAAGTATCAATGGGTGAGACGAAGTTGTTTACTAGAACAGCTAAAAGAGCTGTTTCACATTAATATGGCGATCACCAACTAATATAACCAATATGGCGATACACAGGCCTGTAGGAAATGTCGTCGGAATCATTGTGTAGCCTGCAAATTGTTTTTTATTGTTTATTTTTTAAGCTTTGCAGGGTCCTCATTATTCCGATAATACACTAAACTCCCGATTATCCGCGGAATTGGGTGGCGCGGCAACCGCGGATTAGCGAATTCCGCGGATAATCCGAAATAGGACGAAAATCAATACAGAAATGCTTTTAATATGTTTTATTTACGTTAAAATGGCAATACATACAGTTACAGTGCATACATTATAAACAATTATTTTATTTTATTTTACTTTATTTACTCCCATAATTTAGTGTAGCCTGCTGGCCTAAGCTCCGTTCTTTAAATTGTTGTCTATTATTGTCTTCACTTACTTTGTTAGCCTCTTTTATTGTTTACCTTACTCTAGATTTTTTTTTTTTAATTCCGTAATTTATTGTACAATAAAAAAAAATGGAAACAGGAGAGATCCGCGGATAATTCGCAAAGCGGATAATCGGGAGTTTAATGTATTTCGTATAGGCCTGTGTATAGAGACCTGGTTGTTGACTGGTGACTCCTCCTAGCTGATGATCGCCTTATTAGCGTGAAACAGC
This sequence comes from Thereuonema tuberculata, assembly GCA_023159025.1. Classification (NCBI taxonomy): domain Eukaryota; kingdom Metazoa; phylum Arthropoda; class Chilopoda; order Scutigeromorpha; family Scutigeridae; genus Thereuonema; species Thereuonema tuberculata. The sequence continues at coordinate 20,880,624 of JAFIDM010002131.1, read as the reverse complement.
TGTTCTACGATGTCACTTAGTAAACAACTTGGTCTCACCTATTGATGTTTATTAATAATCTTTCATTCAAATTTTTCATTAAATTCACAAACCTCATCAAATTAATTTGCTCAAATCCAAGCATGCACATATAGTCTAAAGAAGAGATTGTAGTCATTGTTGGATGTCGATTGAAATTCATTGTTTATTATCAATGAAAATTAATTGTTTCTCTTCTAATGCGTTTCTATGGCAATTTTTGTCATCTTTTTGAGCAAATTTTCCTAGTGAAATTTCAAACACAACAGACAGATTGTCAACTTGCAGGAAGATCGATTCACTGATTCAGAAGTTATTGTACAGGAATACATATAGGCTACACATGAACTGATTGATTTTATACCAAATCGGCTTCCTTAAAAAAATAGAATATACAGGGTGGCTGAAAAGTATGTTTTTGTGTGTAAACTTCAAGTTAGGGACCAGATTAACAAATCAAATTTATTTGAGAGATGAAATAGAGCTATATGATCACTTAGGACAGAAGGTGCTCGAAGCTTGATTCTTTTGCTTTGATACAGGCCTTCAGACGACAGAATCAACTGTGCGCCGCAGATAGTCGACGTCGTTATTGTCCCACGCCTTCTGAAGCACCAACTTCAGAGCATCCACTGAGCCGTAGGAGTGACCTGAGATCTTGCTCTCCAAAAGTACCCATACACAGAAGTCCATCGGGTTGAGGTCCGGCGAGGAAGAAGGCCACAAGTCCTTGCCCCAGTACGGGAAGTGAGCGTCCAGAATGGCTTTGGTCGATTTGGAGCCATGGGACGGAGTCCAATCTTATTGGAGGACAAACAGTCGCTGAGCAAAGTGCTTAGTGACCCAGGGCAACCGATTATCCATCAACACCACCGAGTTGGTAGACCTCCGAGTTGATTTTCACATTTCTGTCAATGAAGACCATCGGAGTTTCATCTTCCGATGTCACTCCAGCCCAAACCATGACACTTTTGGGAAAGAGTCTGTTATGAGCCAGACGACGTTTCGGGGACTTGCTGTCAGCTTTTGACAACAACTGTCTCTGGTTTTGACCGTTGGGAAGAGGTTCAACTGTGAAAATCTTCTCGTCAGTCCACATCACATCAGAGATGCGGCGCACCTTGAGCTCGCGCAGAAGCTTTTTGGATTTTATCAGTCGATTTTGTTTGGATTGCCCCGAGAGAAACTGGCCTCGACAGAGCCGGTAACTCTTCAGCTTGAACTCGCTCTTCACGATCTTCTGGAGGGATTGACGGCTGATCCTGAGGTCCGAAGCGATGCGATTCATGCTGACTCCATCGTTGCGAGTGATCCTCTTCTTGATTTTTGCACGAATCCTCCGAGTGTTCGGAGTTCTCGGCCGTCCACTTTTCGGCATCACAGAGATGTGTCCTCGAGCCTTGAGAGCAGCGGAGACATTCCAGACCGTAGAAGAGGGAATCCCGAGCCGCTTTACAGTGTCGCAAATCCGGAGTTCGTCCTTGAGCAGCTTCTCGATAATGGGGCAATGTGATGAAATCTTAATAGCGAGAGTTCGGATGAACATTGGATCAAATAACTCATGCAGCTCTTTATATAGCTTCCGGACTTTCGGAAATTTTCGCAACATTTCGAAAATACCCCTTGGCACAGTGCCAGAAACGCTCAACGCCGCGTCCTATAGTTTTCAGCTACCCTGTAATAGAAATTTCAACTTTTACAACAAATAAATCGTTTTTCTTAAAATATGTGTGATGCTGTTAAAATCCAGTAAATAAGCTGAGTTCATTCCTTTGAAAGCTTGAAATGTTAAATTTGAAGAAATAAAAAAGCAAAACAAATTGAAATTCAAATTGAAAGAAAACCTCTTGTTCACAAATATTAATTCAAAATTGAAAACCTTCCGGATTGGTCAGTTAATCTGCCCTGGGATTGACTGAACCAGGAGGCCAATCAACTACGCGACTAGCTGTCTCTCCCAGTGACCGACAAATTATCTGTTGCAACATTTACAGAGGATTGACTGAAAGCGTGTTACACTGGGAAAATACAGTAATAATTTAAATGTTTCTACATTTACATAGCTTTGACCTAATATTGCAAAACAGGAAAGCTAACAAGGAAGTTACAACCTTTAATTCCATAATATAAAATAAAAATTTGGGTTTTTCTGCCCGCTTCTCCTCCGAAACCATAAGACACAGAAATACAAATAAGGTGTCAAATGTTAGCTGTACTATTGAGGATGACATTTCATTTTTCATCGACGTGGGTCACCCGTAAATCACGTGAGATAAAAGGCTAAACCGTTCATTTTTGGTCGGCTTCCTTGCCCCACCCTCTCACCACACACACACGACGGGCACGTCACCTTGGATTCCGAGATCACTTTCTCAATGAACAGGGAAGCCGAGTGGGTGGCGGGGAAGCTACTATAAATTGTGCGGGTTGCTTTATACATAAAAGAAAACTTTTCTTTTTCTGCCCGCTAGTCCTCCGAAACCATAAAACACAGAAATACAAATAAGGTGTCAAATGTTAGGTACGTATAATATTGAGGATGGTACATTTTGTTTTTTATCGACGTGGGTCAACCGGTTGAAAGTAAGGTCAACGTATGAAACCGTTCGTTTTAAGACAAATTTGTAAACATAAAATTATTCCTCTCATTGAGATGAACGTTTTAGAGGTAGTGCGGTCGCGATCGAGGGTCAGGTGACTGAGAAAAATGGCCAGAACCCAAGGTCACATGATCACCAAAAATTTTACTTGACAGGTTTCCTAGTAACATTATAATTTTTGTGCTGATTTCCTAAGAATTAAGTTCATGGAAATAAGTTAATGTAGTTTATGGAAAGGAATTATGGCAATCTATAAACTAAATAGAATAAATAAGTAAGGAAATATTTAGTAGAAATAAGTAATAAAATACAAATAAATTAGCCATACGCTAAAAAGGGTATCGTATGCTTATTTATTTACTTATTCATTTATTTTTTCTTCAAATAAATGATGAACTTTTATCATTTATGTCCAACACTAGCTACATTTCACCAAAATCGATACATAAGATAAAAGCCTGAAGCTGTTCTAGATTCTCTTTGATGACGACTCAATGCTTGAATAAAAACAAAAGAAGTTCGTTCTCAATATTTTTTTTCACTGTTTAACTTTTTGTTCGTTAAACTCTGCTATCGTAGATTTTTAGCGTCCCATAAGGATCAGCTATGAGGGTTCCTCTGTCTGTGTCTGCGTGTGTGTTTGTATAGAGCTCTCCATGGTCAAAACCGGGAGTAGGATCTCTATGAGTTTTATTTCGTTGGACTCCCTAGAGCCTGAAGGTTTAGAAGAAACTCCGTCTCCGTCTCATTAAAACCTGGAACTCTAGGTCAGTTCAAGTTTAGGTGCCCGTTGACCGTGGCAGGAAAATAATGGTAATTGACAAAATTGAGATATAGCTATACTAAATCAACCATATTGAGAATGAATATGATAACCTCGACGCATTGTGGCTACTTATTCATAGTCGCCCGAATACTGCAAAATGGCGGCCTAAACAAATCAAATGACTTAATGCGGACATCGCTTCCACAGAGGATGCTTAGTCAACTTCCCTGCAAGCCCATATATATGCCGTATGTGTACCGAGGAGGCCGTAATCAAATTGTACGTGACCCTTGACGTACAACGACTTGAATAAATGAGTTTTGAGGGCCAATCTTCTGTAGCGTGACTTTTAATAACATAAGAGTTTGATTGATTGCTAATTGTACGGATTGGAAAATGGAAAAAAAAATTAAGAAACTTCGAGAAAGAACTCTAGAAAGTAGGCTTTAAGTTCTTTCGAGTTTTTTGTTTTTATTGAGCATTTAAAATGAAGTTATTCATTATTACGTATAACAATCCGGCATTGATCGGAAGTAGAAACTTACTAATCAAAAATCCTATTCACCACCGCTCAGATTTGTTTGTTTATCCTGAAGCTTCACTATCTCTTAGGATGCTATTCAGGGAAGATAACAACTTACTGTACAGTGTATTTATATAGTTTGCTGGAGCTGAAAATAATATCTAAATTCGGATTTCAAACAACGAGCTGAAACGTGAGTTGTTATCAAATGCTGACTGCACCAAAAATTCGAGTTCGTCAATTGGTGCCAAAAATCAATCCAGACCTATTAGAAATTTTTTTATTTATTTAGGATTTTTAAGTAGATTTTGAGTTAACGCGGTTATAAACAGACGAGTTTATTTCACCTGAAAACTGTAATCTAAAATTTCAACCATTATACACTCTTTAATACATAACAAGGAATGTGCAGAGCCTTTAGACTGTTATTCAGTTTTGGTGCTTCGTGAACACTCAAGGCATACGTGAAGGTATTCTCGAGATTCGGGGGAGAAATTCCGGAACAAGCTTTTTCTTTTTTTTTGTGTGTGTGTGGGGTGGTAGGTCATTTTTTTATTTTTGGATTTTTGTGGTGGGCATGGGCAATCGCACGTACGCGGAGGTTGGTGGGGGGAGGGGATTGGAATTTTTAATTTTACTACATTTCAATAATTGTATTTTTGAAAGAGGACTAACTTTTATAAAAAAAAAAAGGTCCATTTTATTTAAATTGTTACTTCATTTTCTTTAAAAATTATTTTTTGTGATTTTACAGTTTGCTCTTCCAGTGCCAGTATGCTCACCTGTCCCCTCTGTGGGCAACCATGGTGATTTGTGTTGTGACTTTTTTGTTGGGAGGGTGGGGGAGGTTTGGATATAGGGTTCGCGATAAAAATTTGACGTTGCAAGAGGATCACGAGTAAAAAAAAAAGTTTGGACACCACTGCCTTATACCAAAATCTATAATAAACTTTGGTACGAAGTATCCCATGCAAATGTAAAGAAACTGCAGAAGAAAAATACCCTTCGTAAAACGCTCTAGTTTCGAAGGATATCAACTGTAAAATAAGTTGGATGAACAGAATTTGTTAAAAGAAAAGTTTAACAAAAATTAAATTGGAAGTAATAAAAAAAGATAGAAAATTATAGTTGACTGGGTTAAAGGTCTAATTTTAATAACACTAGAATTATAGCTTATCACTAAGAACAATTTCTAAATATGCGAGTAGTCTAACTTAAAAACACATTGTCCAACACTAAAAATAATGGAAGAAAAATTTTAAGAATTTTGTTGTTTTGAAGAAGATAGGAACGAAAATTTTGCGATCTGAAATAAATAAAAATTTGCCAACTGTAAACTATTTTGAATAATTTCAATAAGCAAATGAAATATTATGAATTGTTTAATAAGTTAGTATCTCTCTTATTTTATACTATTAATTTTCCTAAAATGAATTTCTATTGAAAATTTAAACAGTTTCTACGAATCAATGCCATGCCATTCAAATTCAAAATAATTTGAATAAAAATATTATGAAAGTAAAAGTTTAATAATTAAATAAGTAAAATTAAAAAAAAATAATTTACTCAAATATCAAAACTATCTTAAGAACGTTACATATTTAACGTACATAGTAGTAGAGGAATTTGGAATGAGAGGGATTATGATAATATTAATCTATATTAATATTAATCTATGACAAATAATGCTTGCATATCTATTAACGATTTGGGGGTTATAAACAAAACGATGATTTTCCAAAAAATAAAACAAATATTTTTTTGCTTTGGTTTAATTTCTTCTATTTTCGGGGGTAATTTTGAGGGTGGGAAAGATGTTTACAATGTAGAAAAAGGAACTTTTTTTTTTGCACATAACCCATCTCTAAAATTTAAATTCAATAAATAATTCGGTAGAACTAAGAAAAGCATAAGTTTTCTTTAGAGAAGTTATTTCTTTTTTAAAATTATATTTAAGATAAAGTGGATTGTTATTAGGGCCAGGCCTTTTATTATCTAAAATATCTAAGATATAGAAATACAGTGAAGCACCGTTTATACGTTTCTCGTTTATACGTTTTTATCATTTATACGTTTTTATCATTTATATGTTTTTTTGAATGGTCCCGGCAAAATCCAATGCATATCAACGCTAAATAATTTCATTTATACGTTTTCCTGAAATCGCAAATTTCATTTATACGTTTTTTTCAAGAACTCAAGAATAGAGAAAATGCCCATTTCAATCTCAAATTCCCACCTGCCGATTGTCCAGTCTTAGAAAAGGCACGCAGTCTTAGAAAATTGCACTGAAAAACCTCTGCCAAGTTTTCAACAAGCTTTGGCGGGTTTTAACACCATGCAAGAATACCGCATTAGCAGTAATTTAAATGATAAAGTTAAGATGGCATTTGAACAGTGCACAATGAACTTTTTTCTGTACATTCCAAAAAAGCCCTACAATCTAATAAATTATTTTGGAAATGCTGAATAGTAGTACTAGTGGTACATTAAATCCGGAATAAGAAGTTTTGTATTATATACTTCTTGTATTTCATTTCCATGTAATATTTTAATTTACCTCTGACTTTTTATTGTTGGTTATTACGAAATTGTTCTAACTTTTGTGAATTTCGTTTATACGTTTTTTCATTTATACGTTTTTTTTTTCTCAGTCCCTTGAAAAACGTATAAACGGTGCTCCACTGTACAGTTATGACTTAAAAAAATAAAAATATGATCTAAAGTTAATAGGGTTTTTGAAGACCAAAACATAATCTAAAAAATTGACCTATCCAACCAAAAAAAAAAAAGGAAAGCTCAAATGTTTCGACAAGAAACAAAATAAATAAATAAAAACCCGTTCACTTCGTTCAAAAAAAAAAACCTCTTAAAATCTTTATATAATAAATTGTAGTATCTATCTAAATATGTCTTTATTTTATCAAAATCTACTCTAAACTAAAGAAAACAGTCACAATGTGCTCTCAAACTCAAGAAAGGGAGAAACTTGGTTTTATATGAAATATAAAAACCCTATATTAGAATCAGAATCATCTGAGAAGTATTTGTATCGTTTTAAAAAAAGAATTGAAACCCAGGAAAAAAAATAGTTATACGTCTTCAAAATCCGATCCCTAATTATCACGTATTAACAGTAAAACCACGACCAAAAATTAAAAAAAAAACAACAAAAAGGATACAAACAGGCGTATATTTTGGAATTCTAGCCTAGCTTTGGGTCTTCATTCTCTTTACCAATACCTTATAGAAACCCAAACCGATCTGTAAATTTTCAGCTATCTAGGATATGTAGTTTTTTACTGATTGAGAGTGTGTATTTAGATTTATAATTGCATTGTAAAGCTTTTTGTTTTAACTATTTTTTTATTCTCTTCGATTTATATTTAGAGGAGTTACAGAAGTAGACCAAATCGATAACAGTCGGTATTCAAACTTTGTTGTTCGCGTACCCTTGTACCCGATGTAATTTATCTTTAACTATGAATCTATGTGTTTAAGGTTATTGGTTCACAATTCAAAACATCCAACTTATGAGTACTTAAAAATAAACAAAATTCTAGAGCATAGGGCAAGCATCTACAATAAAATTCATACTTTACATCCAATGTACTGTATTACAGTATAATAATTTTTTTATAATTAAAGAGTATGTTTTAATGATGATACCGTGCTGTCTATCAGGATCTTTACACTG
>JAFIDM010002131.1:20827939-20863134 GCA_023159025.1 Thereuonema tuberculata | reverse complement strand
GAAACACGATATTATAAGCTACGAATGCAGGAAATCTGAAAAATATGTCATTGTAATCTGTCACACAAACAATGATATAAAAGATATCATTGTTTGTGGGATAGATTACGTTGATATTTTATAAAGAAATCTTGCAAAGAATCTCAAGATATTAACATGTGAAATCAGACAAAGGAAATCGTGTGAAATTAATGAGTAGTAGAAGTAGTGAGAAAAAAAATAAATGACTCGATAGAAATAAATAATTATACAAAATTAAGACATCATCCCATCGATAAAGTAAATATAGAATTAAGGAATTATTAGACCATGAAATTATTTTGAAACAAGAATACCACATCTCGATTCCCAGATTCTCGCAATTCCCATATACTTGAGGATCCCCATTCTGGAATGCTTGGGAATGAGAATATTTCTGTTTATTACTTATCCTATTCTAGCTATTTTTACGGAAAACCAGTTAGAGAGGAATGTAATCACGAGATCATCGATCAGTGCTTAATAGTAAGAACACGAAACATTAGAGGTTTGCCTAATGACAAAAAGGAATATTTAAGATTCCATGTCCATAGAAATTCCTCGGCTGTAGGTTTTTCTATAAATCCCAAGCAAACGGCATCCATTTATCTTTCTTATGTTTCTTAGGTAACAAAATGAATGCTCACATATGCAGCACACATCAGAAGTCATTTCGAAAAGTTCCAGAACTCTAACTTCATTAATATTTAACTTTCTTTTTAAATTTTGTAGTTCATAGTATTATTTATTATCCATTTCTTACAGTATCTTATAATTTCTCTTTTTATTTTTCTACTATGTCCTAATGTAAAATTCAACATGTACTACTTCTATATTTCTTCTCATTATATTCATATTCTGTACAATTCTACTTATTATACAACTTTAGGTCCAGATATTCTATTTTACTATTAACTACTTCTATAGTAAACTTTAAATTTTTATCTATTGAATTTAGATGATCATAAAATATTCCAAATTGTCTTTTCATATCTCGCCATTAATTAGACTATCATCCGCATACCTATGATATTCGAAAGAAATTTTACTTTTTCATTTCAAAATTTCATTCTTTTCTAAATTATTTAAGTAAATATTACACAACATCCCGTTACTAGACACTCCATTGGAAATCCATTTTACTGTGCGTATATTTTATTATTAACTTGAAAATATGAATTATCACATATTAATTCTAACAGTCTCAATACATTTTCTGATGTAATATTATTTCCCTTAAGCACTTCTTTATTGTTTTCACATCAGTACCAGAAAAGAGACAACAGAAATTGTGCAGAGATTACGTGAAGACAATAAAAGAGAAGCGCCACTCTCCTCCCATTTTTTTCTTCTGCATTAAACGCGCAAAAAAATAAATCTATGTAAATAAAAATGTAAATGTTCGTTTGCTCAAAATCTTAAATCTCTGAAAGTTCTTCACCGATTGCTTTGAAATTTTGACACAAGGTTGTTTCGAATACGCGCGTGTTTTTATATACCTATTATATAGATGTCACACCTGTGACAGGTAAAAACACGCTTTTTTTTTGACAACCCAAGGTGTGTGGCGCCAACCCGCAATACACCTGAGTTAAGCGGAGAAGGCTACAACGGGCTGGGAAGTCGTATATTCTCCGATCTCGATATTAATTTGCGAAATAAATAAAGTTTTTGTTTTTAATGCTGTATATATGCAAGGGTTCCGGAGCGAAGCGACGGTACCCGGCTAGTAAAAAATAAAACTGTTAGGAAGAAGCTTGAGAATGCGATTTTAAGTCGACATGCTCATGCCAATCAAGATATCTCAAAAACCATATAGCCTAGGAAGCTGAAAGTTTAAAGGTAGGTTCAGGCCACGAAAAGGAAGATTCGTATTGGTTATCCGACTAATTATAAGGAACTAGGCAAAAAAAAGCTGACAAAATACCTTCTGTAAACCCACAATAACCACAAATTTATTGTCTTAGAAGGCTAAAATTTTAATGGTAGTTAAAAATAAAAAAAAAAGTCATCTTCCTGTTGATTTTGAAAGAAAGTGGTCCTATAAGTGCCAAAACGATAAACGTATTAGTCTTTTCAAAACGTCGTATTTAAAAGTTATCAAAACATCATTTCGATTTTGTATAAATTTTGTAGCTAAATGAGTCCATTGTGGGAGTAGTTGGCTTGAATGACAGCCAGACCGAAACTTATTTGCGGTTTCTTAACATCCCTGTACTAATTCCTCACGCATTTGCATCCTGGATCATCAGCTTTAAAATAGCGCTGGTATAGCAACAATTCTTTTCCGTTGTGTGATTCGTATGCATCACATCAGATAAAATGGTGTAGATATGTAAATGTAACAATCGCTTGGCATACTTTTTCACCTTCAGAAATAATTCAGTCTGAGCATTTATTGATACCAGGTTTTTTATGAAAGGCGGGAAAAAAGGTGAAATGAAAAACTTGCTGTTTATTTGTCCGCGTTTTCTTAAAAAAATCCCAAACAAAATACAGATATATTCTAAATCAAAATTTGCAATATTTTCAATCAATCAATCAATCAATCAATAAATAAATAAATAAATAAATATGTTGTGTATTTATAAATAAAATATATTCGTTATTTTCAATAAAATTAATAAACAAATAAAAGAGGTTGCTCACATAAAAGATCTCTTACTTTAAGGCAATTTTAATGTTTTTTGTTTTTTTTTTACTTGATTTCTATTGAATTGATAATTTAGGCTTAAAAAAGTCTAAATTTAAAGAAATGTTTGGTTATCAAAAGCTACATTCACAACGATTTCCGTTTCTGACGTTAGTAAACTACTGCACGATTTTAATATTACCTTTTTTCCTGTTCGCCTTTTAATTAAGTCGAAGATTTGTTAACTCACGTGATTCGTAGGGTGCGTTACATCAGTTAACTATCAATTAATGTAAATCCTGAAAGAAATGAAGAAGAAGAAACAGGAAGAATTAAAAAGATTCTCCCCTAAAAAAATTAGGAAACTGTGGCGTGGTCCAATACTGTTGTCATCCCGTACTGTTGATCTTCCCGTGGCCTACATTCGGTCGTTCCATTTGAAGGTCATGATGGAAGGCAAGGTCAGTGGCCGATAGGTGTCGCTGTCTCACCGTTATATAGTGTTTTACTGGTAAGATGCTGCTTCATTTTGCTCCCAGGATACAGAAGCGCAAGAGGTTATGTAAAGGTACGTTACCCATCCATTCACTTGCCATTTCTTTTATATGTCTTTATTTGTTTACATAGTGCACTGACCATAAGCGTTTTAGAGTGAGTGCATATTTTTGAAATCGGAGATATTAAGATTATATTAACGGAATAAGAAAAAAATTGTTTAAATATTTCATTTAATTTTCAATTTTATTGGCTGAAGAAAAAAAAACTCAATGTAAAAAGAGATATAGTTCTTCCAGTAAAACAATAATTTATTAAAATTGTAGTTCGGGATTTAATATATCAGTGTGATATTAATTCATGGATGTATACAATACTTTGCTTTTGCCAAAAAATATTAAACTATAGTATACATGTTTCTTAGACCTAGGCCTTATCTCTTCAGTGGTAATGTTAGAATTATAATCTTTTGTAAAAATAATTGTGTAAAATATACACACTTTGTCATTGGTAAGTGTTTATATTTCGGGAAATACTTTAATCCAAGAGAAAATAAATCTTATCTAAATAGCTTTATATAAAAACGTTAATGACCTAAAATTGTATTATAAATTAAAATATATGTAAAATATTGAATTTTATATTAAATGCAGAAATATATTTTTTGTATGAAAGCGTCAATTAAGAATAATGTAAGAGTATATTATGTTATGACAGAGGCCTATACCTCCTTGGATGCTCCATAGATAACTTAAAAATCTTTATCGGAACATTAAGATCTACAATTAATCTAATATAGAAAACGTTTAATTTTTTTAATTAATAATCAAAACTAATATTATTTTTCGTTGATATATATATTAGTTTTTAAAGGAAATGGCAGTTTTTAAATAACTTATTGGAAATAAGCGAGTATACGTAATTAGTATCTACATTCAGAATATATATATAGCCTATATATCACTCGCTATTTCTTCAAATTTAAAAAACAAAAAAACAAAAACAAAAATCCCAACAAAACACATGGTCACAATCTGACGAACCGCGCAAATGGGAGCACGTGAAACCGGTCGTTTTTAAATGTCGTCTTGTTAACTTATGTGTGATAGTTTAATTTAACCTTATAATTCTTTATGCATGTTAAATCTTATACATATTTAATTATGTATTCTAACTATACTAATTATATATTGGAATCTATAAATATTTATTATACCTATATCAGTTCATTCATCAGTTATAGTCATAGTTGATTAGCGACATCTAGCGTGAAGCAGATGTACTAAATATTACTTGGAACACAAGACATCAGTTATTGATATTGATTGATAAACGTGATGCCGTTTTTCTATTTATATGTTCTTATTAAATATCTTTCAGACGAAGAGTAAAGCTGACACATGAATTGTTAGTCTTACTCTTACACTGCATTTGCTTTTTATTCTTAGAGGCATATTTTTTTCCTAAAGTTTTATCTTTACTTGATGGAATTGCTTCAGGAATGTCTTTGCATCTATATCTCATTTTGCTTTTGGGCAATTTTGTCTACATATTCTTCATAACGGTTATATCTTGTTAATGGATGAAATGCAATGTATCTTTTCTTGAAGAATGTTTGGAAGTTGTAGACTCGTCTATAAAATTTTGCCGATTTTAATATTCATTTTTATAATTTAACATGAAATATTCTTATTACTATAAAGGAGAATGGGCAGATCTGCCCCACCCCCGTATAGCGAGATATAAGATATATACGTAAGGAAAGATCTCAATCAATTGAACATTTTTTATTATTACGACTTGTCTCAATTATTAGTCGGTTCGGAGTTATATATTGATAAGTCTAGATATGACGTTTCAGTGATTGATTGTGGTGCTACAGGCGGGGGGTGCTTGGCTGTAGGTGATTGACTTCCCTGTCACCCACATTCACCACAATCAATCAATCACACTGTTAATAATTATTATACGTAATTAATAATAAATATATCATTTATTTCAAGTAAATAATAATTATTTACACGTAATAAATGAAAATAATATTTACTGTTAAGAAAATAATTATTAAATGATAATTAATTAATGCATCCGGGAACGGATGTCAACGAAATATGTCATATCTAGACGTATATAACTCCGAACGGACTAACAATTGCGATGAGTCGTAATAATAACATATGTTCTATGTAAGAAGATCTTTCTGTAGGTATATATCTTATCACTATACAGGATGGGGCAAATTCCCATACAGTTTGCCCATTCTCCTTTTTGTATGGAATAGAATCATTGAAGATCACTGGATAGTATAAAGTTACACAGTTAAGATTATTTTAAAGATCTTCAGATATATAATGTTCATTCTAATTTAGAGAAATAAATGAAAGAAACTATATATATATATATTTAGTTCTTTTATTAATATCGTAATTTTTACAGAGTGTTACTGAGATCAACACATTGATAACACTCGCCTATTTGAGCTCAACAAATTTGTGATGAAACCAGAGGCAAGGTATGAAATCAGCCTTTTTTTTTCTGTACAATATCCCATGAACTTCTCAGGATATCAACGGAAAGATTTTACACAAAGTGAACGGAAATAAACAAATCAAATTAAAGTCACGAGCAACGCGAATTATATTTCATTTTATTATTTAAAACATAATGACTAGCAGAGTTGTTTGAGTTAGATAATTGCTAAAAAAAATCGCCAATTTTGTTTTGTTGTGTTGTGATTATTTACTTTTCCAATTGAGAAGTTCCGAATTCGGTTAATAGGTCATAAATCAAGTTCATTTCTTTAATGGAGCATTTCTGTAGATTTTCGAGTGCTTTAAGAGGAAAACATTCTTGAGGATATTTGGTAAATTCGAACAATGACTTTTTCTCTCCATCCGCTATAAAAACCCTAATTTTGGTTTTCCCTTAATTTTACTTAAAACCATAAATCAATAATGAAGTTCATTGATATTTTAACTATATAATTATCAGGACTATTTGATGGATGAATGAAAACGCGTACATTGAAGAAACAATATTTTATCTATCTTTTAGAATGAATTCTCATCAAATTGCTTTTGATACAACCCCAGAACCTTTGACAACGTAAAAGATAGAAAAACTACATTTCGTTTTCCACAAGATTTGCAGCAGTTTACTACTTTGCATTATGCCACCAAAAAAAATATAGTTCCATTTCAAAGCTTATAGATTTATTTATATCTGTAGATTTATAGAGTCCTGGATATTTTATTTCATTTTCTATCAATCAGCGAATTTTAATTTAATTGTCTTTAGTTTTAATTAGATTAAAAATAGAATTAATTATTATTCAAACTATTATATTATTTTAAATTTTTATACTTCAAATTTCAAAAGTTGTTTTTAAAATAATACATTAGTTTTGAAAAGCAATTAATAGAAGTACGAAGACAAAGGATCATGCTACGTTTCCACAGTGCTTGAATGATTACAGCTTGATAATGCGTTTTAAAACATTTGTTTTGAGATTTGTCGTTAGTTGAAGAAATATAATTTTTTAATCTTTAAAGTAAATAGAGAACTTCCGTGGATGGCAACGGGAGGTGTTGTTCACTTCGTTTCACCATAAAGTCAAAATTCATCAATCATTGAGAATTAAATTAATCATTTAAGACTTTTTGCAACGAACTTTGATTAGTTATTTTGCCCTAACAGTCCAGTAATTATCCTATAGTGATTAGTAAACCAATCACAGTGCTTCGCAACGGCTTCTGAGTCACCTTTACTTTAGAATAGACTGCGCCGGGGTGGTCTAGAAAATGCTCGCGCGAGTCTGTTTGCGACTCCATGCTATCTAACCCATCCCTATTTATATGGAATAATCGTCATTCTTAACTCAGACCTTGTTAATACACTGAATTCCTAATAATGATTTAAAAAAAATTAAGTTAACTGTGAAAAGATTTAAAATGGGGAGGAAAAAAAAAATAAAGAATAAGAATTGCCCATGAGGAGATCGGACCCATGACCTCCGCGTTATTATCACGACGCTCTTCTAAACTGAGCGAACAGGCCACCTACAACATTCAACATTCAGGCCACCTACAACTGAGATAACAGAAGCCGTTGCGAAGCATTGTGGCATATGTGTCCACAGACAGACAAACCGGGGATATAAGGCGTCTTTCAGAAGCCTAAAAAATGGATAAACTTAACTGGAATATGTGGCATCGCAGTTTTACTTATTTATGAGATCTGGTATTATATATTTTCAAAAGCAGTAATCCAGTATTCGTCAATCTGTATGAGGATCAAATACATTTGACTGCACAAGTGAATAGTATAGTCCAACTGTCTAAACCAGTGTTTCCCAACCTTTTTTGTGCTGTGCCCCACCTAAAATATCTAAAGTATGTTATGCCCCACCAAATTAGGTATAACTTTCAAACAGAAAGAAATTTAAAAAAAAAAAAAACAACTTTTTAACTTTCACAACCAAAAATAAAAACCAAATTACCAATATTTTTTACTTTCACAACCAAAAAAAAACCACATTGCTCCATTTTCGAATTGCCCCCCTTGGGGCGTGCGCCCCACGTTGGGAAATAGGGGTCTAACTCTAAACAGTACTGTCTGCACTTCCATACATAGATACACATCCGATATCTCTCTCTTTTTTTTAGATAATAGTTTCTATATACATAGAAATGAACATAGCTATGGAATCGATAATTGTGCAGACAAAATTGTGCCTCTTTCAGTTTTTTTTTGTTCATATTTTGTGAATGTTTTGGAATTAATTATAGTACATTTTTAACCAATGATTAATATATTCTCCAGAATACACACACACACACACACACACACACACACACACAAATAATCTTGACTAATTGAAAAATAATAATAAATTTATTATATTATTCCTACATCGTATAATAATGATTGATTCCATCTATCTCTCTGTTTGACCTTAGTGAGTCTTCTGAGTCGTTTATTGTATTATATTCATTAATAGTCTTCGTAATAGCATCATCTCATCCTATGAATCTCCTGCAAATGTACAAACACCAATCAGCTCTTAACAAGAAACTTCAAATATGACATTGAAACCATTCTCTACATTTTTTTTGGTGAAACCTGTTTATCTTCCAACTATTTTATTTATTAGTTTATTCTTATCTAACCAATATTCTTCCGCTCCTTCATTTAGGAGGAAATGTAGGTTACAAAATAGTTTTTCAAAAACCAAAGTAAAATGCATTACAATGAGACCTTGTAATTTACCACAATGAGAATTCTGTCCTGATGAGAGGCATATTTATTCCGTAATTAAGTTTGGCACAGCAAAAAAAAAATAATGCATTTGCCTTATTTGGACAGGACATGGTCGATCAGTTACGCCTGGATTGCGAGTCACATTGGAATTACTGACAAATGCTGACAAAATGCAAGCTTCAATTTAGGAAAAAAACAAAACAAAAAAACAAACTGGTAAAATGTGACATTAAAATATTCGGAACAGCAATCTAAATAAAAACATTTACGCCGTTCTGCTAGAGATTATGTTCGGACAATTGGCATGAACAATCTATTATCTTCGCATTTTGCTTTTCTTTGATAAGACGGAGATTAATTGAAATCAGAAAATAATGGGCAGGCCTATTCCCATTTCTTTTATCATCATTATTTAATTTCATAACAATTTTTTTAAGTGGGGAAAAAGAAATTCATATAAGGGAACTTACTAAAATTTATAATCTTCCGGACATAACATTAAATTTACTTATAAATATTTTCTTAATTTCTTAAATAATTTTAAAAAATAATAATACCTTCTGATTACGATATTTACAAAAATTAGCTATAAATTTCGTAACCATCTTTATTTATTTATTTATTTATTTATTTATTTATTTATTTATTTATTTATGTTATTTCTGGCTTTATTATTTTTGAGAAGTCCTAAGTCTCAAGCGTCATTAATCTCCCTTTAAAAGCTACGGCTTTATGAAGTCGTATTTCTTTTAATGGCTGTAATTTCTAGCTGAATCAAATCCCTCGCCGCCCACCACTGCTTCTTCCTCATGATTAATATCCTTCAGTGATGTTTTGACAGACGGGAATAATGTTTTGTCGTGAATATCGTGCAATGGCAACAAATTTGACCTTATCCTGTAGGCCTAATTCGAACATGAGCAGATAGGACAATAGCCTAAATGAAATCATTTCTAAAGTATGTCGCCAGGAAGTTACTGAACCATTTTAACGAAATGTAAATGATACTTACCGTGTGAAAAAGGATTGAGTCAAAAGCCAAAAACTGTAACGAATAAGATGCCGTTGTTAAATTACAACATCTTTAAATTTAATTCCATTAATTAATTTTATTGTCCTTGAAGATGTACGCGTGATAAGATGTAGGAAATGGAACCTTTGTTTTATTATAATTATAAGTAAACCAGGAATCTTTTTTTAGCAGTTGTATAATAAAACATTATTGAGCCATTATAATTAGAAAATTGAACTAAGGTAAATTGGAGTAAAAGAAATAAATATTTTGGTTTCGATAACTGTAGTAATTTGCTTACTATAGGCGCAGTAAACAACTGTAGATAGATAAATTCATGGCAACTATAAAGATTTATAAATTTAAAATAATAAAACATTCCAAATTGCTTTTTTACATTCAAATCAAAACATTACAGTTCTAATAGTAATTCTTTATTTTTAAATTTGCTGATAAATTGCAGTTCTGTTATATTTAGAAAAATAGTATAAACTTGGTTTTAGAGTTTTTTTGTTAAAAAAAACGAACAAACCAAAACGTATTACTATATAAGCCAGTACTTGCATAATTTGTTAAACTTATTTGAAAAGATAAGTTAGTTATAATAAGGGCCTAAAAGAACATTCTGGAAATTAATGTTTTTCTTTATCGTAAGTTTGTATGAGACTAGGCCTAAGTAATCTGTAAAAATGACTGATGATAGGGGGTAAATGGGAACAAAACTTTTCCTACCCTCTGGGTCTTCGATATCAGGGTCATGTCCCCCTCATCTCATTCTATCGCATTTAGTACTTAAAGCTGATCAAATAGGCCATCAATCTTAATTCTTACCACAAAATAGTTACAAAAATTGGCCAAATTAATAAATATGTAAACAAAAAAAATCTCAAAAAAATTAATAATTTTTGTGGAACTAATCGCTCAAAAAAGGGTATAAAATGAGCCTATTGCATTATTTTTATTAAAAGGTTCTAATCATTTGTTAGGCCTTTAGCTTTATTTTTATTTTTATCAACGGAACCAACGGAAATTTTAAATCATTCTGAACTGAAGAAGGCTAACACCCGCAACGTATTTTGTAATCCGACACATTAAAATGATACTGTTTACTAAGAGTTTTTTCCAACTGTGTTTCTATTCGTTATTTATTTTTTTATTTTTATTTCCATTTAAAAAAAAACAAAACTAAGTGATTTAAAAACGAATAACAGAATCAAAATTCTTGTCGACGAATACAACATTCCAAATTGCTTTTTTAATTCAAATCAAAATATGTTAGTTTTTCTAATAGTAATTCTTTGTTTTTAAATTTGCTGATGAATTTCAGTTCTATTATATTTAGAAAAATAGTATGAACTTGGTTTTAGGCCATGAATTTTTTTGTTATAAAAAACGAACAACACGTTTGGGATATGAAGAACACGTACTCTTGCCTTTACCATGTGGATTTACTCTCAAGCCATTTTTTTTAGTAATTACGAGGCTTCAACAAAATTCCAGATCATAGACCTAAGACTCTTCTGTAATTTCTGTTCCAATTACGATATACAAATATGTCATCATGAGAGTGATATTATTGTACCTGAAACACCGAGACTCCATAAGCAAACATCCAAATTATAGGCCTACTATCAACACAATCATACTTATTTCTGTCTCTGTAAGAAGCTGTTTCTCCAAACGGCGAAAATTCACGAAATAAATATTGATATGAGTATATGTTGGTAATGGTATTATCCTCTTTGTTGACAATTTAGTTTATTAATAACAACGTATTTACAAAACAACGTAGTATTTTTTTTTAATAAAAGTTGAAATTTCATTACTTTCTTTTAAAATTTAAATGATTTACTATAAAAAATATATTTAAGTAGATCTATAATCACACAAATTATCAAATAAATTCTTGGAAATTTGCTCAGAATTTAATGTTGTATTCGACGCACAGAATTATTTCTATGTTGATTCCTTTCGTCGAGTTTCTCGAAGTTTCAAGAAAATAGATCCTAGACTTGGAATCATGATGAATTCGAAAGAGTAATTAGCAATGTAAGGGTAACGCTGATATGAGAGAATCTATAATTATTAATTTTTTAAACTAGCTTTTCTTTTTTAAACAAGCTAAGATTTTGATCATTTTTTTCAAACAAAATTTGCTGACTTTTGTTAATAATTAGAGAAAAGTTATATACTAGCAGTAAAGGACCACTTTATGCCCCTATCGACGTCACGTATGACGTGTAAGCACATGCTGCCAGATCTTGTGGGATAAACAAACATATAACTTAGTGTGAATTACTCAAAAAATCGTCGATTTATGATATTTCAAGACGGAAGGGTTCAGTACTGTGCAGTTCCTTTGTAATAATTCTGTAAAAACGCTTGGAATAATCCTTCGTTAATATAATATTTCCTCTATATCTACACGGGTTAAAACAAAGCACATGGCTTTGTTTATCCCACAAGCCAAGCAGTAGCCTGGTGAGATATTTTGTAATTATGAAGCCCGGCTATCCTCAAATGGTCCATTGTAAAATGTGGATAAACTACTGACAATTACAGTCGGATCTCTATTTAACGAAGTCGTTAAATCCCGAAAAAAAGTTCGTTATATGGAAAATTCGTTAAATACAGATTCACCTTTTAAAATTAATTTAAACTGCATAAAACAGATTTAAAATACAAAAAAAAAAAAATAATAATTCAAAAAAGTAATAATTTTAATTATATAAAGCATACATTACCACATGGGCACTTAAATTTTACTAATAAAGTCTGTTAATTTTGTCTGATTTCTTTTTTTTAAAAAAAGTGTTTTCGTTGAGTACGCCTCGCATCTTTGCAATGCACCAAAAACCCCTTCTGGCGTATTTTCTTCAAATCCACATCTTCATAGATACATGTTTTTAAACGTTTGGGACAAGAACTCAATGAATCAAAAGTTTGTACTACCTTATCATGATTTTTTATTATGGTTGATAAGTTGTTTGGAGGAATACCAAATTTAAAGCAATATCCTTTTTCTTCATGCCTTTATCCACCTCATCAAGAATTAATTTTTTTCTTTGATTTTCAAGCACATTAGCTTTGACATTTTCGAGCTACAACAACCGAAATTACCAGCACGACTGATCAAGTTTAACAATCTAGAAAACGTAAAAATATTTCAAGGAGGAAAAAAAAAATAGATACCACGAAAAAGTTCGTTAAATAGAAAATACACTTCGCTATTTGGAGGTTATTTTACGAAGAAATTTGTAAAATGTTCTTGGTTCCAAAGAAAAGTTGAGAAATAATAGAAAAATAGAGAAATTCGCAAAATAGAGGTCCGACTGTATTACAATTTCAGTTTAATTTTTTCCATTTCGGCATTTTGCTTCCATTTTAAGACGGGTTATATTCTAATTTATAAATGACTCTGTTTGCTCCTTAAACTCTTTTTTATAATTATAATTATATATTTAATTATATACAATATATATATATTTATATAAATTGGAAGTAAAAAAAAAGGAAATTAAACATATTTAATCTAGATATGATTGTTCCAATTTAATAAGATCTTGTTATATGTATTAAATTTATCTATTGGAAAAGACAGAATTGAAGAAATAATAATCTTTTAATATATCTTTTCAAGAGTGGGTTTTCCAAAAACTAGTTCTTTTATTCGGTGTAAATTTAAGGCGTTTCCTTGCAATTATAATCGAAAACAATAAAAAAACAAACAAACAAACTAAATAAATAAAAAATAAAAACTGGATAATTATTTAAAGTTTTAAATATTTTTTTCTTGTACCAGAGTTGTCTTTTCCTGAGTCTTTTTTTCCCTCTTCCTCCTTTTTTTTTCTTATATATATATATATATTTTTTTTGTATGTTTTCTATTCTTGCTATTGACCTGTATCACACCCACCCACTGATTTGGATAATTCTGAAATCTGATCATCTTTTCCTCAATTATCTTTCGTTATTTTCATTCCATTCACCCAAATGACGTAATCGTTTTTGGATGTGATGAACTTCAAAGTAATTGCCGGAATAAATATTTTGGCAGCAGACCAAATCATTTCAATTGGATTGAGGTTTTAGTGATGACAAGGTGTCTCGCCCATATCGTGACTATCTAACTCACGTGTATGCATGTAACAATTTTTAGAGCCCATAAAAAAGAAATACGGCAGTTTCTTAAAATTATATATATTTTTTTAATATTCAGACAGACTGGTAAGTGTCATTTTTATATATTTTTTATTAATCTATGCATATTATTATTATTACTATTTTGTAAATGTTTCAAACCTTGGGTTTCCCCAGCAAAGACAACATGGAGGATCAAGGACCAAAGCACATATTGCCAAATGTAAAAGTGTGCAAGAATAGGTTAGGGATGTGTGGTTGTGTCCATAAATTTCCTAACTATGCGTGTTGTGTTGAGTATTACAGCCTTCTGGAGTTGTGCATAAGTGTTTTTGTGAAGTCCTAGTGTGCTGAGGCTGTGGTGCAATGGGGTGAGGCACCAGGCCAACGGCGTACAGGACGATTATTATTGTTATTATTGTTCTACATATTACATCTTACGAGTTCTAAATCACAGGAATAGCAGTATAGTTTACCACTCGTATAGTGCCGCAAACAAAATAGCCCAAATCAAAGGTTATAATAACAGATCTGCTATCCGTGGGTTTATCTATCTATATATAAAAAAAGTTGTTTTTTTTTTTTCTGGCCCTATCTCCTCCAAAACCATAAGACACAGAAATACAAATAAGGTGGCAAATGTTAGGTATACACTGTCCAAAGAACTGTGAGCTCTGAACAATTAACCCACTCTCGCACCTCCATGCCCACGCGCGCCCGTCCTAACTGTGGGCAATGGTTCTTCCCTGAGTCTCTATTGGGCTTTTTTTACAAAACTACATTTTTTTAAACTGTTACCTTTACTTAATTTTTATTACAATTATTAAATTCTACATATCATTCCTTGCAAAAAGAGTCCAAACACGGTGCAATTGTGATACTTCTAAGCATTTTAATGGTCGTTTATATTTTTTAACCCACTGACCATCAATATATCCAACTCCTTTAATTATGTTGAGTCCAATTCTGATTACTAAACAAGTGAATAGAATTTTGTGCTAAAGCATAAATTCATAATAATAAAAAAAATTAAAAATACTAATAAAAAAGGAAGTACATTAGTGTAATTATAAAAAAACAAAAAAAACAAAAAAAAAAAAAATACGGACATTGAGAAAAAAAAGAAAAGTAGATATACGGATTTGAACCGACAACCCTCAGTTTATGAGTCTGAGAACTTCCCGATCACACTGTAACTGACATCTGAAACGCGATGGTTGCGTTTTTAACATTTAAACTAATAGCGGGAATCCAATGAAAACAATGCCAAATATCTCGAACATGGGGCCATTGGTCCTTGAAATATATCCTATTCCTACAGTCTTTGGGCCTCTGAACACGATGATGAAATCCATTTGCCGATCCGATCTTCCGGGGTTCGGGATGGACAGACACGGACGGACGGAGAGGAAAAACGCAATAGCTACCTATTTTGGTCGCTAAAAATATTGAATGAAAATTTTAAAAATAAAATCAAACCATAAAAATAATTCAACTTATATATTTATTCATTAATCTTGCCGATTTTTTTCTCGACCTTTCTGGAGTCCAATTTGGAAATTCTATTGCCTTCTCTCAGATCATAGTTGCATTTCTAGGTTCTTACTACTATTTTATAAACTTGTAGATCCTGTTATTTCCTGTTAAGACCTGTTACTGAAATTTCTAGTTAATTACACATGAATCTTATTCCTTGATAAATTAAGTTATTAGCGCGAGTCTTCGTGTTAGAGGTTAAGCTGTATCATTATTTCTTAATATTTCCACACTTTACAAATTATTGTCATTTCAAATACCATAAGTTCCTGAGTGATAATTAATTAAGTCATCCTTTATAATTACTGCTTAATTCGACAATTAAACTCATTCCAGTATCTTCGTGAGAATGAGATCCTGTTTCGAGCTGTTAAACCCAGAAACCATTTAAGACCATAATTAAATCAGCTTTTTTTCTTTCAAAGTTCATTGTCGTAGACTTTAATCCGATGAACCAACTTAATTCAGTGAATTATTAATCTGAGAATAAACGGAATTAATCTATAACGGATTAAATATCTCTGATTTTCGAGAAAAATTTTTATTCCAATAATTTTTTTTTTTATATTTGCATAAGAATCCTGTAGGGTTGGTTTCTTAACACTTAATGCGGGACAGAAATTGGTTAAAGCAGACAAGAAGCTTCCAAAACAACTAAAAAGTTACCTTTCTTTAAATGTTATTCATTAAATGTCTTTATTATTTTCTTTGTTTGTTGTTTTTTTCTTTTTTTGTGTGAAAGTCGTGAAAATGAGACAAACGAAAACCCTATGCTTATTTTGAAATTATATCTGCTGAAAAGAAATTTTCATTTTCTGAAGAAAATTAATTAAAGCCTCATTATCGTTGTCGAAACTCGAGTAATTTCATTTATTTTGATTTAAATGTCTAAACACGAGGTTTTTCATATATACACAAGCTCGGTTATAACGCGGTCTTTCGGATGCAAGATCTCGAAGATCGGGATATAACCGAACTTTTATTATTTCGCGACGTCAAATGTCGTATATCGCACCCTATTATCGCCCACACGATTCCAAATCGATTTAAAATGGTCATTTCGTGATTACCTACATGATTCAGAGCTATGTGAGAGAATTTTATATTTATAAATACATAAATCATTACCTTTTCAACACTTTAATTGGGTTATATTAGCCGAAATCGATTTGGCGCCGCCATCTTGGCATCTTGTACAAACAACGAGTCACGTGGATAGAAACTAGGTATTCATACGTCTATTAGATTACATGGTTGTCATTGGCAGAAAAATAGATCTCGATATTCATTTTGGTTAAACGAAAAAGTCCGCGATTCTGGTATTTTTTAAAAAATATATTGTATTTGACGCATTTTCGTGACATCAGGGTTGGTATAGAGTCTCAATTACTGTAAATAATATGGAAACAAGCATATTAATTTACACCTTTGATTTGATTTTAGGCGAAAAAACGGTAAATTTTGCAATTTTACAATTATACACCTTTTCCAAAATAGAAGGGGTCCAAGACCAAATCGCGTTATATCCGAATTCGCGATATAAACAACCGCGTGATAACCGAGCTTCAGTGTATTTAAAACGTAAAGCAACACAACCGGTTTTGGGTCTTTCCGAAGACCTTTTTCAAATCTTCAAAAAGGTCCTCGGAAAGGTCTGAAACCGGTTTTATTGTTTTATGTTTAAAATTTATGCTCTTTTTATAAACTAAGGCTTGTGTGTATGGGCTCCATTTATTTTTAATACAGGTATGAAAGAGGTACACGTTAAATGGTTTTTAATATCAACGATTGATTATGTGTTTAAAGATATTTTTTTTTGGTTGGACGGTCGTTTTAAGAGATTCTCTACTCCCACTCTTTCCGTAAATGAAATCCCAAATACGCCCAAAAAGTTAATGTTCTTTTTTTTTTTGAGAAAAATGCTTACGATTAAACCCTTTATTATTAATCCAATATTTCCTTTTATCAATCAGAAACCTAGAATTACAGAATATAAACCTCCCATAAGATCTCAAATACGAGCGTTATTTGAATTTAAGATGTGCTTTTCTAGTGCAATTTAATTCTTTAGTTTTCACTTATCTGTTTAGTGGAGCATTTAAGGAAATTCAGTAAAAAATATTGTCAATTAAATAAAATAATAAATAAATAAATCTGAGATATTGGCTAAGAAGAAAATATGAAACACTAGCAAAACGTATATTTCAATACAAACCGGAAAAATAATGAATCAAAGACATTTTTGACTGAAAATTAGTTGCAATACGGCACAGCCTTCTGATAATCGCTAATAAAGTAGCACTGAACTTTTGAATTTTACCAATTAAAGTTTTTTCATACTTTTATCAAAAATTCCTACACACTTCCGAAAAACCCGTTTTTTTCAACCAGTTCCTTTTCTTTTTCCCCAAACTCGTTCTTTAAGCAAAGACAAAACTTTGAACTATAAAGTAACTGCAAAGATTCGGCTTTTTTTTTTGTAGGTTGAGTTGTTCCTATTAACTATAGCTAAGTTCTGGACAACTTATTAAAGGCTGTTAATCCCTAAACGGAACTACAGCTTAGTTCCAATCTTGTTTTTAATTGTAGGGGAATAATTCCAATTTATTACTTCCGTTTTATGTATTACTGAAACAGAATGGGAACTATTTAGAGTCATTAACCATTCATTTGTATTACATGAACGATTAAGTGAGTCCGGTGTACATAATTCATTAGCATTTATACCCTCCGACAATTATTGTTTTTTTTAAGCTGATTATTCCTTAATCCTCAAGCTTTATTTTGAATGTTCGTTAATCTCAAGTTTGTCAGAAATAAAGAGATCAGGATCATAAAACGACCACATTTTCTTCAATATTTTTTTTTCTATTCTAAGGGATTTTTATTCCATTAGAACTCCATTAGACCTTTAGTACTAATTAGACCCTTTATTTAGACTTTAGATTCTTTAATTGCAAGAGTATTTTAGAGTACTAACATCATCAGGTGACCTGCAGTAAACAGCTTAAAGCTACCACATAAAATTTCAGTTTCCTAGGATAAGTAGTTTCAGCTGTCTTGTAGAATTAGTAGATGTAAAGTTCAGAGGGCTCTCAAAGGAAGGCCATTTTGACGCCCTCTTCAGTAGGACTCCTTTGTTGATCATAAAATGAAAAAACAATGAAAGAAATCTGAATAAATAACGAATACTATCATATAATTCAGTTGACCAGGTTGATATAATGAAAGAAAAAATAGGTTTTTATTTATTCATTTTTGGTTAATTACAATGTAAAATATAAAACTGTTGAAACATGAAAATAACTGATCATGAAAAATATAAATTGACAAAGGTTTCATCAAATACTAAAATTTATAGAAAGTGAAAAAAATATTGAAAATCATTTGCTTTAAAAAATATCGTGTTTCATGAGATATGTATTATAAAAAACAAAACAAAAAAAAACAGGTAAATTTCTTTTTTATTTATTTAGCCTACTATATTTTAACAGTATGATAATCTTACTATCAGTTTCTTTTTAAACTAATTTAAAACTTAGCCTTATGTATGTTATATGCTGCAAAAATCTTTAAATAACTTTAATGACATTTATTTATTTAGTTAGTTATTATTGTTTTTGTAGGATATGTAAGAGAAAAAAATTGAGAAATGATTATTTTTGAAAACCATTATTTTTGTATCCAACTCTTTGACCATTGGAAGAGAAATAAAAATAACTTAAAAAAAATTTAACTTAACTTTTAACTTATATCTAAATAATAACAACTCGTGGATAAGTATTAATTGATTGACCCACAGTATTAATTGATGCAAAGTTTTAACAGGAAGGATTGAATCTACAACTTTTGTTATTTTGTAAAATCTTCAATAATTTTAAATTTTTCATTTAAGGCAGCTTGTATTTGTTTTCGTGTGCTTAACGAGGAATAATACAGTCCACTTTTATTAATTAATTGTAATTTCTTCAATTTTTTATGAAAAAATATAAACAAACCTTACATTTGCGATTAACATAGAATTCACCTTTGGATGCAATGTAGGCTAGTTGTATTCAATAATAAAGAAACTTATTGTATATATGAATCTAGGGCAAATTCTATGTTTTCCCGCCCGGCTGTATGATTACATTACATCTCGATGAACAGCTCTCAATCGAGTAGAAAGCTGTAGGACTGTAGGTCGTTGGTCTCGATAATGGTTACTTAATTTGTTAATAATGAATTTGTTATGTTATTTAGATTGAATTAAATAGATCTCCGGTCGCAGTGCTTGGCTTCCCTGCCACCCACATAACATAACCTAACATAACATAGATTGAATTAATGCTAAATCTGTGGAAAGGTTTTTTTTCCTAACTTTTGAACCATACGTTTGCGGGAGATATGACCTACATCGACGTGAACACCACGCCCCGTGATTTAGGCAAATTGGTCATCGGAGAGCGGGATCTGCTCCCTGAACATAATTTGACGTTAGGATAACGATAAATCTAATAAGTATTTAGAGAGACTATTGTATGGGACAATGAGAGAATCAATTGAAGACACAGCTGGAAATTGAGGCAGGCTGTATGTTTTCGATTTGTATTAATTCCTGAACGTTCTTTCTTTGCAGATGCAGCCCTTGACCTTGCTGACCGTGGTCGTGGTCATCGTTAGTCATGTAGCTGCTCTTCCTTTCCCCTTTGAGTTGGGAGGGGATAAAGGAGATAGCCTCTATCGTCGTTCCAACTTCCCCCCTTTCCATCTGTCGAGTGGCCCTTATCAGCCACCCCCATACGGTGGCTCGTATGGTCGAATGGCACCACCAGTGCACTACCACGTGGACGACGGAGTAGAAGACGACTACGATGATGACAACGATCACGATAGAGACGACAAAGACTACGAAGAAGATGATGAAGATGATGAAGAACAGCAAAGAAAAGACGTAAATAAAATTCTCAAATTTTCTTTTTTTATAATATTTCTGATTTTCAAAGATAACAAAAAAATAAATAAATAAATATAAAGATATTCAGATACTTCAACTCTATCTCAATCTATGAATAAGCTTAAAATATATTATATTTTAGTAATGTTATATTTTAGTAGTATTTAATTACGCTTTCTAAAAAGTATCTAATATTCGCTTACATTTATAAACTGAATGTAGCTGTTTTGAATAAAAACGCATCGAAAGGAATATTTTGATTAAAATTTAACGATTTATCCAAGTTCATGTCGTGTAATCTTTAGATGTGTCTCGATGTTACAATTTCCTTTGCTTTTGGGTGTTGAAAAGGGGTTTTTGCCTGATAGGGACCGGAAAGGCTCCATTTTTCTTAAGTATTTTTTTAAAAAATATTTTAAAATGTGATTGTTTGTGTCTCATCTTTTTATTAAATTAATTTTAACACACGTTAAATTTTTTTAAAATTAAACTTACTATCTTTTTTTTATTTCTGTTATATTTTTGAGAAAATTCATCTTTTTCATTGCTAAAAATTATAATAAAAAAGCTTTTTTTTATTATTATTATTTGTTTATTGTATTAATATTGACGTCTTATATTTTTGTAGGCTTTGGAGAAAGTGAGATTAGTGATGAACGCTGTAGATACTGTTCTTGGTGTTATTCCCACTCCTGGACGAAATGGACGGAAGAAGAGATCTGCTGACACCGATCCCACGGACAGCCATATCACTTATGATCAGCTGGCTCTACCCTCACAGAAATACTCTTTCGTTGCTCCCCCTCCATTAGAATTTGTACCAAGTGTAAACAGACGAAACGACCCGCCCTCACCTTTACAGTTTGTACCAAGCGTTAATAGGAGAAATGACCCACCCCCGAAGATGGGTCTTATCATGGACCAGTTGGCCATTCCTTCCGACATCAGTTCATTAACTGCAATGGCTCCTCCCAGTTCCTTGGCTAATGCCATGTACCCCTTTATCTCACGGTCTTACGCTTCTGTGAGTCCGGTAGCTGCCACCCCCCTGATCCCACACGTGTCGGGACCTACGGTAGTCACACCATCCACTGTCATCGCTGCTAGGAAGAAGGACGACGACGACAAAGCTGACGACAGCGACGAGTCATCGGCAGACAACGGCAAAGACAACGACTCTGTGGCCGAAGGGTCAGAAGACGAAATGACGAGAACGGTGGTCACGCCACCCAGATTCGAAGACGACAAGATTTATTTCGCCATAGACACAAAAACAGTCCTGGAATTCCTCACAGCATTGTTTGGACCGGAATTGACCCCTGCCATTGCTAGTGCTATCAAATCAAACAGCCCCAAACACCCTTTCACAGCCTAAAGGAGAGGTAGCTTTTTTATCAATACATTTATCTCAACGAAAACCGCTCTTAAATTATTTTGTAACAATATAAAACGAGATTTTTATTGATTTCTATCAATAAAAGCAATAGTATTCGAAATCTCGTCATTCAAGAAAACAAACAAACAAAAAACCAGCATTGGAGAATGTTAGCTGAATTATCAAAAAACTAATTTTGGCACTTAATTTTTTTAAGTGGATTAAAATAAAACAAATAAACAAATGTATAATTATCATGTTAAATACTAACAACTATTACAGTATTTAAAGAAATGCAATATAAACTGTTATTTACCTCTAATGCTTCTATATTACTAGAAATTAATAGGCATTATAAAAGAACTAGAATGAATACATACAGACTAATTAGGAAGCATTAGGATTTTAAAGACTAGGTTCATGAACGTAGAGTCGCGTATCTGCCATGTCACAACGGACTGTTGGTCCAACGTTGGATGGCCAACAATGGGCCAGCAATCTGTGTAACAAGGGCTTGTAAATTAGCGAAAAAATTATCATCCTTGATAAAAACCTTGTTGAAACCTGTAATTAACGCTGATTTTTCTTTGAAGTTATTAATATCCTCAGTATTTTTAAGATAAAGTTACTAAATCGAAAAATTCAACTGCTATCTAAGTTCAAACATTTTCATTGAGTTTATTGTCACCTACAACAATAAATTATTAACATTTTCATTTTAGAACGTAAAGAGAATTAATCATTTATCCATTGGTCATAAATAGTTCAGGATCTTCATAACCATATTTTCAGTTTAATATTAAATTAATTAATATTAAGAATATAACATTACCAAGATGGAATCAAATCACCACAAAACCTTCATTTAAAAGCCTTCGATTCAGATTTCTGTGAACAATTATTAAGTCCTTTGTTAATGATGCATGCTTCATTTCTTTTGTATCAAGGAAATAAAGAATTGAGCGTATTCATTATTGCGGTGACCTAACAAAGAGAAAGCATACGTCAGCTATCTAACAATAGATCACAGAAATCTGAGATGATAAAAACTAGAAATTGATTAATGGAAGTTGTTTGAAAAACAAACAATTCTTCATTATACAACAGGAATTTCATTTTAAATGTAAACTAGCATTTTCGTGTTTCGTTCAATTGTTTAGTCTTTTATTTGTAGAGCCTTTGAAATGTCTTTCGTTGTTCTTTGTAGAAATTAATTCTTCTTATAAGATTATTAAGAAATTTATTTTCACATTTCAATAAATCAATATTCATTTTGAAATTTCGTCAACTGCTATTAAATCAAGGAGACTGAAAAAAAAAGTAGATATATTTTTGTTATTTATGAAAGACGTGCTTTGTTGATCAAGCGAAAATTATTTTTTAACTCCTATGTAAATAAGAATTTTCAAAGATTGTATTGAGAATATATGAATGCAATTATTTTTACATATTGTATATAATTACTTGTATATTTTTAGTATCTGAAACTTGTAATATGTGATATGTTTCTTAGAAATAAAACTGTAAACCATTTTTGTTTAGTGATATTGTTTTAATCATTTGAATTTAAAATACTTAAAAATATATTTAATGTATAATGTATATATTTAATGTATGTACTTTGGAAATAAGTCTGAGCTGTAGAAAATATTAATTGAATGCAGTTATCTCTAATTGGATGAATAGCGTCGAAATCTTCTTCAGAGATACATGCTTCTTCTGGTAGTAGCGAACCATGTACCAGAACCAGTCTTGGTAACTGTATAACATTGGAAAGCTATTTTTCAATGGTTGCTTGAATGTAATTTATTTTAAAATTGTTTAAGTTTTATTACATGAGAAATAAAAGAAAAACACACCAGACTAAGAGTTCACTTATCTGTTTTTTGAAATTGTGATACCGAGAATCCAAGATGGACCATTTCTGGTTTCCTGACCATCGTCAGTTTTATTGCAAATTAAATACAGATTACCTTCGTGATTTTCAGAATGGATTCTTTTAACCAAATTTTCAGAACATGAAGAAGCTCTGTTTCAAACTTGCCATTTACGATCGGTTTCTCCAAATAGTTGTAAGCTAATCCTGGATTAAGTCTGATTGAATCCAATAGAGTTGTGACTAATACTATTTAGAGATAGAAAATGTTTTAATTTCAATTAAAAAAACAACAACAGCATGAATTAATTCAAATAAATCGGAGAAGGCGGATTGGGCTGATGAGTCCCTAGAAGGACGAAACGGCCGTTCCCAATTCCTTCCGATATTTGATTCAGAAAGGCAATTTATTTATTCATGTGCTTTTCTTTTCTTTTCTTGTTTTGATTATTTTAACAACAACGTGAAATTGAAGTTTTTTGATCGTCTTTGATACTGCATGACTTTGAATAAATTTTTCATCAAATAATACATTAGATGCATAACGATCAAGTAAGATGTAGAAATTGTATTTATAAGAAATCTGCAGTGAAGTTATATTTCTAAATAATATTTGTCGTGATGCATCGTACGTTATATAATTTGCTTCACAATTTTCTGAATATTACTCGATTGGATTAAGTTTTGTCGAAAATATGGTTTACAGTCTAGATATGGTCCTAAGTATATTATTTGTATAATATAAAAAGTATAAAATATTGCTATTTGCATATTAAGATTTATGTTTTTGTTGCACCTGAGTTATTTAAGGTAAGTGGCGTGATAAAGAAGATCACGAAAGCGCAGGATTTCTTAGGATCATTCTTATCATCGCTTCAATACTTGACAGATTTAAAAACATCAAATAATTAATTATGTCTCGCGTGATGTCAACCTCATAACTAATATTAGCAAAGCATGAAATACTAAAAAGATAAGCTGACTAATTCATGTTAAGTACTCTAAACGTTTTCTACAAGGTTTATTTCAATTAAACAATTAAATGGGAAAAAATTAAATATAAAAAAGATGATTCCAAAGTATTATTAACCTCAATACTATATGGGATTTAAATGAACTTCCGGTATAAACAAACCGACCTGACTCCGGAAGACCGACAATTTTTGATAAAGTACCGCTTTCTTAAGACGAAATTTATTGTTGACATATACAATACTTCTATAAATAACGCAAGTAATTTATTTATTAACGAAAGTCACAAATGAAGTAAGAACTGATTTATTTCCGGAGTCAATTCGCTGTAAGAACTGACTACATCCGGTGTCGAAATTGAGTGTGGAAATGTAAACGATAAATTGGGCCTCTTTCTAGTTTATTAATGAAAAAATTATTAAAAAATTGAAGGGAAAACAGACATATCCTACAATCCATGGAAATTATTTTATTGTGATCGGAATATTAGAATCATTTATTACTTTTTCATTAAATCACTTTTCTTGCTGATGATGGAGGCCATGTGCCTTTGAAACGTCCAAGGATTTTTTTTAAAAATTTTATTCGTATTGTATATATTTTATTTATTTATTATTTTTTTTTATTAAGATTTTAAATACAAAATTTTTAATTGAACATTTGTGTGTTTATAAGTATTTCTTTATATTAAATCACTTAAACAGAAAATAATTTTTCAAGCCTTGCAAACAGGTTTTTAACATCTCAAAAATGAGTTTCTATAAAGTTATTGGGAAAAACATAAGCAAAAACCTTTCCACATTTTTCTAAAGCTCAATGCTAATTGGTTGGTTACTGCCAATCCTTAACCAATAAGAAAAGCCTGTAGTCCAGCTTTACTGGATTACCAATGGTAGAAGAGAAGGAGATCAGACTTGAATGAAAATATTGTGTTGTATTGTACATGAAATTAATGAAAATGAAATTAGATTTCTAGAAACGCATACAAACTGTTATTTAATGAGGTGAACTTTGCATACTTTTAGCCCTAATGTAAATTTAGGGCTCACTAACTCATCCTCGTTCGTACTTCGTCGGTTTGAGGCTTCCATGGAGAATATTGTACATGAAAGATGGAGACAATTAGTGTAGCCAGCTTGTCATTCCTCTGCTGCACTCTGAATCCACGGCTCCTTATTCGGAGCATCCCGTTGGGGTTTCCCTGAGCCGCCACCCGAGGGCGCGCCGACTAGGAGTCCCGTCTCTGTCCTTAAATATTTGGGAAAGATACTGAGGTGGTTTCCCATTTGCCTTCCTCAGGAAGCCACTATGGAATGGCTTCAGACCTGAAGGGAAAGATGAAGAAGCAGACCAGCAAAAGAAAGGAAATAAACATCCATGTCGACACCGGGATTCGAACACAGGTTCCGATACATCTGCCTCATGGAAGGTTTTGCCGGAAAGGCATATTTGAAAAGCTTAAGCTTATTCACGTTCTGGCTAACCGATCAAAATAAAAACGTCTATATTTTTTTTTTCTGTATTTCTTTCTTCGTAACTTTGTACTCTGCCACCAAAGGAAACAGATCATCTTCATGTCATATGAAATTTAATGTTAAACGTAAAGTAAAAGTTTGTAAAAAAAATAAAAATAGTAATAATCTAGTTCTTATTAAGCGATAACAGTCGAATTATTTTCTCTTCAACCACAACTCTTAATTCTGGGAGGGTACGATGCAGTCCATTATGACTTAAAGAATTTGTTAATTACAAATTCACAAGGAAAATCTTATTGGACTGCCAAAAATGTCATGGATATTTATAAAACACTTTCCATCAGTCAAAGGATGATTCTGGTAAGAACTGATTTGAAATTAAGCCTAAATGGTGGCAAGGCCTAACGAATTCACGATCGGCAGACATGACTCTTTCGAAGAAAATTTATCCCATTCTTTTACGAAGTTATACAAATTTAAATAAAGAGTACATTCAAGCATAATTAACAATGTAATCACATTAGGATTAAAAAGGTTATTAATTTTTCTTCTGGCTCATTTTTACTGAATGACGATAATACAGTAAATGAAATACACCCTAGAGTATTTGAGTTTTTTAGTCCGCAGACACGATATTTTAACTTCTTTTTTATAAAACAAACATTTATTAGCTTAATTTTAATTTAATTATACTTTACTAACGTCTCTATCGTGAATGACAATCGTGATTTTTTTTTTGAAATGTCATGGGAGCAATATTTAAAACAACAAATTACAATTGACGAAGTAAAATTTAAAATTACTTAAAAAAATAATTTTTTGAAATTCTCTTTAATAATAATAATAATTTTCTCATATTATTATTTAGGTGTAATAAATTACCTATCATCACCCGTAACTAAATGAATTGTTAATTCGTTTAGATGTAGTCGAATTATTGTGCTACAGAATTTGCTAGAAATATACAGAAAGAGCGGGAAATAAGAATAAAAGCAGGAAATAGTTTTATTTTCATTAAGCATAAAAACGGAAACGTGTAGAAAGTCAAAAGAAGATAATGAATTAATATTTATAAGCACAAGAAAGCAATTAAGAAGTTTAACATAATGAGAATTATTGGAGCTTGCAAATGTGATTTTAAAATTACATTAGTATGGAGCAGTGCGAAGTATACAGAATCCATTTGTTTATATGGTAGGTAAGGATGTAAGAAAAAAAAAATAACATACAGCACCGGTGTATGCAATCTTCGCAAGGTTTCCACATTTTAAAATTTCAAAATGTTTCAATTGTTAATGTTTCATTTAAAATGTTTATAAAACGTAAATTGACTTTAGATAAACTGAAACTTAATCTAATTTTGTCAATAAGACTCGTAAAAGGAAGTTGATGAAGGTCAATGCACTAATTAACTATTACGATACTATTATAAATAACTATTAAAAATTATTACAAAGCACATTGATTAGACACTTATTTGAAGTTGATCTGAAAATATCAGAACATCATGAATTCTAAAAATGATACAAGATACATCCTCTTCTTTTCATTGCTATATCTCGCAGTTTTATTTCTTTTAACTACTTCATCAGGCCATCTTACATACATAGAAAAAAAAAACTCTTCGTAAAGCATAACAAAGAATTCGGTAACAATACAGGAATGTTAATAACATCATGATAAACTTTTACAATTTGTTGCTTAACAACATTGTTTCTAACAAATGTAATTTGCTAAGTTTTTACAATTGACTTTGTATGTGTTTATGAAACTATTAAATTATTGAAATTTTTCTAAGTTTTTTACAATTGGTTTTAAATTTTTCAATAACTGTTTGGCTAACTTCTATCCCTTTTTTTTTTTTGTTAAAACATTTAAAACTGTTTATAACACACGCTTCTAAGATATACCCGGTTTCTTTGTCGTAGATTTTTTTTATATATGTAAGAAGGCCTGATGAAGCAGTTAAAAGAAATAAAACTGCGAAATACAGCAATGAAAAGAAGAGGATGTATCTTGTATCATTTTTAGTATTTACCTACACATTAGAACAATAATGAATTCTAGATAAAACTCATTACATTGTAGACAATAATTAGTTACAATAATTATAATAATAATTTTCCCCTAAGTTTGATGTTGATCAGTATAATGTTCTTTATGCTACCGCATCAACAAGGTTTTATCCAGATTTACATTCATATTTTGTATAGCAAGGAAAAAACTGATACAAACAAGATTTTAAGTAATTCAAATTTATTTGTTTGAATGATTTTTATACTTTCATTTTATACTGATAGAAATACTGATTCACAAGCAATAGTTTTGTAGTGTAAAAAAGAGAATAAATAGAATTAAAATCGTAATAGTCATAAAAACCTAAAAATATTCTAAATGTAAATAAAACGCTTAGCGTGCACCAAGGGTAAATCTGACTGAAGAAGCCTAATAAGGCTGAAACAGCTCTCTCAGATTCCCGACATGGTAGCTCAGAGTGCGAGAACCTTTATTGATGTGCACTTTTTGTAAAAAAAAAATGTCTCTTAATAGCTGATTATGAAAATTAGCTTTATGATAGTTTACACACAGTAAAAAAATTAAATACTTCATACTATTTACAAGTAGTAGCGATTAACTATGGAGGAAAAATAAATAAGATATATAAAAATATATATAGTTACTAGATTGCAGTAAATTATTCTTAGAAAACAATTTAAATTGTTAAGATGGGACTTTTAAAATATTATTCATGCAAAAACTAATCGGAAAAAAAGTTAATTAAACTGAGTAAAAACATTTTATACATACATGATTAATATATATGATACATTTCGAAAACACGTTAAGAAAATAACCTTTGTAGTACATTGTAAGACTATGGGGCTCATTCAAGTATTACGTAAGCATTAAAGGGGGGGGGGGATTTCAAGCTTTGTTTATTTTTGCTAATAATGGGGATCAAAGCAATGTTTACATAAGACAGAGAAACATGCACTTTGATATCATTTTGACTATTTTAACTTATTTTTCAGTGGCATTTGCTATTAATGACTGGCAAATCTTAGGTAAGCACAATGGGGGGGGGGGTCAAAAATCACTAAAAATGTGCTTATGTAATACTTAAACGGTTCCTATACAATAACAATATAAAACCATTAACCATTTTTTTTGTGATTTGTTTTGATAACTGATATTTTTTGGTTTTCCAAAAAAATATTAATATTTACATTAAAACTTTTTCTAAATTGAAATTACTTTTTTTATTTTTTGTCTGTAACTATTATAAATTGGAGGATAAGATAATTTTACTTTATTATTTTGTCCCCGTAAGATGATAATTTTGATTAATACTATTTTTTATTTCTAATAATTAATAACAGTTTTGTGTTCATTATAAATAAAATTGTTGCTTTGGAAATAAAACTTCTTACCTTATTAAACTGTAATTTCTTTTATATGTATTTTTACAAATATTTTTTTAAAAAATTAATTTAAATTTTTTTTTATTTTTTTAAATGATGAAGTTTATATTGTTTGTGTTGTCCAGATATTAACCTTATAATTTCTAACAGGATCAAATAATAATAATAATAATAATAATACCCGCCATGTTGTCTTTGCTGGGGAAACCCAAGGTTTGAAACGAACAAACATAATAATAATAATAATAATAAATAGAAATCTAAAAATGAAGCTTTATTGATAATCCATGTATCCAATATACTGATTTATTTTATGAAACTTCCTGACTTTATATTAAAATAATACAACTGTATTATTTTCCTTTACTTAAGAAACAATAGATTCAGTCTTGATAGTAAATGATTCTGGTGTTTCAATCATTAATGCCCGAGTGCACCAACCTTCAGTTAACTTTGATGACTGCAGTTTGGACGGAGATAAAATTAGTGGGGGGTGCTGCTCCAGAAAAATTTTAGCCTTTGTTTTAAAATTGTGTGAAAGGAAACATGTATAAAAAGAAAATTTATTCAGAAACTTGATAAATTTCTTTTTTTGTCCTTCGTTATTTTAAAATTAGAAAGCTTTTTTTTATTATTATATAAGATTTTTAAAGATTCCTTAAGTGATTGTTTTAAATAATTGGATTTTTAAAGAAATGAAAATCAGTTAACAGAAAAAAATGTCCTTTCAAAAGTGTTTAATGTATTTTAGTTCGATTACTAAGTATGGAAGAAGACAAAATTGTAATTAAAAAAATAAAATAAAAAAAAAAAATGATTTTTTATCACAAAAACATTTATATTCAAATTACTTTTTTTCCCCATTAACATCTGAGTATGGATACACAACTAAATACACTCGGCCATTTAAATAAAAAAATCATTGTCATTTCTCCAAAAATAAATATCGCCAAAGAAATTCAAATAAAACAATAATATTCCTCAATTAACTACATAAAACAAAGAAAGTTTTCTGCAGCTTTTTATGACCATAAATAAATCGAATTACAAAGAATATTTTCAGTAGGAAATAAAAATGCCATATTGATGAATTAAGAAAATTTGATTTCTATAATAAATATACTTCGATTATTACTTTTCATAATATATTTATTGAAGATTATTTTTGTTAATCTTGTGGAAATTTATATTGAAAGATTTATTTACCTGGATAAAATAAAATTTCCTTCTCAAATAAATACGTGTGTGAAAGTGAAATAAGTAAAAATATATTCTTTAAGGTTTTGTGTCTATCAAACATTGAAATAGTGCATCAGTAAACTATAATGTGATACTAGATTGTTGACTGTAAGATATCCCAAAGCTGATACAGTGTATGTTAAAAAGGAATAAAAAACCAAAACGACTTTAGCTTTGTTGTATTGATATATAAGTGTGTTGACTACGTCTAAAAGTGAATAAGTCTATCGGAATAATATTATGTCTATGTCAAGTTAATATTGCGGAAAACTAGAGACATACACAGACGAAGATGACATTAAGGTTTTTCCAAAATTCAATAATTTACCCAGATGTTAGCAGTGCTTTATCTCAGGAAAATTCTATTGGTTCATCGACAGTGAGACTGAAACACGATGTATTTCAAAGAATTCAAGTTCAATTAAAATTCGTGGACTGCAGCGGAGATTTATTATAATGATAGAAAGAGATAACGGACAGCTCTATCGAAATTATATTCCGAAGAAGCAAAAGGTATTTATTAAATAAAGCTGTTTTGTTTAAAAAAAAAAACCACTATTCAGACACCTATTTACAATTAAAAATGAAAAATTACAAAATCCCAATAAAACAACGTTTCAAAACCTCAACTTTTACGGGTTTCTTTTTCAAGTTTTAACCCCTCTACCTTAAAAGCAATCCTCCTTTTCAGGGTTCATTGTCACAAATAAAATTAACACCGCGTGATATAGATGATTTTTGTCTCCCCCCTGGTGTCAGCAATTATAACTTCCAAATCGGAAATTGCTTTCTGCTATTGAAAATTTTTGGAGCGTTTTACCTTTAATTATTAAAAATTTTTTTATTTATTTTTATTTAATTTATTTTATTTTACAGACCATAATCCAAGGTATTGTTAATCGATAAATCCTGATTGTAACTATGAAGGATTTTAATCATACAATCGGCTATCAAGCCACCACGCTCACCACATTACATTACATTACAAAGCCGAATGGCACGAAACAAAGAATATAAGAGATCTGCTGGCGAAGCCAAAATTTGCCCTTCAAGCAGCTGCCTTAACTCCGGGAGTTCACATGAAGGATGGCAAAAACTTGCAAAATTTCTCCAAGACAATGGAGGACAAATTGCTGTGGGCATGCTATGACCTCCATGCGAAAACGACAAGAAACTCTTTTCCAAAACATCCATTTCCTTGTTGAGTTTATGTAGATCCCCGGTAGAAGATTTTACTGAGTTCGTTGCAAACGATAAAAACAAAGAAGGACTTTTGGATATTGTCCGAAAAAACTAAAGATTTTTAAAAGTTTTGATATGAGACAAGAGGGTGAAAGGTTGGAATCCTCAACACTTGAATCGAGCAGCCACATCGAGTAGCTATTAAGGGTTTGAAGCTATTAAGGGTTTGAAGCTATTAAGGGTTACCCATACCGAATTCAAGCTGCCTGCCGAGTTGCATCGAGTATGCTCACTACACAAGTCACTGTGGAGTGACTATTTTCTGCCTTAATCGATTCAAATGTTTTCTAATATAAATTCTCTGTCCTTCTGACAAAAATTCGCTTAGATGAACGGAGCGTTGAACCAAAAGCCACACGCGCAAGAGAAGTAATTCTGATGATATCTCCCTTAAAATTGATATTAAATGAAGATGACTTATTGTTTGATGATTAATAAAGTTTATTTAAAAAAATACACTTGTTTTTTAATATTTGATCTTTGGTAATACGAATTAAAAAATTTATTTGGAGCGGAGCAAGAAGAAAGTATTTTGATGTCGGAGTGGAGAAATTACAAATTTAGTCTGCTCCAAAGCCCTGTATTAAAATTTAAATTGAATATAATTATGATTTTAATGGCATAAATGAATCAGTTAATTCTTAGAATCATGTCTGCAAAAGTAATCATCAATATCGTTGAAGAGGAATAAGTTTCAAGTATATTTAAATAATTTTTTCCATTTTTTTTTAAATAACTCTCAAATCTGTATTTGTTGTAAGGTAAAGTAACTTAATAGACATTGTATTATGAAAGTAATAATTATTTTTAATAACTTTCCACATCTTAATCACATTACAATAAAATTCATTAATGTTATTCGAATGTAATGCCGTTGGAATATTAATACAAGATAAAGAAAACAATATAATATTCAAATTAAATATAAATTTTAAGGATTTAATGCGATTACTGACAATTAAGTTAAAAAATATGTTAACAGCAAATTGGGATAATACTCATATTGCAATGAATAGGAGTTAGAATAGTGAGAAAATATCCTGCGGCAAAGGGCGGCAGTTTGAACAGAAACGCATCTGCTGCTGACCAAACACCACCACCTCTACAGTTGCACTAATCTGCTGCGCAGCAAGTAAACGGAACTGCAGCTTTAGAACACCTGACCAAAATAGCTACACCAAAAAAATTTGTATTTTCAAGAATAAGTGTTAATTGCGAAAACATTATAAATGTAGGTAAGATATAAGTATACTACTCAGGGCCGACCAGAGGGAGGGGGCAGGGGGAGAAAATCCCCGGGGCCCGGGCCACGAAGGGCATTGGAAACTAAAGTAAAAGAAAATATGCATTATGGGAACTCAGCTCTATATTACATCACATTATTACTTTGTGTATTATGTTGAGTTAATGAAAATAATAACTAGTCAACCCCATCCCTTCCGTAGGATAGTAGGATCTTCACTACATTTATTATCTGACACGAGGTGGAGTGCTCGAGTGGAATGTGTCAGACCAATAGCGGCACACATAGGCAAGATTTCAGAAGCCGTTTCATCTTTATTAAATCTCAACATAACAGTGGAAACAAGATCAACAATCAATGGAGTATTAGAATATTTAAAACTTTTAAGTGTGTAGTTATGGCTTAGATTTGAGTAAAGCTTTAAATACCTATCAATTACAGAAGTCAACAGCTCCAAACGATGGACGCTACTTTGGATGTTAAAGTTGATAATATTGAAAGCAGAGCCGGCGTTAGGGTTGACAATAAAATAGGATTGACAAGGGCCCCGCAAAATTCATCTTGCCCGAGGCCCCGTACTCTCCTAGCGCCGGCTCTGTTGAAAGTCTCATTGACGAATTAAGTGCCCTAAGAAATAACTGGGACAAAATATTGTCTGAATCCAAACTTTTTGCGTGTGCATATGGCATTGACCCAGAGTTTCCCACTTCGGCCACTTCTCGTGTAAGAAAAAGGAAAACTTTTCACGATGAAACATCAACAGCAGATCAGATGTTCAATATGTCCCCTGACGAACGTTTCAAAATTGAGATGTTCTACACAATAATTGATGTTTTGCTTTCAAACTTAAGATCAAGATTTACAGCTCTAAGAGAAATTCAAATGAAATTTTCATTTTCATGGAAGTATCATGAAATGGATGAGAGCAGTATCACAGAGAACTGTGTAAGATTTGCTGAAGAGTACAAATCAGATGTAAGCCATGATTTAGTCGAGGAAATGAAGTATCTAAAAAGTATAAGCAAATCAAACATCGCACGAACCCCACTAAAACCTGTAGAACTTTTAAACGAGCTCGTGAAACTAAATTTGACTAACCTTTTCCCAAATATATGTATTGTTTTGCGGATATTCTGTTGCCTGCCGGTTTCCGTAGCACAGACTGAAAGGTCGTTCAGTGTGTTAAGCAGAATAAAAAGCTGTCTCAGATCGACTATGTGTCAGCAGAGGTTGTCAGATTTGGGGCTACTGACTAAAGTGTCAAAACTTGAACGGACTCTTGATTTTGGTAATGTAATATATTCTTTTGCCGAAATGAAAGCAAGGAAAGCTATTTTGTAAATAATTGTATTTATTGTAAATGTATAAAATGGTATATTTGAAGTAAAATAAAATTAAAATGTTTACTTGCTAAAACGATTTTTAATTTACTTCCTTCCTTAATAAAAAAGGGTATAACAGTACGTCCAGTACGCCTGTTTATAAATTATAAAATTTTCCCGATTTTCTGTTGAATTGGTGTGGGGAGGGGCCCGATGAGACTTTATCCCCGGGGCCCTGCCCAGCTCTGGGCGGCCCTGATACTACTACTCAATCCCATTAACAGCAAAAGATTAATACAAGCCTCAGAGAAGCCTCCATTCTGTAGCCTACAACTATCAAGCGATCAAAGCTGAACCGCCGTAACATATTCGAAACCGAAATTTTTAAAATTGCGCTTTGTAGACAAGATCTTAAGTAACCAAAAACACAGTTATTACATGTTGATGTTGACATTACATTTAATATTTGAAATATTCTGATCAAAAATAATAGTCAATAAAAAAATATTAAGGTTTTTATTTGTGAAATTAAATATGAAGTTTTTTTTTGTTTTTTTTTTTTCCATTTTATTTGATTTTCAGGAAAACAAAAGTTTTTAGATTTCTGTATTATCCTGTGATTGTCAAGACTATCAGAAAACTAGTAAAAACTGGAACTGCCCTGATAAAACGGAAATGATTGAGATCTGATCTGTAGCTTAGTTTATTTCCTATTATAAGACATCAGACATCTATTCGTAACAGATATTCAATGATTTATTTACAATATGTTACTGTGCAACAATTAATAATAATAATAAAAAAGTAATAGATTACAAATTATATTTTGTAATTATAATGAATTGAAACTGGATTTATTGAAGTTTGGTTTCCATTTAATTTGAATTGTAGGAAATTGTAATAATATACTATTTGTAGTTTTTTTTCCTCGGCATATTCTCCAACTTGAAAGAGAGGCTCATCAAATCAATCAATCTGTGTTTGTTTGTGTGCATGTGTAT